>CM067175.1:33973569-34003181 GCA_034093135.1 Erigeron breviscapus | reverse complement strand
TCTTCCAAGCTTATGAGAAGGTTGATATGAAGGATATGATGATCTTGAAGTGGCAAGTCTTCAACCTAGAAGAACCTCAAGCTAGTATACCCCAAGCTTCCAACAAACACCCAAACTATGCTAGGATTATTACTTGTAAACCCTTCCTTTTTGATCCCCTTGGCCGAAATTCAAGAGAAGAAAAAGAAGAAGAGAATTTGCTAGTTGAGAGCATGAGAGAAAAGTCTTACTTGCATGTAAGAATTGATATGTTCTATGTTGTGTCTTGTGTGTTGTGAATGAAAGACAAGTGTTTAAGTTGAATCAACAACACACCAAAAATGCACATGGGGAGGGGGGGGGCGGCCCCAATAGGTGGTCACAAACAATTTTGTGTCCAAAATTTATAAACCATTTATTTGTACATTTTGTATATATAATTGCAACATAACTTGTTACATATCTTATGTAACATATTACATATTATACACAACACACATAAGTGTTTATTTTGCAAATAAACATATTCACATTTCTCTCAAAATAAATCATCCATATAATTTATTTACATATCTCAAGTGCAATTATTTAGAAAACCACTTTCTAAATGTTTCAAGTATTGATATTTATTTAAAGATCAAATCATATAAATAAATACCATAAGTGTTTATTTAGCTTGTTATTGGGTATGACCCGACTTGGATCATCACGTACTAGCCACGTCAATTTAATATGTGTCTTGGGCAGACGAATTCCAACACTCACGTCATTCGTGGGCAAAGCCTTGGCTTCGGCCCATTTAGACACGTAGTCAACGACGACAAGAATATATTGAAACTTATTAGACGGTGGGAATGGTCCCATGAAGTCTATACCCCAAATATCAAAACCTCGCATACCTGAATGCTTTGTTGAGGCATCTCATCCCGCTTAGTAATGCTCCCTTGTCTTTGACAAATGTCACAAGTCTCTACCAAAGTCTGGGCCTCCTTGAAAATGTAGGCCAATAGAAACCTGCATCAAAAACTTTCTTACCAGTAACTGAAGGACCGTAATGACCTCCAGTTGGACCATAGTGACAAGCATCAAGAATCTCCCTCGTCTCAGCTCCAGCTACACATCTCCTTACCATACATCTGCACAAACACGAAACAAGTATGGACTATCCCAAAAATAGTGCTTTGCATCCGATATGAGCTTCTTCTTTTGTTGGGACGTGAAATCATTCGGTATCTCACCTACAACCAAATAATTAGCAATATCTGCAAACCCAGGAGCATCATCAGAGTTAGAAATAAACATTAAAGACTCATCGGGGAAGTGATCATTAATCTCCCCATCTCGAAGTTCCTCCCGATGAGGATCTTCCAAACGACTCAAATGGTCGGCCGCCAAGTTTTCAGCACCTTTTTTATCCTTAATCTCTATATCAAACTCTTGTAACAACAAAATCCATCGGATAAGCCTAGGTTTAGCATCTTGCTTCGAGAACAAGTACTTAAGGGCTGAATGGTCGGTGAAAATAATGGTCTTACTCAACACCAAATAAGATCTAAACTTATCAAAGGCAAAGACCACGGCAAGCAACTCCTTCTCAGTAGTGGTGTAATTATGCTGAGCGGGGTTCAAGGTCTTACTAGCAAAGTAAATTGGCTTGAAATGCTTATCAACCCTTTGCCCAAGCACGACTCCCACAGCATAGTCACTTGCATCACACATCAATTCAAATGGCAATTCCCAATCCGGTCCAACCATGATAGGAGAATTAGTCAACTTCTCCTTTAAAACCTGAAATGCACTCAAACAAGCATCATCAAACACAAAAGGGACGTTCTTCTCCAACAAGTGGGTCATAGGACGAGTAATCTTAGAAAAATCCTTAATAAAACGGCGGTAAAAACGGCATGTCCAAGAAAACTCCTTACCCCTTTCACATTGGAAGGCGGGGTAATTTGGCTATAACATCTATCTTAGCCCTATCAACTTCAATCCCGGCCTTAGACACTTTATGCCCTAAAACAATTTCCTCGGTCACCATAAAATGGCACTTTTCCCAATTCAAAACAAGGTGTGCCCTTTCACACCGTTCTAACATCCTTTCCAAATTATGCAAGCAAGTATGAAAAGAGTCCCTAAAAACCGAGAAATCATCCATGAAAACCTCCATGGAGGTTTCAAGCATGTCCTGGAAAATAGCTATCATGCACCTTTGAAAGGTGCCTGGCGCATTACACAAACCAAACGGCATTCGCCGATAAGCAAAAGTACCAAATGGGCATGTGAAGGTGGTCTTTTCTTGGTCCTTGGGATCAATGGGTATTTGGAAGTACCCGGAAACCCATCTAAGAAACAAAAATATTCATTACCTGCAAGTCTTTCTAACATCTGATCAATGAAAGGAAGGGGAAAGTGATCCTTACGGGTGGCATCATTAAGCTTACGGTAATCAATACAAACCCGCCAACCCGTTATAGTCCTAGTGGCCAAGAGTTCCTTATTTTCATTCTCAATAACTGTCATGCCCCCCTTTTTGGGCACACAATGAACAAGACTAACCCAAGGACTATCAACAATAGGAAAAATGATCCCAGCATCTAACAACTTAATGACCTCTTTCTTAACAACTTCTTTCATGTTCGGATTAAGCCTCCTTTGTCTCTGGACAACGGGCTTAACATCATCAACAAAATATTATGCTGGCAAAAGTTAGGACTAATACCTGGAATATCGGTGGTCTTCCAAGCAAAAGCCCGCCTATGGGCTCGAAGCACAGACAAAAGACAATCCTTCTCGTCACTCGAGAGTGAGGACGAGATAACCACGGGTAAAGAAGATTCACCTGACAAATAAGCATACTCCAAATGGGAAGGTAATGGCTTAAGCTCCAAATCAGTGGGTGGTACATCAACAGAATTCGGTACCCTCGATCTTCCATCAGCAACAACCTCCTCAAAACTCTCATCCTCGGGAGGTGTCTCATCCAAGCTAAGCGTCATAACCTCTGCAAACAAATCATCATCAGATATATCTCCCGATTCTAAATTAGCAATCTCCTCATCTCCAGTGTCGGTCTCCATTAGTTCCTGAAACTCTCGGTCTAAATCATCATCAATAACGTCAATCCTGAAACAAGACTCATCATTAGAAAATGAATGCTTGATAGACTTTTCAACATTAAACACAATTCTATCTGTACCCACACCCAAAGAAATTTCCTTATCCTTAACACGGATGATAAAATCCGCGGTATTAAGGAATGGTCGTCCAAGAATAAGGGGTACCTTCGTATCTTCCTCCATCTCGAGAGATAACGAAGTCAACTAGAAACACAATATGGCCTACCCGGACAGTCATGTTTTCAGCAATCCCAATGGGATACTGAAAAGAATGGTCAGCTAATCTAATACTCATGCGGGTAGGTCTCAAAACTCCTAGAGCCAACTTACTCCAAACCGAGTAAGGCATCAAATTAATGCTAGCACCTAAATCAGCAAGTGCCTTACAAAGTAAGAGTACGAATAGAACAAGTAATAAGAAAACTCCCTGGATCTTCAAGCTTAGGTGGGATGCGGTTCTGCAAGATAGCAGAACACTCGGCATTAAGATAAGTAGCTTTCACCTCATCCATCTTTCCTTTGTCAGTCACAAGCTCCTTAATGAACTTGGCATAGTGGGGCATCCCCTGAATAAGATCAACTAAAGGCACATTAATGTGAACATTTGTAATCATCTCCACAAACTTGTTATATTGCTCCTTCAGCTTTGCCTTTTTGAACCTCTGTGGAAATGGTATCTTTGACTTGTATGGTTTAACCTCTGGAACCACATCCGATTTTGGTGGAGTGACCGGAGTCTTCACGGTTGAATCTTCCTCCATTTCAATCTCTTCATCAACCTCATCATCATCACTCCCTTTATCATGCACATCTGAAACAACAACATTAGGCATAGGAGGTGAGTCATAAGACCTACCAGTACGAGTGGTGATGGCTTTGGCTTGCTCATTGCGGACTGAAGGTGGAGTGTATTTCTGTCCCTGATTCTGTCCTTGATTCTGTCCAAGACTAAACTGAGGTCTAGGATTCTGCTGTGTGTTGCTAGGAAGAGTCCCCGTGGGCCTAGCAAGAGCTGCCATCCTACTTTCGAGATCCTTGAAATTAACCACCTGGTTTTTCATGTTGATCTCCACCTTCCCACTTAACTGATCCAACCTCTCACTCAAAGTCTTAGTATCTTCCCTGATCATTTGAATGCTAGTATTTGTTTCAACCTAATTACTAGCCAACTGCTTCATCATCTCTCTCAACTCGGCATTAGGATCGGCATTAGAAGAAAAAGAACCTGATCCTTGTCCTTGTTGAGTCTGTTGTTGTGGCTGATTCTGATAATTATCTCTTTGCCACCTATTACCTGAAAAACGAGAATTATTAGACTGAAAAGAAGAGTTATAAGAAGTATTACCTGAAGGCCGGTTCTGGAAACCGGTGTTGCGGTAGAAATTCCCTTGGGGTTGATTTTGAACATAGCTCACATCTTCGGGTGCCCGATTTGGACACTCATCAGAATAGTGCATATCACCACAATGATCACACCCATTGGCTACTACCTTAACATCCCTCTCAATTGCTCCAAACCTATTCTCTTGAGTAGCAAACCCCTTTTCCATGCGCTCAGATAGCGCCCTAATCTCTCCAATAACCCGTGGGTCATTGCTAGCTTCAACCTTAGCAACTCTCCCTTGGTTAGTACCTCTCGTCATCTTTCTCTCATTCTTCTAAAACCTTTCATCATCCAAAGTTAAGCTATCCTTCGCCATGTCTTCCAAGATTTGATAACCTTCATTGGGTGTAATGTTATTGAAACTACCCCCGAAAGCATATCCCAATTCTCGTTTAGACTTTTTATCTAACCCATCAAAGAAAAGCTCCACATATTTTTCCCTAGTCAAATCGTGACCTGGATAATTTCTCAACATTTCCTTGAAACGAATCCAAGCCTCAACAACATCTTCTCCATCATCTTGTTCAAAAGATCTAATCATGTTCTCCAACCTTCTTTGAGTTCTAAGTGAATAAAACTCACCAATGAAAGCCTCCTTGAGTTGGTTCCAAGTAGTAATAGAATTTTCTAGAAGATCATTGAACCAATCAAGTGTTTCTCCGGTGATTGACATGGGAAATGTCTCAAGTTTCACGGCATTCATTTGGTTTTGCCCATATTGATATAGCCGAGCCAACTTTTCAAACCTATTCAAGTGTTGGTAAGGATCCCATTTCCGTTTCCCATCAAATTGATGCTCTTTAGAAGGTTTCCTTTCAAAGCGAAAGTGTGATCAATGGTTGGAGGTCTAATGGCGGAACCACGGCCAGTTGGGATCGTACGGACCCTCTCGCCATAGCGAGTGTCATTTGGACCCCTTGGTTGTTCGTCCCCCATTTCCTCTTGCTTTACTTCTAAATTGAAAAACTCGTCCAAAAAGAACCATTCCTCGTCCGAATCAGGAGTGGGTTTAGCTATAGGTGAAAATGGTGTCGGTATTGGTGTTGTGGGTTCAGTGAAGTTAAACCTACGCCCTCTTGGTCTTCTCGGAGTAGACAAAGGACTATTCAAAGGGAGACCCGAAGAACGCAAGTTCATCAACTAAGACAATACCTGCAAACACACAACTAACACAAACACGTCAAATGCACCTGTGATAAGAAAAGAAAACTAAACTAATAAACAAGTAACTTCCTCACGCGTGAGAAAGGATCAAACCACTAAATTAACAACTAAATCGGCACACAATCCCCGGCAGCGGCGCCAAAAACTTGATTTGCTAAATCGAGTTTAAAAATTATAAACTAGAAGTACCTAGAAACTCACTACTACACACTATCGGGCAGTGGACCCGTTCGTATGCAATATAGTTAAGAGGTAAGTCCGTGTTCGTTCTCGGGGAATGGTTTGAACTAGTTGTTTAATAAAATGGTTTGGAAAACAGGGTGTTGCTTCGAGTCTCACTTTGACAATTAAATTAAAATGAATTTAAAAGACAAAACGCATAAAAGTAAAGAAAAGCTTCAGACAATATTAATAAAGATCATCCACCTTGAATTCGCTAGACTTCAAACATGATTGCATTCAATTAAGACCAAATTCATTGAGTTGAAAAGATAATCGTAAAAGGATTAAGGTGCTCACGTGGTACCACCAACCGTGAGCAAATTACCCAATCACCTAAGTTGCTAGTTTAATTACCCAAGCCGGTACCACCAATGCCTAGACAACCTTACCAACAATTAGTTTGCTTGACTATCGAATTAACAATTGTGCCTATGTGAAGATAACGTGGTACCACCAACCGTTATAAAACACGTTGACAAAATGACTCCTTTTATTAAAATGATATTCATTATCATACCATGAACTAGTGATAATTGCTCATAGACAAACAACCATTTGAAAATCACATATGCATCCAACTAGTACCACTAACGAAGAACACACATGCCACCAATATCATAATAATATATAAAAAGGAATTAAATCATCAAGATCTCGATACAACGATAATTGAAATCAACTCTTTGGATTAAAACATATAGCAATCACATCATTCGTCTAGTTTCCTCAAGGTGGATGATTGAATGTTTAGCCACTCATGACTAATTTAAAATAACAATCAAAATAAAAGAAGAGCATGATGTACCAATCGTTCTTGAAATTGAAATTGCAAGACAATAAAATAGATACGATCTAAGTGGGTGCCCGTGAATCTTCAATGAATCTTCAATGCGGCGCAGTCCAATCCTGCTGATCCGAAGACAACCTTTTCACTATGAACTTGCTGAAATTTTCTATCTTCTCAACTTTAAACAACTCTCGAACTCACAAATCAACTTCTTGGCCTCAGAAATCATCCGAAATTGCACCAAATGGACACGTAGCCTGTTTAGAGCCTGAAAACACTAACAAATAACATAAACGCGCCAAATGCACACAAAATCGACTTAAAACACTTAATAAAATGGCCAATAATGATGTGGGCGATATGTATAAATTGGTCACATCAAACCCTAAACATTCTCTTCCAAGAAAACTCCTCCTATAAAAGGAGGAGGATTTTCCCACAATCGATATACTTCGATCACCATACACATTCGATATACAATATCGATAAAAACCCTAATCATAGTCGAACACAATTCGATGATCACTCAATCACCATTTGTTGGCGTAAAGGAACACCGTTCCTACCTTCGGGGAATCGCCAACAAATCCTTAAGAACTCTTAAGGATCCCTTTTATCATATACCTTTTTCATCCGCAACCTCACTCATTAGGCTTACGCGATTCGGTGCACAATCATCTGAAAAAAACACACATTTATTACATTTTTGATGTAATTTGCGTGTTGTCAAAACCCTCCATATTTGCGTGTTTGATGAGCATTCATTTTGTGATAAAAACCCCTAACGAAAGGCCTCATTTCTATGTCTAAATGAGTTAATATTCTGGAACTATCGGTACTTAATGGATTCTATGGTTACGCACATTCACGGAAGATGCGAGTGAGGGTAAATGGCATCAAGTGACTTAAGATGAAGGCCTATGAAGTTACAAGACACAAGGAGGTGATTCGGGAACCGAAGGAAGCGATACGAGAAGCAGCAGGAGTTGCCAGCGCCGCTGGCACCTTGCAAGCGCCGCTGGCCCATGCCCAGTGCCCCTGGAGCCCAACCAGCGCCGTGGGCGGCCCAGTTCAGCAACTGACCTAAATCACTATTTAAGACGAAGCAGCCCTCAAAACCCTAAGAGAGAGCCGATTCAGCAGCCCTAGCCGCCCACATCAAACCCTAGGTCGACTTTGCAGATTCCAAGGAGTTTTGGAGCTTCTAACACCTTCCAATCTTCATCCTCAACCTAGATCTACTCTTTTATTTTACTTTCAGTTGGTAAACAATGTCTTTCATCTTTTCAGACTTTGTTATTCCTTTAATAATGATAGGCTAGTAGGCTGAATACTTGTTTGGATCGATGTGATCATGTAGACGTTTATCTATTTTACTTTATTTGTTAGATCTGCTGGAGTGTGTTTTACTGTTTGTCGTAGATCCATGTTTTACTAGTTCTTCATATTATTATCGGTTCTATATCTGAATGTATTGATTTAATTCTGATGATCGGTCTATAATCATACACTAGGATTAATACATAAGGATGGAAAACACTAGTCGGTCTTTAACTAGATGTAAAAGGTGATTCACTTCTAACCGAGGGATCGAGAACCATAATAATTACGATGAATAGAACATGATGCTTAACAATGTCAGACGCGATCCAGTGACTTGGAAACGAGCACTGTGGTCACCGGAGAGAATTACTATCTGGCCATGGCTTTAGAGTCGGGTAACTTAAAGATGAATTAGTAACACAAACTTAATTAGGTCATTAATGCTTAAACAATGAATCTAACGAGAATTTGTTTATATAGTAGTGTGAGTCTAGGGACAGCACTAGTTACTTAGGCAAAGTGAATATAACGAGATTCTGAGCCGTGATTAAGTTTCCAACAGTCTAGCAATTAGGTAGAATGATATATGGTCGTACCATGAGATCTGAGATGCCAAACAAGTATTTTAATTTAATTACTGTTATTTGCTTTTTCAACTTATTTTCAGACTAAGCCTCTCGTTGAATAAGCGGTTGCGGCTTCTATTTACTTTTCAGTATTTTTAATTAGTTTAATAGGAAATCGTGACAACCCCACAACCGCTAGAATTACACATATACTAGATTAGGTAAAGCAACGCGTCCCTGCGAACGATCATGTACTTATCACTTAACTATACTACATCTGATCGGGTCCTCTGCCCGTAAGGTGTGTTTTGAGATAATTACTTGTATTACATTTTATAAATTTAAAAGCACTAAATAAAAACCACCATCATAGCTTTTTGGCGCCATTGCCGGGGACGCGACGCATTCTTAGTTTAGTAGTGTTGTTCAATCCTACTTTGTGTTTCGGCACGAAGTAGTTACTTTTCAGTTTTTAGGTTTAAGTCATTTTGGGGTTTAGAAGTCAAATTAGGTCAAATTAGGGTTTAGCAGTATTTTCATTTCATTTTTAGTTTAAGTAGTTTAATTTTTCATTTCATTTTTATATTGGTGCGTTTGACGTTTTTCTTTGAGTTTTGCAGTTTTACTTAGGTAATCAAGCTGGAAGACAAATCGAAGAACAAGAATACTAGGGCATCATCACCCGATAGGATTAGGATACAACAGTTAGAAGCAGCCTCATCCGACCCAAAAACACTGTCACAACCAAACTCACCTAGATCCGAAATGGACGACTTTGACCGACCGATGATGGAAAGGACAAGAGCCGTAGCACCTACACCGGGATCGACTATAGTCCCACCAAACTTAGGAGATTCGTTTTCAGTCAAAGGTCATCAGCTTAAGTTAATCCAAGACAACCAATATGACGGTCGAGCCAAATTCGACCCCCATAAGCATGTAAGCAAGTTCACAAGTTTGTACAAAATGTTCAAATACGGAGGAGACGTCACCGATGACGATGTGAAGCTTAGCTTATTTCCGTCGTCTCTCACCGGAGAGGCACGTGCTTAGTTCGATGAGCTCGATGAAGGTACCATCACTACATGGAATCAACTTCGCGAACAGTTCATCTCGCGATTCTTTCCCCCGGGTTTAGCTAGGAAAATGCTACGAGACATCAAGGTTTTCAAGCAAGACGAGGGTGAATCACTAGTTGATGCATGGAAAAGGCTTAGGGAAATGATCAGAAACTGTCACGGGAATGGACCAGACAAGGATGAGATCATGGAGATTTTCTTCTATGGTTTAACCAAGAGTTCCCAAAAGGATTTAGACCTAGCCGGCGGTGGTAACTTTTTGTACAAGTCAACCAATGACGTGTACAAAATGATGGAGGATATGGTGCAAGCTAGCTTAGCTCGAGATATGGATGATAGAGATCGAGATAGGAGGACGAGAAGGACCGTGGCTAGCATTGAAAGCAGCTCTGACAATGAGGTAATTCATGAACTTAAAGCTTTATCTAACCGTTTTTCTACTTTTGAAGATAGGTTGGACATTATGGATAAAGACCTCAAAGTGATTGCACACGGGTGCAACAATTGTGGAGGAATGCACTATACCGAGGATTGTGAAGAGAAGGCTACCGAGCAATCCTACTTTGTGTTTCGGCACGAAGTAGTTACTTTTCAGTTTTTAGGTTTAAGTCATTTTGGGGTTTAGAAGTCAAATTAGGTCAAATTAGGGTTTAGCAGTATTTTCATTTCATTTTTAGTTTAAGTAGTTTAATTTTTCATTTCATTTTTATATTGGTGCGTTGTTGCACATCCTACTTTGTGTTTCGGCACGAAGTAGTTACTTTTCAGTTTTTAGGTTTAAGTCATTTTGGGGTTTAGAAGTCAAATTAGGTCAAATTAGGGTTTAGCAGTATTTTCATTTCATTTTTAGTTTAAGTAGTTTTTTGCACATCCTACTTTGTGTTTCGGCACGAAGTAGTTACTTTTCAGTTTTTAGGTTTAAGTCATTTTGGGGTTTAGAAGTCAAATTAGGTCAAATTAGGGTTTAGCAGTATTTTCATTTCATTTTTAGTTTAAGTAGTTTTTTGCACATCCTACTTTGTGTTTCGGCACGAAGTAGTTACTTTTCAGTTTTTAGGTTTAAGTCATTTTGGGGTTTAGAAGTCAAATTAGGTCAAATTAGGGTTTAGCAGTATTTTCATTTCATTTTTAGTTTAAGTAGTTTTTTGCACATCCTACTTTGTGTTTCGGCACGAAGTAGTTACTTTTCAGTTTTTAGGTTTAAGTCATTTTGGGGTTTAGAAGTCAAATTAGGTCAAATTAGGGTTTAGCAGTATTTTCATTTCATTTTTAGTTTAAGTAGTGTTAGTTGCACATCCTACTTTGTGTTTCGGCACGAAGTAGTTACTTTTCAGTTTTTAGGTTTAAGTCATTTTGGGGTTTAGAAGTCAAATTAGGTCAAATTAGGGTTTAGCAGTATTTTCATTTCATTTTTAGTTTAAGTAGTGTTAGTTGCACATCCTACTTTGTGTTTCGGCACGAAGTAGTTACTTTTCAGTTTTTAGGTTTAAGTCATTTTGGGGTTTAGAAGTCAAATTAGGTCAAATTAGGGTTTAGCAGTATTTTCATTTCATTTTTAGTTTAAGTAGTGTTAGTTGCACATCCTACTTTGTGTTTCGGCACGAAGTAGTTACTTTTCAGTTTTTAGGTTTAAGTCATTTTGGGGTTTAGAAGTCAAATTAGGTCAAATTAGGGTTTAGCAGTATTTTCATTTCATTTTTAGTTTAAGTAGTTTTTTGCACATCCTACTTTGTGTTTCGGCACGAAGTAGTTACTTTTCAGTTTTTAGGTTTAAGTCATTTTGGGGTTTAGAAGTCAAATTAGGTCAAATTAGGGTTTAGCAGTATTTTCATTTCATTTTTATATTGGTGCGTTTGACGTTTTTCTTTGAGTTTTGCAGTTTTACTTAGGTAATCAAGCTGGAAGACAAATCGAAGAACAAGAATACTAGGGCATCATCACCCGATAGGATTAGGATACAACAGTTAGAAGCAGCCTCATCCGACCCAAAAACACTGTCACAACCAAACTCACCTAGATCCGAAATGGACGACTTTGACCGACCGATGATGGAAAGGACAAGAGCCGTAGCACCTACACCGGGATCGACTATAGTCCCACCAAACTTAGGAGATTCGTTTTCAGTCAAAGGTCATCAGCTTAAGTTAATCCAAGACAACCAATATGACGGTCGAGCCAAATTCGACCCCCATAAGCATGTAAGCAAGTTCACAAGTTTGTACAAAATGTTCAAATACGGAGGAGACGTCACCGATGACGAGACACAGCCACCGCAAGCATCTGAAGATCCAGGAAGTTTTCTAATTCCTTGCACTATTAATAATGAATATTTTTCGAGTGCATTAGCTGATTTAGGGTCAAGTATTAATGTTATGCCTACTGTGATTTATGAGAAAATTACCCTTTGTTTGCTAAAACCCGTTAACATGAGCATTCGGTTAGCCGATCAGACTTACCGACAACCCATGGGGATTGTCGAACGAGTCCATGTTAGGGTTAAGGAATTAGAATTTTGTAATGTCTTTGTTGTGCTTGATTCGGTAAGTGAAGTAGTGACACCTTTAATTTTAGGCCGACCATTTCTGCATGTTGCGGATGCTATTATCCATGTTCTTAAACGTGAAATGTCTTTGTCAAATGGTCAAATAAGAGTCAATCTGCCTGTTTTAGACTCTAGGGATGTCGACTATGTGAAAACATGTTTGAATGTTGAAAGTGAGTATTAACAAAAACCCTTAGACATAGGTGACCTAGTTTGAGGAGCACGAAGTTTCTCAAATCATAAAGGCCAAGACTTATCTAGACCACATAGGAGAGGACTGTTTATGCTCTATAGAGAAACCAACATTAAGGATTTGGAAGAGCTTTTAGAAGAGACGAAAAAGGGGATAGATAAGGGAAGTAGGTTGTTAGTTGGGATAAATAAGTTTCTAGACAGCCTAGGTTGGAACGATGTAGAAGACCGACCGTTATCTGAATATAACCCTTATTTGTCAACCACTGCCCTAGGAGACCCAACAATCTTTGAAGTTCATTGTTCGATACAGGATTGTATAGGAAGTCATGTATACATAGACGCTAGAGCAATGGTGAACATCTTCCCTTTGGAATTCTATACAAGGTACACTAAGAAGGATTTAGGTAAGGTGGTCTGGGAAGACAAGATGCTTAGAATTTTTAAGAATGTTAATATTAGGGTGCGGGGATTCATTGAGAAAGTTATAGTATCGGTTGATGATTTAAAATTCATGACAGAATTCTTCCTAGTCAAAGAAAATGTGGTAACTGGGAATGAATTCATTTTGGGTCAGCCCTTCCTAAAAACTGCATGCACCGATATTAACACTAAGATAGGAGAATTGACGTTGGAATCAGGGATTAATGTACTGAAAGTTGTGAAGCAGGATATAAATGTACATAACCCCTATGGCTTTTATAGTAAGCCAAAAGTTTACCAAGGACAAGGAGAAATGATGAACATCGAGTCATATTTGGAGGATAGGTCCGACATTTATATTCGATACAACCCAACGGGAACCGGCCCCTGGCCGACCCCGTATTCTTCCTCAACCTAGTTCCTAAGCCGAGTCCGGCTGAAGACTCGTTAAACTTGTTGATGCATGTTGATGTGACAACAGCAACTTAGATTTGATTATGTCTTATTCATTTATATGTAATTGATAGATTATGGACTTCGTGTTTTAGTAATGATTGATTACATGTTTTGGTGTTATTTATATGTTTATATATGATGTTTGTTATGTATATCATACAAGTACAAACATAATATATGTTAGGTTTCTTGTACATAAAGTACTTGGAAAATAACTAAGCATAGATGTTGATGGTATTTAGTACTAACGAAGATAATCTTCGTTAGGAACTAACGAAGATAATCTTCGTTTTATGGACTGGGCTGCTAAGTTCGTAAGAACAAAGCCCAGCAGGCCCAATATCGATCGTGAACATATATAAACGATTGGAAAACCTAAATTGAGTATTCCAGTTGATATCACACACACCAAAGGCGACTAAGTTCGTTTCTAAGCTATAGAAAACGAAGATAGATCACATAAGGCTGATTATATTGAGATAATTAGCAATATATACGATAACTAATCAAACTAGTTATCTCGTGAGGATTCCGCATTCACGACATAACAATAGACGATCTCGAGAGCGATCAGTGGCTATCGAGGGACTCACAAGTGGTATCAGAGCCATTCGATATCTTATCGAAGGGTTGAGATCGTTTGTTTGATTGTTATTTTCTCAAAATAGCCTCCCGAACACCTTTCTGTCGTTAAGTTCGTTTACCTTACGAACTTAGCGAAACGAAGTTAGCAAACGAAGTTAAATTAATTTCGTTCTAAATTTCAAATAACGAACATAGAAAACGAAGTTATCTTCATTTTCGTTTTGAATCTTCTTCAAACGAATTTGATCCACGAACTTAACTTATCTTCGTTCAGATCCTTTGTCTACGAACTTATGTGAGTCCCAAATATATAGATGATTAACAAACCCGACTGGCAAGTACAACTAATCTTGATGGACAAGTTCAGTTTACGATCCAGATATGGATAACAAGAAACAATTGACAATATGAATAATGCAAGAACAAATGGCAGAAACTATATAAAGATATATATAAATATAATCAAGTATGTAGCATTGAGACACGTTGTTTTCTAATGTATTTGATTTATTGATGTATAAACAAATACAAGGATTGTTGCGGAACAAAGATAAACACCAAAGTGTAAGTATCTAAACAATCCCGAAAAACAAGTGATCTAATTGACTTGGAAATACTCGTAAGTTTACTTAGAGTATATCTCACAAGTTGCAATGCAAAGTTTCAAGCATTTTGCAAGTTGTGAGAAGACTTTGTATTTATAGACCAAGTCCATGATGATGTGGACAAGATCGTACAAATGTGGTTGTGAGCATTTAAGGAATTAAACCATAATTCCTTACATGCTGCACTTGGAAGAGTATATAAGTTACTTGATGTGACTTATAGTACTAGGTTCCAAGCCTATACTTTGTACCTTTTGTTAATAGATAAATCTATTAACCGGATAAAGGTGTAAAGTAAAAGTCTTCCTCGTAATCAGTGTAAAGTGTTGTAAATACTTTACACTGAGATGCTTCAGTCTTCGATCTGGTAGAATCACTCTGATGCTCGCTTCTGAGGTGATTCTCTTCTTCATACTTCAGTCTTTGACTTCAGAATGAATGCTTCAGATATATCTCGATCTGAACCGAAGTGAAGCTTCAGTGAAGGAATCCTGAGACATCTCAGAATTCTGATAAAACGTCTTCACTAAACTTCAAGCTATTTCTGAACAAATTATACTTGGTCGATTTTCGACCTAACAAATTCCCCCTATTTGTTCTGAAATAGTGCATGCATCTCAGACATCTATCTATTACATGTTTGTAAGTCTGAAATGCAAGTTTTTGTTTAAGTTGTAAAAATTTTCTAAGTACATCTTATAGATCATTGATGTCTCAGAATTTTACTTGTGGTTTTCTAACTTAAACTTATCATCTACTTATTGGTTACAAGTTGCAACATATATATACAAACTGAAATGAATGTTACAAATGTAAATATATTACAAGTAAATGATAAATCTGAAGAAGAAAACTACTTCTTGGCAGGCCTTGAACCAGAAGGTGCCTCAGTGGGTTTTCTCTTCAGTGGAGAGTGATCCTTTTTGCCAAACAGCCTGCTTTCAATTTCTACCTTGGCTTGCATCTTTTGTTGAATTCTTGCTAACCATGCACCAGTCAAGGCAGACTTTGGCTTTCCTTTCAGAATCTGGATCATCTCCCTATGCTCTGAAATCCCAAATTCATGCACTGAAACCTGACTATATTCTTCAGTTGCCCTACCTTCTCTTTTCACAACCAAATCAAACAACTTCAATCCATCAGCCTTTGCAACTACCATATCAATGATTTTGGCTGGATGCGATCGATGGTTCATATAGTGATCATACTGAACCTTTTCATGGTTTCTTTGGAGTTCAGCAGCATCATCAGAAATTGGTTTGATTGAAGTATGGACGACATCACGAGAATCTTTCTTTGCAGTCCTTGTTCCAGTTCTGGGCTTCGTGGGTGGTCTGAACAACTCTTTCTCAACCTGCAGAACTCCAGCCAGAACCTCTTTCTTCTTTCTGGCCATTTCATTTTCTCTATTCTTCACTAAGTCATCAATGGACATCTTGAAGGTGAGATGGTCCAGCTTTTGTTCCAAAGGAGAGTAGTTCACCCCATATTCATAATCGAGCATTTCTTTAACTGCCTTCTGCACTCTTGGATCATGTTTGATTTTCTGAAATCTTTCCAGTGAGAGACCAAGAGATGCAGCATCAATGTGATCAAGGGTTCCCATACTCTGGAGTTGAACCCTTTCCCTTTCCTTATTCTCATTCCACATGATAAATTGGTTAGAGACTTGCTTCTGCAGAGTCTCTAACTTCTTGCTATCAGCATTTTGATCATGGAGTGGATAGCCTTGTTCATCAACATCTTCTCCAATAACCATACCAGAACCCTTAACAATTTTCTTTGGTTCTTCTCCCACTTTGGCCTTGCCTTTTCCTTTGTCCTTCTGAAGTTGTTCCCCCTGAACTGAGGCACTACCAGAAGGTACCTCAGCTTGCTTCTTGGTTGCTTGAATTAATTCTTGAGTACTTGCGAGCAAACCAATAGGCACTCCACTACTTCCCCCTTTGGGAATCTCTGAAGGCAGTCTAGCATAGAGATCAATCGTAGATTTAAGTGCCTTCAATGGTTCCCAACTTTGTTGTTCGAGGCACTCACAAATGCCTTTTGCCATTGTAGCAAACTGAGCCTTTAGTCTGAATGATGAACTAAGGTTCAGTGCTGTTTGATCCTTTAAGTCTTTTAACATCTTTCTGTCTTCTTCAGTGAAAGAAGCAGGGGGAGGAGGAGCAACAACATTATCCTTCTTCAGAATCATTAGAATTTCATCTAATTGCTTTGACTGATTCTGAACTGCACCTTCAAGCTTGGAAACTGAATTTTTAACTTCATGTACAGCCTTTTCCACCTTGTCATTTGTATCCTTGGTCAGTTCAGCAATCATCTTTCTAACCTCTTCTCCAACTTTCTGAGAGACAGACTCTGAAATCTGAGCAGCCAAATTCTGAGATAGCTCAGACTTCAGATCTTCCACAATACCAGCACTAATAGAAGTTCCAAGTTCTTTTTCATTGACACTTGGCTTCTGAACCAGCTCACGAACTTCATTTCCAACTACCATAACCTCTTGCTTCAACAGCTCAACACCAGATGTCAAGTTCGCAACCACTGAAGCTTGCACATCTCTCTTTGTCAATCTGAAGGCTTCTCTGATTGCAGAGCTCACCTTATTGCACGTCATGACCAACTCATTCAATTTTCCAACCACTAGTCATTCATTCCCAGCAATTTTGGTCAACTCAGTTCCAAGGAACATCTGAGCACCTTTCATATCAGCCAAGGAACTAGTGTTGGCAGTTAGAGATCTGGTTAAGTCCTCCACCCTAAGAATAAGGCCTTGGACTTCGGTTTGGGTTTTCTCTAACTGTGCTTCCACATTGAAAGGAGGTGGGGGTTGTGCAGAAGCAGAAGCCACAAAAGGTAAACTACCAAGCCCTTTTAATACTTTGTTCATTTGAACATCTGTTGGACTCTCAGATTCTGTCTCAGAATCTAAGTCTTTTTCTGATGGGGCATCATAGTTAATCGGTGGTGGTATGTTGTGAATTTGTGGGTGTAGAAATTGAAGTGAAGGAGTGAAAGAGGGATCGGTTACATATGCGGGAGTGGTGCCTGGTGGAAAGATCGGATTTTGGTGAGATGGTGGTGGTGGAACATAAGGTGCATTATCTTGAATTTCTGGGGGAGGAGGGGCGTTTGCGAGGATGGGGGCTGGCTCAAAATCAGATTGATTCGCCTCCAATAAGCCCTCGTCAAACTCAAAGTCAGCAAGAGAATCGAGATTCTCCTGAAGTAGCTCATCGTCATCCCAGAAAGCATTCACTTTTGCGATCTGGTCAGATATGCCCTGGTTTGGGTCACTAGTACCCTCACCAGATTCTGGTTCAACAGCTGCAGAAGCAGTTGCATCGTCACCAGATTAAATGATTTCAACCGTAGGTACACTAACGGGTCCCACATTCTTTTGTGGCCCACTTAGTAACCTTTCTGAACCAGCTAGTGTGGCTGAGACAGTTTTAGCAAATACCTGAATCATAGCAGAGGAGAGTTCAGGCTCATTTTCAGTAATTGTTGCCTTTGAGAAATCTCTACTATATTCTGGTACCGAAGCTTCAGGTCCAGCTTGATCATAAGCTTCTCCAAGTATATCTTTAAAACACAAGCTCAGAAATCTTGGGAAGGCAACATGTAGACTTCTCTTCCCTTTTAACTTTGTAATCAACTGAGAGAAGAGAATCTCAGCAAAGTCCACTTGCATCCCATTCCAGATATAATACCCCATCTCCACTTGGGGTATTGAAAGTTGGTCCAACCCTCCATGGGTGCCACCAAGACTTTCCACTATTTGAGTCCAGAAGAACCTCCAACAAATACCAAAACCAGACATGAAGATGTGTCCAGAGGTCTTCAAGTTTCCATCAGCATCCTCCATATCACCATGACCAGTGGCGACTAGAACCTCCCTAAAATTGACTCCTTTGAGTCTTTTCACAAACACCTGGGGAGGTTCGAGGTAGTTCAGATGAAGGGAAGTTCTGAACCCCTCAAGAGTGATGACACATTTCTTGGTGCCTTCATTGAGAGTAAAGGAGATGGATTGTTCATCCATATTCACCACTGCTGTATACCAGAATTCAAGCAAGTATCGATGATACATTGCCTGCGGATTAGCGGTCAGCGCATAATGGAAAGGGGATTGCTCCCAAAAACTGTTTAACCTTCCCATTAAGGTTTCAGATTTTACATTCAATTGAGCCAAAAAGTTGCTCATATTGAATCGGATTTGTGATGGAGTGAAGTTCTTTGGCCATTGAGCAGATGTTTTCACATCATTGGAAGGAGTGTATTCAAAGTTTATAAGCGACTTATGAGACATTTTAGATTTCGAATTGAGAGTGAAAATGAAAAGGAATATGAGGAGTTAATGAATTTGAAAGTAAAGATGAGAGAGATTGATGATTAGAGAGTAAATGAAAAACGAAGTAAATGAAAGAATGAATAAGGGATTTGTATTTAGGATGGAACAAAAAGGATTTTTCCAATTAAAAACAATTTCTGGGGTCACGTCCGCATTTAATGCAGAGACGTTTGAGGGACCCCACCCTGTACACTTTTTCAGTAAAAGTACTCATTTTCTTCTCCTTTTACGGCGCCACTTGTGTAACACATAAGCATGACCAATCCTAAGTTCAAAACCTAGTATGCAGTATGCCACGTGTACACACAATTGACCAAGTATCAAAGATATTTTGAAAAGATTTTTTTTGTATTTCAGAGATGACTAAACAGATTCTGAGCATGGTCAGTTCCAAGGAGATCTGAACCATCTCAGTCATTAAAATTCAACTGAAATAATTTGATATTCTGAAGTGCTTCAGTTAAATACATTTTTCTGAGCAAAAAGTTTCCCCCTCAAAAATGAAGGTTTATTTTATAATTTGAAAAATGTTTAACATTCCCCCTGAAGTGATGATCCATGAATTAATAAGTGCCAAGATAGTATCACTAAGGCGTTCGATAGCTAGGCGAGCAAAAATTGCATGGATCGCTCAGACTGGTGAACCAGATCAGTGTCACTGAGGCGTTCATTACAAGATTACCAGTCTAAGGATTTAACATACCCAACTCACTGACTAGATGTTTAAAGGTTTTGACATCTAAAGGTTTTGTAAAAACGTCGGCGAGTTGCTTATCAGTGGGAATAAAGTGCAATTCAATATCTCCTTTCAGAATATGATCACGAATGAAATGATACCTGAGATCGATGTGCTTGGTTTTCGAGTGCATCACAGGATTGTGAGATATGGCAATGGCACTAGTGTTATCACAAAAGATTTGAGTCTTTGTGTAAGTAACACCATAATCAGTCAGCTGGTTCTTCATCCATAGAATCTGAGCACAACAACTTGCTGCAGAAATGTACTCAGCTTCTGCAGTGGATAGTGATACTGCAGTCTGTTTCTTACTAGTCCAGCTTACTAATTTGCCACCAAGGAAATGACACCCACCAGTGGTACTTTTCCTGTCTATCTTGCAACCTGCATGATCAGAATCTGAATAACCATTAGATCTAGACTGGAGCCTTTGGGATACCAAAGACCCAATCTGGGGACACCCTTAAGGTATCTGAAGATCCTTTTAACAGCATTTGCATGTGCTTCTCTGGGATCAGATTGAAATCTAGCACAAAGGCATGTTGCAAACATTATGTCTGGTCTACTTGAAGTTAAATACATCAGTGAACCAACCATACCACGATATTTTGTATGGTCCACTGGTTTTCCATGTGGATCAGAATCCAAAGTTAATGGAGCAGAAATAGGAGTATCTTTTGATGAGACTAAATCAAATTGATATTTCTTTAATAAATCTCTAACATATTTTTCTTGGTTAATGAAAATACCATCTTCATTTTGTTTTACTTGAAGTCCCAGAAAATATGTCAGTTCTCCCATCATACTCATTTCATACTCAGAAGACATGATTTTTGAAAATTTTTCACACATCTTCTCATTAGTAGAACCAAACACAATGTCATCAACATAAACTTGTACTAAAAGGATATCACTTTTATCATGCAAAATGAATAAAGTTTTATCAATTGCACCACGTTTAAAACCATTTTTAAGAAGATGTTTAGTGAAAGTATCATACCAGGCTCTGGGTGCTTGTCTCAGACCATATAAGGCTTTGTTCAGTCTGTACACCCAATGTGGTTTTTCTTCATTGATGAACCCTGGTGGTTGATGCACATACACTACTTCTTCTAGTTCGCCATTCAAAAAGGCACTTTTGACATCCATTTGATAGACTTTAAATTGATGATGAGCTGCAAAAGCTAAGAATATTCTGATAGCTTCAAGTCTAGCAACTGGTGCAAAAGTTTCATCAAAATCTATTCCCTCTTCTTGTGCATATCCCTTTGCAACAAGTCTTGCTTTGTTTCTTATGATGTGGCCATCTTCATCCATCTTGTTTCTGAAGACCCATCTTGTCCCAATTGGTTCCTTCTTCAGGTTACTGGGACAAGGAACGAGTTCCCATACATCGTTTCTTTTAAACTGGTTGAGCTCATCTTGCATGGCTTCAACCCAGCTTGGGTCTTGCATAGCCTCGTCAATCTTCTTGGGTTCAATTAGAGATAAGAAGCTGACGTATAAGCATTGATCGCTTGTGGCTCTTCTGGTCTGAACCCCTCTACTGGACTCTCCAATAATTTGCTCGATTGGATGTGCCTTTGTCCATTTAGAGTATTGACCAGGATGAGAAATGATATCAGTGCAAGAACTTCTCTGGGTAACTTCAGGAGGAGCTTCAGAAAATACATTTTCAGCTTCTTCTTCTTCCTGCAGATCATGACTTGCATCATGAAATTCTTCAGATTGAGGTTGCTCAGTGGAGTCTGATATCATTGGAGAAGCAACATATACATCTGATCCAATAGTTAGTTCAGAGGGTAGTTTGAAACTATCTGGAGGATAAAATGGAATGTTGCTTGGCTTATTTATTTCTGGTTCTGAACGGAGATGTTCAGAAGCATGTTCAGGTGACTGATCAGTTTCAGCAATGGGATCAGAATCACCAAAACTAATTGGACTTTCTGAGGGTGGTACAGGGATGGAATTTTTAAAGATTGCATAATTTGATTCATCAAAGGTAACATGAATTGACTCATCAACCTTTTCAAGTCTCTTATTAAAGACTCTAAAGGCCTTGCGATTTGATGAATATCCTAAGAAGTACCCTTCATCAGCTTTTGCATCGAATTTTCCAAGCTGATTAGAGTTATTCAGAATGTATACTGGACACCCAAATACATGGAAGTATCCAATATTAGGCTTTCTATTTCTGAGTACTTCATAGGAGGTCTTCTTATGTCTTTTGACATAAATAGATCTGTTCTGAGTGTAGCAAGCAGTTGCAACAGCTTCAGTCCAGAAATTCTTGGGAAGACCAGATTCATTCAACATACTTCTAGCAGCTTCAATCAGCGTTCGATTCTTTCTTTCTACAACACCATTCTGCTCTGGTGTGTGTGCTGAGGAGAAGTTCTGAGATATGCCAGTTTCAGTGCAGAAGGACTCCAGAGTGGCATTTCTGAATTCAGTGCCATTGTCACTTCTGAGCTGACAAACTTTTCTCTTGTACTTGAGTTCAATTTGTTTGATGAGAGCAATGATTTCAGCAGCAGCTTCACTTTTAGACTTGAGGAAAATCACCCAGCAATATCTTGAATATTCATCTACGATAACAAAGGTGTATTTCTTTCCTGCTCTGGTCTGAACATTCACTGGTCCAAAAAGGTCCATGTGAAGCATGTGAAGAGGTTCAGTTATACTAAAGCTTTGCTTAGTTTTGAATGAAGCTCTTTTCTGCTTACCCATTTCACAACCTGGACATGGCTTGTCTTTATTGAAAGACATAGAGGGTATCCCATCAACAAGTTGTTTTCTTGACAACTTATTAATGTTCTTGAAGTTCAGATGGGATAATCTCTTAAATGCTCACAACCACATTTGTACGATCTTGTCCACATCATCATGGACTTGGTCTATAAATACAAAGTCTTCTCACAACTTGCAAAATGCTTGAAACTTTGCATTGCAACTTGTGAGATATACTCTAAGTAAACTTACGAGTATTTCCAAGTCAATTAGATCACTTGTTTTTCGGGATTGTTTAGATACTTACACTTTGGTGTTTATCTTTGTTCCGCAACAATCCTTGTATTTGTTTATACATCAATAAATCAAATACATTAGAAAACAACGTGTCTCAATGCTACATACTTGATTATATTTATATATCTTTATATAGTTTCTGCCATTTGTTCTTGCATTATTCATATTGTCAACTGTTTCTTGTTATCCATATCTGGATCGTAAACTGAACTTGTCCATCAAGATTAGTTGTACTTGCCAGTCGGGTTTGTTAATCATCTATATATTTGGGACTCACAATTGGTATCAGAGCAGCAAGGTTGAATTTTATATCAATTCATTAACCTTTGATCTGCATAGATGGCTGACTTTGAACAAGAACGACCTGACCCTAATAATGCCACCCCACCTCCTATCATCAACAACAATATACCCTCACACAATGTTCACGTACACTTTCCAAATAATCTTGTTCCCAAGTTTGATGGGAACAGTGAAAACTTTCAAACATGGAAAGCGTGCATGCTTAAGTATATTGCTGGTGTTGAGAGACATTTACCAGATATCCTAAGAGAAGGACCCTTTGTCCCTATGAATGCTTCTACTGTTGTCAGATTTTCCCTCAGAATGTTCCTTGACCTTATTAGTCACAATCTTTTGTTTGCCAACTTTAGGAAAAATAATTTCCGGTTTCATTTCTTTTGGAAGTGCATCTAAATCAGTGATTATAGATGCCATGTGAAGATCACCAGATTCATATGCCGTTTTTTGATTAGCAAAAGTGTTTTTGATTGCAGCATCTGGTTTTGGTGCACTCATCCAAGATTTGATTATTTTTGTTCCTTTTCAAGGATGGTTTTTAACTCTTCTTTTTCCAACTCTAAAGTGGCAACCATAGATTGATAACTTTTTAGGGCCAGATGAACATCTTTCAGTTCCTTTAGTCTGGTCTGACTGGCGTTCAGTTCAGAAGTATTGTTTTCAAACATTTTTAGGCTTTCTGAACGCACTGTCTCAACAAATGAGATGTCAGCCTCTAAAAGAACCAAAAGGTCCAGTTTGTGTTCCTCATCTTCTTCATAGACAATATTACTGACCTTTTTCATCACTATATCCACCCAGCGACCAGATTCGACATCGGTTTTGACCAAATGACCTTGGTCTTCTTGTGCCATGAAACACATGTCCCTAACTTCTTCCTCATCATCAGATGATTCATCAGAATCTTCCCACTTTCAGTTTTGGCAATCATACAACTGTTGCTTGAGTTGTCTTGTGCCAAAAGAGCCATATGTGCCTTCAACTTCTTGTATTTGGCCTTATAGTTGTCATCGGACTTCTGAAAGATAGAATGGTTAGGAGCAGATTGTGATGATGAAGGTTGACTAGATCTGCATTCCTTCATGAAATGTCCTTTCTTGCCGCATTTAAAGCATTCAAGATTGGACTTGTCAATAGAAGCACTGGAAGCAAAAGGTTTGCCAGATCGATTTGATTTGGCCTTAAAACGATTGAACGTTTTAGCCAGCATGGCAACCAGATCATCATTGTCATTCTCATCACAATCATGAGTGACATTAGCAGAGACACCAGTTTTTAACATTTGAGAAACCATCTTCTTCATTGAGTCATAAATATCACTCTCAGAAGATAGTAGAGCAGTACTATGTGGTTCAGAATACTGAACCGTACCAGAACTGGTAGACACATGGTTCTTGGCATCCTGCTCAGCCAAAGCTCTTTCAGCTTTGTTCTCTTCAGTATACCTAAATGCTCCATAAAGAGAAGCAAGAGTATGACTGTGCAATGTTTTGCCTTGTCTCAAGACCAAGATAAGGTTTTCCCATTTTGAAGGTAAAATGTCACAAAATTTTTCTAACAAAATTTCTTGTCTTTGGTTACACCCAGGGCTTTCAGTTGGTTGACCAGATTTGTAAATCTGATGTAAGTTTGCGTTAAAGACTCCCCAGGAATAGCAAAGAAAGACTCATATCTTTTGTTTAAAGCAACTTTTCTTGTGACAATTGTCTCATTAGTGCCTTCAAACTGTGTCATTAGTTCCTCCCACATTAATTTGGAATTATCAAGTAAAACAAGAGTGGGCATTAGGGTTTCTGGAACTGTGTATAAAATCATATTTTGTAACTTGGTATCCAGGTCTACAAGTCTATGATCTTCCTCAGACCAATGATCCTTCTCCTTAGGTGACTGCCTAGGAGTCCCATCGGCATTTCTGACAACAGTAGAAGCATTCATAGGGACAAAGGGTCCTTCTCTTAGGATATCTGGTAAATGTCTCTCAACACCAGCAATATACTTAAGCATGCACGCTTTCCATGTTTGAAAGTTTTCACTGTTCCCATCAAACTTGGGAACAAGATTATTTGGAAAGTGTACGTGAACATTGTGTGAGGGTATATTGTTGTTGATGATAGGGGGTGGGGTGGCATTATTAGGGTCAGGTCGTTCTTGTTCAAAGTCAGCCATCTATGCAGATCAAAGGTTAATGAATTGATATAAAATTCAACCTTGCTGCTCTGATACCAATTGTGAGTCCCAAAATATATAGATGATTAACAAACCCGACTGGCAAGTACAACTAATCTTGATGGACAAGTTCAGTTTACGATCCAGATATGGATAACAAGAAACAATTGACAATATGAATAATGCAAGAACAAATGGCAGAAACTATATAAAGATATATATAAATATAATCAAGTATGTAGCATTGAGACACGTTGTTTTCTAATGTATTTGATTTATTGATGTATAAACAAATACAAGGATTGTTGCGGAACAAAGATAAACACCAAAGTGTAAGTATCTAAACAATCCGAAATACAAGTGATCTAATTGACTTGGAAATACTCGTAAGTTTACTTAGAGTATATCTCACAAGTTGCAATGCAAAGTTTTAAGCATTTTGCAAGTTGTGAGAAGACTTTGTATTTATAGACCAAGTCCATGATGATGTGGACAAGAGCGTACAAATGTGGTTGTGAGCATTTAAGGAATTAAACCATAATTCCTTACATGCTGCACTTGGAAGAGTATATAAGTCACTTGATGTGACTTATAGTACTAGGTTCCAAACCTATACTTTGTACCTTTTGTTAATAGATAAATCTATTAACCGGATAAAGGTGTAAAGTAAAAGTCTTCCTCGTAATCAGTGTAAAGTGTTGTAATACTTTACACTGAGATGCTTCAGTCTTCGATCTGGTAGAATCACTCTGATGCTCGCTTCTGAGGTGATTCTCTTCTTCATACTTGAGTCTTTGACTTCAAAATGAATGCTTCAGATATATCTCGATCTGAACCGAAGTGAAGCTTCAGTGAAGGAATCCTGAGACATCTCAGAATTCTGATAAAACGTCTTCACTAAACTTCAAGCTATTTCTGAACAAATTATACTTGGTTTTCGATCCCCTAACGAACTTAGCTATATTCGTTCAGAACTTTTGTCCACAAAATTAAGCTATCTTCGTACTAACTCTGTTCTACGAATTTAATCTAATTTCGTTCGATTCTTATCTTCGTTTGAACAGTATTTTTCACTTATGGCTTCTTCATCTCAACCAACAATGCTGTTGCCCAATATCTCAATTCTCTAGTTTATCATGATCATCTGGTAGGGCGTACTAATTCTCCACCAAAGTTAGTCTCATTAGCTGACTTTTGGGCGTGGAGAGGTCGATTTGAAGATTTCATTCAACGAGAAGACTTGAATATGTGGCTCATGATCACTGAAGGTTATGAATGCCCCACTCTTACTGTGAATGGAGTTACTTCTACATACAAGGTGGGAGAATTAACGGGCGAAGAAAAGGCTAACTACGCCATTGAAGTAAAGACTCTTTCCACACTTCGTATGTGCATTCCTCAAGAGTTGGTGCACTTATTTCCTAAACAAGAATACAAGACTTCAAAGCAATTGTTCGATGCTATTGAAGCTCATTGTGAAGGTGATCCATTATTGAAGCAAAATAGAATTAAAATGCTTAAGAAACAATTTGATTGCTTCAATGCTACAAAGAATGAACTAGTTGAGGATCTTATACTGAGATATCAACATCTTCTTGCTGAATTAGCTTATTTTGACCTTAGATACACTCCTACTGAGATAGTGGATAAATTCCTGGATGGTTTGCCGAAAGCTTACAGAGAATTTTGTCATGGATTGCAAGAAAGAGCTGATTATGCTTCTCTTCGAATAGATGGAGTTATATCCACTCTAAGAAACAGAGAAATGAAGGATAAGGCAAAAGATCTTCAAGACAACTTCACACAAGATCCATCTCTCTATCATGCCACTATGAAAAATCAAACAGCTGATGTTAATGCTTTCTTTTCTGGAGTTGGTACTACTGGTGAGACAGACAATTGTGGTGCACAAATGGATGGAGATGATTCTTTCGGATTCATGGCTACTGATGCTGGTAACAGGGGTAAAAGGGCTAATGACGGTGCAAAGACTGGAAATATGAAATTCGGAAACATTTCATCTTCTTCTGCGGGTTACAAATCCATGCCTATGAATATGAAATCAGTTGAGGGTAGGATGAATGTATTTGCTGCAATGTGTGCTGCACATGAAGCTTTTGTTGCAGGAAGAATCACAGATCCAACACTTATTGATGAAGATTACGATCAGATAGATCCAGATGATGTTGAAGAAATGAATCTGAAATGGCAATTGGCAATGATCACCAGGAGAGTACAAAAGTTTATGAATAGAACAGGAAGACAGCTTACAGGAGGTACTCAAGGATTTGACAAGTCAAAGGTGAAATGCTATAACTGCGAAGGTTTTGGACATTTTGCCAGAGAATGTCAATGGCCTAAGAAAGAGGCAAATGTTACTCCTGCACGTCAAGATAGAGGTGGTAATCGTCCGTTCAATCAAAATCCTACTAGAGCTCTTTTGTTAACTGATGATCCTATTGCAAATGTCACTGGAAATGACAAGGTTATAGTAGCTGTTCAACCAGATGGTTCTTATGTTTGGAATCTTCCTCATGATGAGAACAATAACGCTTATTTGGCCGAAATTCTTGAAGATATGGCTCAAATAGTTGATTCTCCAGATGATTTCATGGACACCACAGTCTACCACAGTGAAGAGCAATTGTATGAAAATACTAAAAGTTCGAATGTGGAATCTGTTGCTGCTGGTGTATATGATACTGATTCCGAATCTGACAATGAGTTAGAAGAAGTCAAGAACCTTGATGAAGTGAAAGCTACTGAAGAGGTGAAAGCAGCTGAGGTTAAAGATGATTCTGCCATAGAAAAGAGTGAAAAGACAATTAAGGAGCAGATGCAAGATTTTGAGATTCCGGCTGGCATGACTGTGGATGACTTTGTTGCTTACATGGCAGATTGCAAAGAGGCAGACCAACAGGTATCTTATTCTTTACATACTATTGTTCATGTTTGCAAAATTGTTAATCGCATGTTTGATGAACTTGAACAAAAGAATGAACAAATTAAGAAATTAGAATTTGTTGTCAATACTGCTCATGATGAAAGAGATAAATTAATTAAAAAGGGTCTAACTGTAAATGATAAGGAAAAATTTTTCAAGGAAAAGATTAGATCCTTAGAATCTGACATTAGAGCAATGAAAGATAAAGTCAATCATTCTGTGGCTATAGAAAGAGTAAGTAGTGAAGCTTATTCCTTGTTAGCTAGAAAGTGTGCTACCGTAGAAAAGGAACTTGCTGATGCTAGGATAGAAATCTTGGAATTTAAGGCTAAATCTGATTCTGTTAGACATTCTGAGCTTTTGATGCATATGAAAAAGTTTGAGAATTCTTCTTCTAAAGTCTTGAAACTGCTAAGATTTCTTATAAAGATGTGCCTCCTCCTTTCAATAATAACTATACTCCTGTTGAACCTAATATTCCTGAAATCCTACTTCAACCTAGTGTTGTAGATGGTAAACCAAAAGACTCAATTTCCGAGGCAAAGTTGCCTGAGGGAACAAAAGAGTCTAAAGGAGTTTCTTCTCAACCTAACAAGGAAGAGAAATTGAAAGGTGTTGCTTAAATCAGTCTACTTCTTATGGTCAGAAAGACAGTATTGTACACTTTACACTTCATAAGAGTAATAAGGTCTATACTGAGTTAGAATTACCATTAGAATCTATTGACCCTAAGAGGATTGATAAAGTCTGGGATGTTGCTATTGAGGATATGAAGAAATTAAGTCAGCAACGTCTCACTCCATTACCTAAGCAGTCTAGAATTAGAAAATCTGAAGATAACTTAGCTGTTAATGAAGAAGCAACTAAGGTTTTAAAGCACATCTTAATGCCTGCACTTAAGAAATCTTCAAGTAAAGATAGACATGAGAAAGATGGTGCTAGGAAGTCTAGGATTTCACCAACTAAACAAGATCCTGAAAAGGAAAATCAAAGAAAAACAAGTAAGTCAGTGGACACTAGTGCTAATAATGAATCTGTAGGTACCGATAAAAAGGTAGATACAAACAAAAAGTTCAAGGTCCTCTCTGCTTTGCTTGTCATGAAAAGGGTCATGTTTATAGTGTATGTCCAAATAGACCTCGAAGATCAGGTTCTCCTTCAAAGTCTTCTACTTCAGAAGGAAAAAGGGGGTTGGGTAATAATAAACAGGTTTATGAGGTTAAAGTTCAATCTTCTCCAAAACCGTTTACTATACCTCAACGACGTGAATCTCCACTGAAAGGTTCCTCAGGAAATGTTCATAGGATTTCAAATCGTTTTCAAACACCTCCACGACCTGATCGTTCTGTTCCTAAAAGTCAAAATTCATTCTATGACCAAATTCATTCAAGTGTTCGATCTTCTTATGGCCCTCATTCTCCTAGAACTTCTCCGATGAGAGGTCAGAAGTCTTCTCCTGTGAGAAGACGAGATGAGAATCATGTTCTACCCACGGCTTCTAGCAATGGGTATTGGACTGAACTGATTCTAAGGGATGAGAAGGGACGACCCAAACCTCAGAAGGTTGGGTCCCCAATGAAAACTAATTTTTCTCATTTTATGTGCAGGGAGTTCCTAGGAAACCAATTCATTTATGGTACCTTGACAGTGGATGCTCCA
>CM067175.1:33940595-33972569 GCA_034093135.1 Erigeron breviscapus | reverse complement strand
TGTGTTTTGCTTTTAGCTCAAAGCATTCCACCGTGTCTTCATTTAAAATGAAGACGTATCCCGACTGATATTTTGAAACATCTTTATCAGTCCTGAAATCCAACATCACAATTTCTATTCACTTTGAATTTTTGATCGGAATTTCAACCATACACCAAGAATAATTCTTTAGTATCCCGCATGTACTTAAGAATATTTTTCACAGCAGTCCACTGATCCTCTCCGGGATTTTGCTGATATCGGCTAACTATATTTTGAGCGAACACAATATCAGGTCTAGTGCATCTTACCGCATATATGATAGATCCCACAACCGAAGCATAAGGAATTCTTTTCATATGCTCCACCTCTTCAGGTGTAGAAGCACCATTCTTGCTAGATAAATTAAGTCCTTCTTGCATTTGCAAATTCCCGCGCTTAGAATTTTCCATCTTGAATCTCCTCAAAATCTTATCTATATAAGCACTTTGACTTAATCCAATCAACCGTTTACTTCTATCTCTATAGATCTTGATTCCAAGTATGAATGTCACTTCAACCCAAGTAACATTACTCTCACTAGCTTTGCGATATACACATGGCTCATAAGGATTTTAAGCAAAACCAAAACTCTTGATTTTCTCATCAAACCTTTTATTCCAACTCCTTGATACTTACTTCAATCCATAAATGAACTTTTGAAGTTTGCATACTTTGTCGGAATGTTTTGGATCGACAAAACCTTCTGGTTGTACCATATAGACTTCCTCGTCTAGACAACCATTCAAGAAAGTGGTTTTGACATCCATTTGCCATATCTCACAGTCATAGTACGCCGCTATGGCTAAGATGATCCTAATAGCTCTAATGTCCGCAACAGGAGAAAAGGTTTCCTCATAATCAACTCCAAAAAGTTGAGTATAACTTTTCACCACAAGACGAGCTTTATAGGTGTGTGTACATTTCCATCCATGTCGGTCTTATTCTTGAAGATCCATTTACACCCAACGGTTCTACCATTTGGTGGAAGATCAATCAAACACCAAACTTGATTATCTTTCATGGATTTCATTTCCACATTCGCAGCTTCAAGCCATTTGTCAGACTCCGGATCTGATAATGCAGCTTTGAAATTAGGAGGTTCATTCAAATCTCCTAATACGTGTTCTTCAGATTCAACCATAAGATTTAATCTTTCACGAGCACGTATTGTCCTTGAGGACCTACGAATTGGAATCGCTTCATCTTCAACTTGAAGTTCATCTAGAGATTCATCTCTTTGAACATTCCCCCCCCCAAGTTGAAGATTTCTAGTGCTTTGAGAAGTTGACACATCTTCTTGAGTCATCAAGTTCAACAATCCTCCCACTGTCTTCTTGAGATATGAGTATCCTTTCAAGGAACTCAGCAAATCGAGATACCTTAACAGTGTTTCCGATAGGAAAGTAGAAGTAGTAACCCATTGTTTCCTATGGGTGTCCTACTAAGATGCACTTAACACCACAATGCATGCGGTGTCTTGTCAACCTTCTTGGTTGGAACCATATTGAGAATGCGAACAGCAATCTCTAGAGCATAATCCCAAAATGAAATGGGAGAGTCTTAAGGTTCATCATTTATCTCACCATGTTCAACAAGGTTCGATTTCTCCTTTCAGATATACCCTTATATAGGAGTAAGCTCTTGGATAAATCCACAAGCTTTAGATGATCCTTAAACTTTTTTCTTAAGTATTTCCCACCTCGATCCGAACGAAGAATCTTGATGGTTTTACCGAGTTGATTTCCTACTTCACTTTTAAATTCCTTGAATGTTTCAAACACTTCATGTTTATGTTTCAGCAAGTAAACATAACCATAATGACTGAAATCATCCATAAAAGTGACGAAGTAGCTAGCACCTTTCCTTGACATATGTCTAAATAGGCTACATACATCGCTATGTATAAGTCCAAGTAGATTCTTAGCCCTTTCCGGTTTATTTGAAAAAGGTTTCCTTGTCATCTTGCCGAAAACACAAGACATGCATTTTTCAAATGATTCATCATTTGTAAAATCCATTCACTTTGAAATCTTTAAATGCTTTTCTTGCCAACGACAATTCCAAAAACACGCATTTATCAAATGATTCATCATTTGATTGTAAGATCTCTTCACTTGAAAACTTTCAACGTGTTTCTTGCTAATGTCAAACACACGCATTCATCAAATGATTCATCATTTGATTGTAAGATTTCTTCTCATTGAAGACTTTAAATGCGTTTCTTGACAAAAATTTAAACAAGATGACAATGTCAAAGATAGGTTGAGTCCAAGTTAAACTTGACTCTTTTGCTATTGAATTATTATTTGTATAACAACACATATATTTCAATTGTGAAGATACTTGAAGCACTTGCCGAACCAGCTTGCTTCTTCTTCTTCTTCAACTCAGCTAGATACTTTAGCCGTATGCTCTTTTTGCCGAAGGGTCTTTAAAGGTTTTTAGACTAAACCACTTTGTTTTACCAAAATTCTTGCCCTTAGCTTACGGTTGTTTTGCTTTCTGAACCTTTCCCCCCTTGATCATTAGAACTTGGGAATATAGCAGATTTCCATGGAAGCTCTTTCTCATACTCAATTAACATGACATGAAGTTTAGCTGTGGTTTTACTCATGGTATGCATATTATAATTGCGCACGAACTCCTAAAAAAAATCCCCTTTTTAGGTTCATGCCAATAGTAATAGGCAGATGATAAGCATAGTACAACCTTTCCAATTGCCCAAAGTACCTCTTCTACTTGAGTACATGAGGACTAACCGATGTTCCTTGCTCGTGTTGCAAGTCATGAAGTTGATCAACTAGGTCGAACAACTCCACCCCGGCTTGCTATTCGTACAAAGACTAGAGCTCGTTAACCATATCACGAGGAAAATAATTTTCAAATTGCTTTTGAAGGTCGGCATTCATGCTTCCTAACATCAAACAAGCAACCTCATTGTGTCTATCGTACCGAGCATTGTATGCAGCCAACTCTCTAGTTGAAGCATTCGCTCCCGGAACAACGGTGTCTGCTCATCAATGACATCATGTTTCTTTTCATCTCTGAGAACAACTCTTAGCTGACGAAACTAGTCATTGAAGTTGGTTCCAGAAAGTCTTTCCCTTTCTAGCCTCGACCTGAAAGCCGATTGGTGTATGTTTTGAGAAGGATTTGTTGTTGCCATCTTCAAAACAGACAAAAGTTCAATTATCGGTATTTTCGATAATTAATCCTTAAGAAATGTAATTTACCCTTGTTAAATTCATTTAACAATTAATTTCATTAAGGCTAGGATCCAATTGACATACAATCATTTCATCAGTTGATCTGCTAGAAATGGCGGTATTTAAAAGGTAATCGAGAATCGATAATTGCATTCATGCAACTCCTAGAGTTATGGGACTTACAACAACACTGTAAAGGGGTATTAAGTGTTTTGTAAACATGTTTTGTCCCATCTTATGCCACGGGTTAAGGTCTCACCTCTTAACTCGTTTTAAGTCGCCCAATTAAGAACATGTAGATAGTCCACCGCTGGTCTCACAACGGAGTGGTAATCTACCTTGAAGAGATACAATTCGCCTATGGTCTCACATAGGAGCGAAAAGCACTGGCAAGTGTTCTAATCAAAGTGGGTGGCAATGACTTAACTTTAAATGAGTAATGCATTTGATGTGAATCAAAGTTTATGTATGAAGACTCATGCATAATCTTCATAACATAATGTTTAATAAAATCATTTGTATAGTCTTGACAACACAAGAGAGCTCGGTAGCTCCATTTGAACGCACAAAGAAGCGCAAGGGCAAAGGTTTGCGATGAACGCAATTAAAAACCCGCTCTTTTAGAAGGCTAGCGCACTCCGACTTATACCTCTCTTAGAGTTTGTTCAAATGGGTGAGCCGGTGTATCTCAAGGTTGTAAGACTCCAATTTTATTAATGAAATCTCTATTTCGATAGTTCTTAGTCAAGTTTATATTTTTCCAAGAAACCAATTTTTGCATCACCTTTATATATCCTTATAAACAAGCAAAAATTAATAAACTTACTAATTACCGAACTACTTAATCATGTAACAAGTTAAGGTAGGCCACCTAAACATGGTCACTATGGTTCATGCATATGTTTAATTCCCGGCTCCCCCTTCCGAAGAAGAGAACCACATACATCAAGTCACCTTGATAGCGTAAGCCATTAAACAACTTAATTACCAAGTAATAACACATAAACACATAAACATGCTGACTGAAAATTTCCAGTAGCTTCACGACCTGTTTAGCCCTATTTGTGATCCGATTCAGCTTTCGACCAGAACTACAAAGTTGTAGCCCTATGTGTCGAGCACCTACTGTCCAAAGGGCAACTTCTAACTCATTACAGATTAAAAGATATGAATTGTTTAGTGAACTGTCGCATAGCAAAAAATCACACGAAAAATTCACATAGTCACATAATAAACCCTAATTATTGGACTATCAAGCTTTGCAATTTATATCTCTATATAATGGTAATAATCACAAGTAATCTTGCATGAATCACTTGTGATTATACCTTTTATTTAACAACTTTAAATAAAAAAGATACACAACATGCAATTTATATCACATAAATCATGTCAATTCACATAACTCAAAACTTGCTCGAGGGTTTCAATCCACCATTGAATTAGGTCAAATTAATTAAATAAAACCCTAATTTTATTTAATTAAAGTCGTTTTTAATTAAAAAAAATAAGAAAAAACTACCTTTAATTATTTAATCATTAATTAAAATAAACCAACCCTTAACCCCCCTTCAAGTTTTGATCTTTGTAATTAATAGATCACATATGTGGCTCGTGATACCACTGTTAGAATATGAGCACATAAACATATAACAATTCACGAGTACGCAGCGGAAAGAAACGTATATGTAATCAAATTAATTAACAAAGAAAGGAATTGAAAACGTGTACCTTTGCGCAAAGCTTCCAATAATTATTATTAATAAGTTATTATTATTTTTAGGGTTTAAAGTAAAACCCTCTACGATCGCTCACTAGACACCCCTATACCGTATGCTAGTACCCGAATCACGATCCAACAAACTCCTTTGTTTATTCCCTTAATTCGAAACTTTAAAACCAAAAACCCCTTTGATTTAAACCTTACGGCAGTGCCATATGGAAGGAATTAAAACTACACCATAATTAATGCTATGATTAGTTTATATATATGTTTCAAATTGTATTTCGTAAGTTACAAAACCAAAACCCCCTAAAGGGTTTTCGGCCGAACTCAAAGGGAAGAGAAGAGGAGGGTTTTTTACTTGTGTAATTGTGTATAAAACCCTTGGGATTAGCCCTCTATTTATAGGCTAATTAGTTAGGGTTTTAAACTTGATGGGCAAGCAACTTCAAAGGCTTTCCAAGCCTTATAATTTTCGGCCCTATCAATTTAGAATTAGGAAACTCCACTAATTCCTAATTACACTTAAACACCTCCTTTTAATTAATTAAATCCATAATTAATTAATTCGTGATTATATTTTAATTAATATATTACATAATATACTAATTAATAATATAAGGTTACCGTGTCATTTCGTGTGACCCCGTAGGCTTAAATTATTTCCGGACATGCGATTTATTAAAACATGATCACACTCCAACAGCTCCCACTTGAGCATGTTATCATAAAGGCAATAACATTTGACTTCCAGTTATATCACAAAAAATTGTTCCTAAAACATATGATCATAGTTGTCGACTCGTAAATTTCGACTCGACTCGAAAACATGATTTTTGACTCGTGACTCGAAACGTGACTCGACTCGTAAGAGTCTGAACATTTTTATATACTACATAATATTGTATAGTTATATATTTGAAGTATTTATTAACAAATTATAAGTTGATTATCTTAATACATTACCAAAATATTACATATTCGACACTTTTGAGTCATAAACTTACAATTTATCTTCAAATTCGTACTAAAAGAATCAAAAATACATATATAACATACAAAATAATGTAACCATAAATACGATATATAATATATATAACCATATAATCAAACTACAACAATCATAAGTTTGCGACTCGTAATGACTCGTTTCAAATTCACACCGCGCCTCGTAAGAGTCAGGAGAAAAAAGAGTCATCCAGCGAGTCGCCTCGTTTTTGGTATAAAGCGACTCGACTCGTAAGAGTCGAATCGTGACTCGTAAGAGTCTAACAACTATGCATATGATTATCTTATTAGCCCTTTGGCCTAGCAGTACTAAATACGCCTTTATCATCCCACAAACAACATAGACTTCTGTTAATATCTCAATAGATTGTTACACTGTCTAATGTGGATAATGAATATCTGCATACATATACATCTCCTTTTAAAATTTATTATGATTTAAGCATGAAAATATGAGCACGTTTATCCAGTTAACGAGTGAATTTATTTATTTTTACACAGATCACTTTTGAAATTCTTGTGAGGTTGTTGATGAGTGTGGAGCCTGGTGAAGATATGGAGTTCCTCAAGAGAGAATTTATGGAAGTCATCAAAGGCTTGATTTGTTTACCCATCAAACTTCCTGGTTTTAGAATGTATAAATCGCTCCAGGTAATTCATCATGAAATAAAATAACGCAGTTCTGAATCTTTGTAATTCATCAAAGACCATCATGTTGCAGGCTAAAGAGAGAATGTTAAAGATGGTGCGAAAGATTGTAGATGATAGGAAAACAGAAATGGAGAAGAATGAAGCAAAAGGTTCAGGTTTGCCAAATGATGCCATTGATGTGTTGTTACGAGATACAGGTGAATCAGATGGGCCACAGCAACGGCTACCGTTAGATTTCATCAGTGGGAACATCATTGAGATGATGATCCCGGGTGAGGACTCGGTGCCCATGATCATGACACTAGCGATCAAATACCTAAGTGATAATCCTGTGGCTCTTGCTCGTCTTGTGGTATGTAACTTGTCCGGACTACTAAGGTGGCAAAATGGGCGGGTTAGGTTGGGTAAACACCTACAGCCCTTAATTTTTAAAACTTTAAATACTTGGTGTGTCATATATGATTTAAAAACATTATTCCAACAACAATTAGTACATGTTGGTTCCCTTTTGACCTATTTAGTTTTTAACCATTACCCGGGCAGACCTATTCATGTGTAAATTAATCGGAATTGTCAACTCTATCAAATAAACGAGTTTTCAAGACTTATGACTTCGATTTGAAAGATTTCCTATTAACTGACAGGAGGAAAACGATGAATTAAAGAAGCGAAAGGATGAATCGTGTGAAGAGTATGCCTGGACTGATTATGTTTCCTTGCAGTTTACTCAAGGGGTAAGTTTGATCTATCTAAATGACTAAATGTAGTTTTCAAAGGCTTAAGGTTATGTTAGTATTCTGTTTTTTTGGGTAAAGGGTTTTACCCCCGTAAATGGAGGTTGTGTTGGTTGTCTTGCACTGAATTTTACCTTTTAGGTAATTAGTGAAACACTTCGGATGGCGAATATAATTAATGCCATTTGGAGAAAAGCTCTTGAAGACGTAGAAATCAAAGGCTACTTGATCCCAAAAGGGTGGTGCGTTTTGGCATCGTTGACTTCCGTTCATATGGATGAAGAAAACTACGAAAATCCTGATGTTTTTGATCCTTGGAGATGGGAGGTAAATAACTAATGGTTTATGTATTTCTAAAGTTCTCATACTAGGGGGTGGTATATTTTAACGGGTTAGGTATAGGATCACAATGGGTAATTTCTAATGCGGGTTAAAACAGGTTGGGTCGACCTACCAGACCTTTTTATTCACTGCTTTCTTCCGTTAGACCAAATCGAAACATGCTTAGGTAAACAGTTCCAAATGATCACCCTATACATTTCCTGCATTTTAACAAAACTCATAACTCTTTGTAGAAACTGGGAGCGAGTGTTAATAGCAACAAGTTTACACCGTTTGGCGGTGGACAACGGTTGTGTCCTGGTTTGGAATTTTCTAGGCTCGAAATCAGTATTTTCCTTCACCATTTCATCACGACTTACACGTGGGTTGCTGAAGAAGATCAGATTGTGTATTTTCCGACTGTTAAGACAAGACGGAAGTTACCAATCGTTGTGACACCAAGACGAAACCATTGAATCCCGATAGATTTATTTGACAATATATTCAAACATTAAATTTGTCAGTAGTTATACCCATTTGTTTGGACATAATGTGTATATTGTGTACAAATGTTTTGAAAGGTGTTTTGTTTATAGATATGGGAATAAATCAAATGAATGGTGTTTTAATATCAACTATCAAGAACTCTTTTTATTTGGAAAGGAAAATGACAAATTCTCTTAAAGATTAGCCTAAAAATCCTCCTAAAACTATAAAAAGGTGACATGTGGTATCCACTAATTCTCTTTCTTAACATTGCCCCTGATTTTGCCACATGTCTTAATCTAATAATTAGAAGGATTTTTAGGTCATTCTTTTAGGAGGATTAATCATTTCCCATTTGGAAGGAAATGTCTATAGAACTTTTGAAATTTTTAACATTTCCATGTGTTTGTGCACCGAACCGGGGTTAGGATAAATGCGGGATGATGGGTGTTATTAGGTTGTTCGTTGGCGATTCCCCTAAGGTAGAGTTTTAGTCTCTTTACGCCAATCTAGCCAGAATGTGATATATGTATGATCGAGTATTAGCATGCATGCCTTTAGAAGGTCTTACGGATCTCCTTTTATAGGAGAGGTGTTCTTGGAGAACAAGCTAGGACTCTTTAGGGTTTCCCTACGTCTTAGGCCAGGGATATAATTTCCCTAATTATCAGTTAGAGATGATAAGAACAAATCCCGAATTTTTAGGGGAGTAATTCTTATCCCTTTTATCTTACTGCGGAGGCCTTCGTTACGGACAGACTTTCGTATCACAGCGTGTTACTGTGACAGGTTCTTCGTGCCGCTGGGAGGGTATATCATCAAGCCCCCCAGTCCAAGGTGATGACTTTTGCTAATTAATCATTGTGTTGGACTATTCTTGGCTTCTTTGTGTTTTCCAGGGGTGCGTCTTGTAAAATCTTTGAACCGCTTAATAAATTTTGATTTGAAAGATAATTAAGCGTGGTAGATGGGCGCGTATCCCTAGGCGACTTGATCAATGGCTGTGAATGTCATGCAGCCGCATATATAAATTCAACTTTTGTCCTCTTTTTCCTTTTTATTTTGCTCGTTCCAAAAAATAACCCCTTTTCTCCTAGGGTTTCTGTTCTTCATTGCTTCCGATCATTCTACTAGGTATATTATTGATCACATATGATGGCTCGTAGACTGTTAGAATATGAGCACATAAACATATAACAATTCACGAGTACGCAGCGGAAAGAATCGTATATGTAATCAAATTAATTAACAAAGAGAGAATTGAATATGTACCTTATGCAAAGCTTCCAATAATTATTATTAATAAGATTATTATTATTTTTAGGGTTTAAAGTAAAACCCTCTACGATCGCTCACTAGACACCCTATACCGTATGCTAGTACCCGAATCACGATCCAACAAACTCCTTTGTTTATTCCCTTAATTCGAAACTTTAAAACCAAAAACCCCTTTGATTTAAACCTTACGGCAGTGCCATATGGAAGGAATTAAAACTACACCATAATTAATGCTATGATTAGTTTATATATATGTTTCAAATTGTATTTCGTAAGTTACAAAACCAAAACCCCCTAAAGGGTTTTCGGCCGAACTCAAAGGGAAGAGAAGAGGAGGGTTTTTTACTTGTGTAATTGTGTATAAAACCCTTGGGATTAGCCCTCTATTTATAGGCTAATTAGTTAGGGTTTTAAACTTGATGGGCAAGCAACTTCAAAGGCTTTCCAAGCCTTATAATTTTCGGCCCTATCAATTTAGAATTAGGAAACTCCACTAATTCCTAATTACACTTAAACACCTCCTTTTAATTAATTAAATCCATAATTAATTAATTCGTGATTATATTTTAATTAATATATTACATAATATACTAATTAATAATATAAGGTTACCGTGTCATTTCGGACATGCGATTTATTAAAACATGATCACACTCCAACAACTCCCACTTGAGCATGTTATCATAAAGGCAATAACATTGGTTAGCGTCTAGCAACACGCCAATGCTCCCGGAAATATTTAAGGATAGTTTCTTAAATTATCATTTGAAATGATTTAGTCTTTAATATCCCTTTGTTTCAGATACCCTTGTTAATTATGAATATGGATCAATGTCATTTCATAAATTAACGATTATGTTTCTCATTTCTACAATTAATCAAGATTACCAAATTAGTCAAGACCACCTCTTGAGTTCATTTGGGTATGCGCATACAAACATCTTAATTAATCAATGAGGGCGCCAAATGGTATCATACTTCAGTTGCAAATTGAAGGAGCAAATCCTATATTGACTACACGTGTTAGTCATGTCGTTTCACTACATTTCTGAAAATAGCCCTTTATTACTACCTTGTTCAGGACAGTTAGAACTATATCTAGTAAGTGCAATCCATACATGCTTAACCTACTTGCATCTCAAGTCTAAGGATAACTAAAGTAACCATTTCACGAATTTCACTTAATGACGCCGATCCATAAAATGATAATTCGTTAAGTGGGGTAAGTCCAATATTCACCTTTTGAATATCATGTGAGTTTGGTACGATATCCACCATCTTCAAAATATTCCCTTAAATATTTTCACCAATCTCTCACAATTGTCTTACTTTAATTATATTCCCATATAATTAATCGACAATGGACATTTAGAATATTTTCAAATATTCATGGATTTAAACATGCAAATATAGGACACAATTATTATAAAATGAAACCACTTATACCGCGTATAAAAATTCATTTATTAAAATAACAATTGTTTAACATCCCATTATCCAAATACCAATCACAGATTTACATGATATAACTAGCAATAACCTATGCCCACGGCATACTTATTGAGCTTTCCTTTTGACAATGCCTTTGTAAAAGGATCCGCTAAGTTATAATCTGTGTGAACTTTGAGTAATTTGATTTCACGCGATTCGATTTGCTCACGAACGTAGTGATATCTTCTTGGTAATGTCTGGAACCTTTTTGAACCCCAGGTTCATTGGCAATGACAATTGCTCCCGAATTATCACAGTACAGATCCATAGGTGTGTTATTTGAGGATTATCATGTTAAAATCCAAAAATAAACTTTCTAATCCAGACAACCTTCATGTCGTCTTCTCTGAGACGGCAATATACTCAGACTCTGTCACATACATAGCAACTGTGGTTTGCTTTTAGCTCAAAGCATTCCACCGTGTCTTCATTTAAAATGAAAACGTATCCTGACTGATATTTTGAATCATCTCCATCAGTCCTGAAATCCAACATCACAGTATTCAATTTTGAATTATTAAATCGGGATTCAAACATGATCTTTAAATCTTAACCCAACTTTCAAAAAAATTTATCCTTAAATAATATTATTTCACTTTCCTTATTATTGTATTTATAATTTATACACTACTTTAAGATAATCATACATGATCGTCTCAAGTTAAACCAACATGACTAGTTAAGTTAAAAGATCAACAACCATTAGATTAAAGCCAAATATCAAGATTTAAATGAAACTTTACGTTTAAGTTTAAGCCAACGAGAGGGGTACCCGCGCAATGTGGCGGCAGAGCGGCGATGACGGGTGATGGTGGCGTTAACGGTGTGGTTATTAATGTAAAGGTAGTTGACGTAAAAGAATAGTATAGTTAATGAAAAGGGCTCGTGAAAATAGAATATTATGGTATGATATTTCCTTTTAAATTGAACGACAAACTTATTGGGGTATTTCTACTATAACAATACTCATTTAATATGAGTAACTATAATTTTAAGGGTAAAAATGGTATTTCAAAAGCTGAATGTTTAATGGGAAAAAAAGAGTCTTTTGCTTTATAAGGTATGAGAGGGGTACCCGCACAATGCGGCGACAGGGCGGCGGCGACGGGTAATGGTGACATTAACGGTGTGTTTATTAATGTAAATTGTAACGTAAAAGGATAATATAGTTAATGAAGGGACACTTGTGAAATATGAGATATGTGTGAAGATGTTTGATTTTAAGTAAAGGTGTTTTAGTCATATCAAAGGTTTAAAGTTTAATAAGAAAAAAAGGCTTAGCTTGGATGCAGTTAACTGCATCAGTTACCATGAAAATCAGGGGGGCATTTTTGTAATATATCAATCATCTATGTGATATGTGTGTGTGACTACATCTAAGAACGTCAACTGTATATTCGATTTACCTAAGAAAAAAAAGAGGAGATTTTGCTTTATTAGGTATTACAGATTATAATAAGATTTTAGTCATGTTTAAAGAACTAAAAAATCCATTCTACAAAAATAAAGAAATTAATGAAATAAAATAGTGTCATTGAAGGGTTATGGTGTTAGCTTAGAACTTAAAAACGTTACAAGGAAAGTATTCTCATATTAATTTGCGTAGAATGACGGTAACGAATGTTGATGATTTTATTAGTAGGAGTATTACGTACATAGAGACCCAGTCAACTCCTATTTTCCCGTTGTTCACCGGAAAAGTAATATAAAATAATAAAAATGGCGGCGGCGTCTACGAAGGTGAACTGGCAATGGGAGAACGCTGTCGCGGGATCTGCCGCCGGTCTTGCCACCGTCATCTTTTCACATCCACTCGACGTCGTCCGTACCAGATTCCAAGGTACTTATTTGCATTATCATTTCATTTTTCATTTATATATTTAGTTATGTATATATATAAATTTAAATTACATGATTATACGCATATAATTACAGTCAACGATGGTCAAAGTCATCATCTCCCAAACTACAAGAACACTCCTCAGGCTCTCTTCACTATTGCTCGATCAGAGGTTTTCTTTCTTTTTTCTTTAATGCTTATTTTGCCTTTTTTTTTTTAATAATTAAATCATACTTTAAAGCTGAACCTAATTTAAGTTATTACTATTAGATATCAAACGGATGATTCACACTAACGTTATGACGCCTTGATCTATGAATGTAGTTTTTAAACGTCTTGGTTTTGCCATACAAAATGGATTAGTGGCGCAGCTTTTGTTGCACGTTTGCCTTCTATTTTGATGTAAAATGTAATCCTTGAATTATCGATATTATAGTGGGGGGAACCTTATAACAAAAAAATGAAATTAGCATTAAATGAAGAAAAGAGCAAAAAATGATAAATTCAACAATATGTTAGCTGTATTGATTATAGTTTCCTTAAACTTTTTTTTCCAAAATGACTGAAGTCTCTCGGGGAGAGGGGGTCTTTGACCAATATATATGCAGCCTAACTAGCCCTAAGATGTTTAGTTAGGGAGGTTCGAAAACCGGAGACGTCATGTGAGGACGTTATGATGCATAACCACTAGGCTACCTTGAGAAGGTTGGGAGAGTTGAGCCTTTGGATCTGCTGTACATGGCCAAAGAACGATTTTCCCATGGCCGTTTCTAGACTCTTTCTTGGCCATTTCCAAGTGTTTAATGAAGGAGGTCTGTAACCCGAGTCATCTTTGAGACGTTTAGGCCACCTTACCACTAGTTTACCTTTGAGATGGTTAATATTGAAACCGAGGGAGTAATATGTAACACAAAACCATGCAATGCATTGGCGTTTAGCTGCATTTTGTTCACTTCAATTTCTTTTTTATCTTTTCCACATATACACATCTCTTAAGTTAGAGTTTTATGATGTTTGCTCAAAGTTTCATATACTATTATTGGCAAAAAATAGTTTTTTTAACTATATGAAGTTTATGGTTATTATTGTTTTAGGGGCTCAGAGGGCTTTATGCTGGCTTTTATCCTGCTGTGCTTGGCTCGACTATCTCTTGGGGTTTATACTTTTACTTGTAAGTAGAAAATGTTTTGACTTTCTTGTTGCTATACATACTTGATAGTCGGTTATGGTAATGATCTACAATAAGACATACTTCTAGTTGCCTATAGCATTCATTCTAGATATTCATCTTCCTACTTCAAGTTGAAAACACATACTTAAGTTTATCAAATATGTATGTTGAGCTTAAAACTAGAACATTTCTAGCTGGCCAGTTGTTATTTTCATGATTTTAGTACGGACTTAAATAGCCTGCATAAATAGATACCCTTTCATACCTTTATTAATTGGAGGCTATCTTAGATTTCTTACCTATTCTGCACAAATTGATTGGGTTGCTTCGATGCATATTCAACCTCTTGACATGGTTTTATCATTGTATTTTAGTTATAGCAAAGCTAAACAAAGATATTTGAGCAATAGAAATGAGCTGACCCCAGGTCTTCATCTTGCTTCAGCTGCAGAAGCAGGAGGTTTGGTGAGTATGTCTTAAAACTCTTACATTTTTCATGTTAGGTAGGTTAATTCTGGAAGCCGTCGTTTTCCTTATTACCAGCATCTTGATTATGATAAATTGTTACTTTTCCAGGTATGTCTTATTACCAATCCTGTTTGGCTTGTTAAAACAAGATTACAACTTCAGACTCCTGGGCATCAGTCTCGGCCATATTTTGGTTTCCATGGTCTGCTCTGCAACTTACATTGAATTACAGACTATGTGCTTTTTAATGAATTAACATTTTTCTTTTTCCATCTAGTGAATTCACCCATCCAGTTTTTTTTTTTATAATATTAACTTTTGGTTTTTAATTAATTTTTTTTTTTTGTTTTTTTTAATGAATTAACATTTTCTTTTTCCATCTAGTGAATTCACCCATCCAGTTTTTCAAGTTTATTTATAATATTAACTTTTGGTCAACATCGATGCAAACATAGAAATTTTCTAATTCTACTAACGGTTCACCTAGTCTTGGACTCTTATTTATTGACTGGATGCAGTTTAATACTCTGTCACACTGTCACCCCCAATAAACTAAAATTGAAACATAGTGTCCACTTGTATTGATTATCAGTGAAATTATCAGTAAGTGCAGTACAAAATCTTATAAGCATTATCTGAGATTAAATCTTTTGACAATAAACCTGCACCTTATGATGCATATAACCTGCTCTGGTGGTAACAACATAGGCACCCTGAAACAAACTCAGTGAGTAATTCTTAGGTATTAAGTTAACCAAAGTGGGTGTTCTAGTATTATAAGACTAAAATACAGATGTACATCAAATTCTGGTCCTATACAAAAAGAAGAATATCTGTGTTATTGTATTGCGGGTTTATGATTATTTACGGAAGGGGCAAGTGGTGAATAATACTAACATTCTGTCAGATAAATTTCCCCCTTTTGAAACTCTTTGGTGTCTTCTCTGTTTCTTTTGTAAAAAGTTCATTACGTATTTAAAATTAGGCTTGGAAGTTTACTTATTTAGTTATCTTTCCTCATTATTTATGAAAGTCATATACAACTTCTGAGATCATTTGTACCACTCCCAGTATCAAAGCTGATTAATTTCAATTTTAAGAAAGATGTCAATTCTATCAGCTAAACAACAAACAACAGATGAAAAAGTTGCACAAAAATGAAAATTGGTTTCATAACTTAGAATGAATGTATGAAAAATTGAAGTACTTGAGTTGGAGTAAAAGGAATATTTTTTTAGTGAAGGGTGTCGAAGATATATGATTTCAATGCTGTTATTTGCTTTGATTTCAGATGCATTAAAAACTGTAGTGAAAGATGAAGGATGGAAGGCATTATACAAAGGGCTTGTACCTGGTCTTTATCTGGTTAGATTTGGTATTGCTATTGTTTTCAAGTTTTTGTTTTGTATACCGAAGAAATTTTTAGTTGGTTAAAGCATGAGCATTATCTTCTTTGATGGATGGTTACTGCTCCATTGAAGAACATCACAATAAAAAGTTTGATTGATATGCAGCAAGTAACTCATGGAGCTATTCAGTTCACAGCATATGAGGAGCTTCGTAAAGTTCTAGTCAACTTCAGGTCTGAACAAAGCGTGTTGATTTCTGGTGGTGCTGAGCTCTTGGTAAGTTCATCTGATGAATCATTTCAAACTTAAGGATTATTAGTAATCATTTAATTTATGAATGTTATGTATATTTATCCATGCTTAATTTATGTTTTCTGCTTCCTTAACTACTCTTGATCAATGAAACTCAAAATATACACAAGATAAATGGAAGACGGCGATCATATTCATATTAAGTGATATAGCCTTTTTAGTTTTTTCTGGGATTTTTCCTGCAGACGACAATTGATTATGCAACTTTAGGAGCTTCTTCTAAATTGGCTGCCATTCTGGTGACATATCCATTCCAGGTAAACGTTTTCATGACCTAGTTTACTCTATATGCTTACTACATTTCTGATTGTGATTGTTTCTCCTTTACGTGGTGATGATTTCAGGTTATTCGAGCTCGCTTGCAGGTAAATGAGCCTCTATATCTCTCTGTGTTTTTTTGATTGTTACTCTAGTTGACATTCATGTAAAAAGTTACATTTTTGGATCCAGAAAAGTATCCTAATAATACGTTTATGTCCATGCTATAGCAACGACCGGGTATAGATGGAGTTCCAAGATATATGGATAGCTGGCATGTCATGAAAAAAACTGCTCGGTGAGTGTTTTTTTCTATCTTGAAATACTCATTTGTTTCCTTGGTGAAAAAAGGATAAGTAGGCTCATTGGTTCTGTAGTTTGAACTTAATGAATATTAACATAACTGCAAGTTCTGTTTCATACCAACTATTTGGCTTGTAGGTTGGAAGGTCTCCGTGGTTTCTACAAAGGCATCACAGCAAATCTTGTGAAAAACCTTCCTTCTGCTTCACTGACTTTCGTTGTGTATGAAACTATCCTTAACACATTACAATTAAGAAGGGTAAAGGAGTGACACATCTCTTTGTCTCTATACATCACATTTGCTTCAAAAGATAGTGTATTATTTGTGAACATGGAAATGTTGAGAAATATCATATGTATAATATCACAAGAATATATAAAAAGACACAACTTTAGAGACTAATTAAGCTAGTTTTTGAAAGAAAGATAAGATTTGATCAGAAACGTCTTGAGATTTCTCTTGATGAATAAAATGGTGGCCGTCAAGTATGACAACTTCAATATCAGGAACTAATGCTTTCTGAATATCTCCATCAATGTAAACCTTCGTAAAACTTTCAAATCCAGTATCTTTATCTCCAACAATTAGCTTTGACGGTACTGTTATCTTTGACCCTTGCCATGGTGCTTCCAGCTCCCAGGACCTGCAAATCAGTTTGGGTGGGGTGGTAACAAAAAAATATAGGTAGCAGATGATAAGCATTAGATTAGGAAAGAAAATTTTAATTAGTATTACTCTATAGTCTCTAAAACAAATTGTATCAAACAATAACCAACCTCGGTTGGATTTATGAGGTAATTAGTTTAAGTTAGCTGGGTTTTAGGTGCCACGCCATGGGTCATGTGAGATGCAAGTCAACTTTGCAAAACTTATGAGAAGTCCTCTGCCATATCATGTATTTTAGCCAGACCAGATTACCTTAGAACTAAACTTTTTGACATTTGGGTTACCTTTAATAAATTTTATGCCTAGTATTAAAGTTAGTTATGCAAATTGTCCTGCTTTAATTTTTAGGCATGTTTTATGTTCAAATTTGGAAGATACAGTATAAAGATAAAACCCTAGTCTGGGAGTCTTACAGGTCCACAGCACGATAATAGTTTAGCCCCCCAGTGAATCCAGACTCTTGAAACTTGTCAGCATATACTTGGAGTTCCTCTTCAGTAATCCACGATGGTAAACGTGAAGGTGTTTCAAGGTAATCAATAATCTCCATGCCGGGAGGTGCTATCAGTATATCTGTCTTATTGAGCGACAAAAACTTCTTAATTACTGTCAGAGAATCGTATTTTGCAAAAGCTCTCTCTGCTCTTCCTGCTTCCTGTATTATTTTGCGTAAGTTCAAAACTGCATAAACTTTAAGAATAAAAACGCATACACACAGTGAGATTGTAGAAAGAACCTGGAACTGGCACATATAAAAATCATCTCCAAATGATTTGCAGAATTCACTAGGCTTAACATCTGGGTTTCTAGGAAAGAATGGAACAGAGATAGCAACTATTCCTTTGACTCTATCTGGCCTGAAAAGACTAAGATGCCAAGCAGCTGTAGCACCCCAATCATGTCCCACCACAAACACCTGATTCATATATTGCCCAAAGTCAACCAACATCAAAACACACACTAACACATACATACGTGTAAGGTTGTAGAGAAAAAATTAGTGTTTGATAGGACCTGTGGTTGATTGAAGTGATCAAGGACACCAATGAGATCGCCTACTATCTGGAACATAGTGTAGGAAGAAGGAGAGAGTGGGCGGTCAGAGTCACCACAGCCTCGGAGGTCAGGTGCAATCACATGGTAACCATGGCTAGATAAGTGAGCGATCTGATGACGCCATGAAAACCATGTTTCAGGGAAGCCATGTAGGAGAAGCACGAACGGTCCTTGGCCTTTTTTCTCTGCTACATGCATCCATATTCCATTGGTTTTGATTCTGTGGTGATTTACATCACCCATCTTCATTATTGATTCCATCTCTATACCCTGTGGAGATCTTTGCTTTAGATCATGATCTTGCTTAGTCAAAGGGACTAGCTTTCAATTTAGGGATGAATCAGGATTGATTTCGAGTGTAACTAACTAACTTTAGATAACATAAATACTTCTATGGATCTTTACATAGTCATCAAAGTCCTAGCATCATTTCTTTGATATAATTTGAAAATGTGTATTTGTATATTACTATATTTATGTATGTCCAAAAGCATGCTTATGATATATGATATATCTATATCCATATCTATATCATTAATCTATTCTATAATCCTATATACTATGTATGCATATAAAACATGAAGAGTTAGAACTATACCTTGAGTGTTTCCCAATACTGGCTTGAAGTTGTTGTACTTTTAGCTTCAGTTATTGTACCAGCCTGTCTTTCTGTTTCCCACTGAAACCCTCAGTTGCTCTGCCCATTTTATAGTTACTCAAAACGTGGCCTCCAAGTTATTAACAGGTGTAGAGACTTTAGATCTTGACTGACTTCTAGATGACATCTTTATTTTAGTGTCTTGAGAGTTTACCAACTCACAAATATATTGTATGCTATAAGCATGTGTTTGATTTCATTTCAACCACACATTTTTGGTAGTATATAATATAACTATTTTGTTGGTTTACATCCCATATCCGTGCATATCAACGGGATTGAGTATTGTTGTTATTTTATCTTATCTTAGTTCAGCTTAATTTAGTTTCGGTGCACGTACTAATGCACCAAATAATGCTCTGATGTTTTGCCAAATAGTTTACTGATATGGGATTTCATCTTCACACAAACTTGAACCACGTAATGCTCCCCTAAAGGATGGAACATGTATGGGCCGGAATTCCTTTCCCTGTGTAGTTTAGAAAATGATTTACGGACACCTCTAGTATTCTTATCGCATAATGCATCAGAGTATTAATATATTAATTAACCATGTACATAACTTAATACTTATTTCATTAATAAGAATCTGAAAATTACACTATAACTGTATAACATCCATGATGAAATTGAGCTTTTTTTTTTATTCTGTTAATTGCAAACCCACACATCCTATATATAGTTGTTACAACCTAGACTTGAACTCTCACCACTTGGAAAGGCACACCACATAGGCACATACAATTTGAGTACTGCTAGCTCGTCTTTAGTATTGACTAGATTTATGCCCGCTCGATGCGGCAACGATAGTGGCGGCGGTGGGTTGTGGTGGCGATAACTGGTGGTGGTGGCGGCAATTGATGGTGGCGGCGGCGGCGGTAGTGTGGGTCATTGATGTAAAGATAATTGATTTAAAAATGATAGTTTAATTATTTTAGAAGTTGAGGGATGTATGTTGTAAATTATATTGTTAGGGTATTTTTGGTAGACCAAGTATTTTGAGTGGTGAATGCGTTGAATGATGATGAGTATTTTAGGTAGATCAAACTTGTAATTTGATAAAGGGATAAAGGGTTTATGCTTTATATAGTAGTATAGATATAGATAATAATGCTACAAGACTTGTATCCTATAATCCTACAAGGAACTCTTGTTGGATAGTAAAACCACAGGTCTATATGCAAAAGAAAACCAAGTGTAATAGTGATACGTATTCTTACCCTCTATATCTATCATTCTGCTTCAACGTAGAGTATGATTTGTGAAATTGAAATTTGAAATGTCGGAATATATATTACATAAATTGATTTAAGAAAAATAACAAAGATAGAACCGTGTAGCCTAATCAATAGCTAGTTTCTGTAGGAAAGTTAAGATCTGATCTGAAACTTCTCGAGGTTTCTCTTGTTGAATATAATGATGGCCTTCGTCGAGTATGACCACTTCAATATTAGGAACTAATGCTTTCTGAACATCTCCCTCAATGTAAGCCTTTGTAAAACTTTCGAATCCAATATCTTTATTCCCCACAATTAGCTTTGATGGAACTGTTATCTTTGACCCTTGCCATGGTGCTTCCAGCTCCCAGGATCTGCAATTCAGTTTATGTGGTTACAGAAATGTAGGAAGCAGATCATAGACATGTATACTCTACTAATAGAACTTGGTATTATTTTTTAAGGTAAATCACATAAAAACTTACCCGACTTTGGTCTGAGTTCTGTTCCAGGTAACAAACTTCGATATGAGTTCTATTTAAGGCCATTTGCCTAAAATAGCTGGTCTTACGTGTCTCATGACAGTCATGCTAGGAAAAAAGATGGCCAAAACTTACAGACTAGTTGGGTTAACTTGAATCTATTTTCTTCAAATAGACTAAATTTAGCTAGCCTCTATGCAAGTAATTAAGTATAAATTCTTATAGGCGTATTTGATGTTTATATTTGGATTTGGAAGTTAAAGTGTAGGGATAGCTTGAATCTTACAGGTCCATAGCACGATAGTAGTTTAACCCGCCAGTGAATCCAGACTTTTGAAATGTGTCTGCATATACTTGAAGTTCCTCTTCAGTAATCCATGATGGTAACACTTCAGGTGCTTCCAAGTAATCTATAATCTCCATGCTGGCAGGTGCTACCATTAAATCGATATTATCGATTAACAAGAACTTCTTCATTACGGTTAGGTGATCGTACTTTGCAAAAACCCTCTCTGCTCTTCCTATTTCCTGTATTACTAATTTGCTTCAGTTTGATATTTGTATATAAATTATAAATCGAAAACAGTCACACTCACACATAGTGAGAGTGTGAGAGATAGAACCTGGTATTGAGAAATAGAAAAACCATCTCCAAATGATTTAAAGAATTCACTAGGCTTGACATCTGGGTTTCTAGGAAAGAATGGAACAGAGATAGCAACTATTCCTTTGACTCTGTCTGGTCTGAAAAGACTAAGATGCCAAGCAGCTGTTGCACCCCAATCATGTCCCACCACAAACACCTGATTATTCGAAATTAACTAACTTTAAAACAAAAAATAATTAACAGACGGGGAAAATTTATTGACAAGAGAGGACCTGTTGCTGATCAAAGTGATCAAGAAGACTGATGAGATCACCAACTACGTGGAACATAGTGTAGGAATTTGGAGAGGGTGGTGAGTCAGATTCACCATAGCCTCGGAGATCAGGAGCAAGAACATGGTAACCATGGCTAGCCAAGTGAGTAATCTGATGGCGCCATGAAAACCATGTTTCTGGGAAGCCATGTAGGAGAAGCACACATGGTCCTCCTTGGCCTTTTTTCTCTACTACATGCATATATATTCCATTGGTTTTGACTCTATGGTGAATTATATCATCACCTATGTTCTTCATTGATTCCATCTATTTTCCTTGTGTTAAGGTTTGTTTTAGGACAGGTTTGTGCTTAGAATACTTTGATCAAGAAAAGTCTGAATTTGCTTATCTTGGTCAAAGGAACTTTTCTAATACTTTAAAGTTTAGTTTTTTCATATTATTTTTTTTATTATTATATTTTTATAGCTTCTCTCACTAGTATAGATTTGAAGTTTGGACTTATTATAAGATACTGGGATACTATATTTAAGGATAATATATTTTTGTTTCCGCTTTCCAAGTGTTTCCGTCCTTTAGGTTGATTTTTGTAACAAGCATAAGTCGCCGGACTTCATACCGGTCTTCGAATGTTAATGCACTGGAGGTGCTGGCTCGGTTTAATTTGTCGGCAATATTAACCATGAATGTTAATGGGTTAACTTTGGGGTCTATGATTGACCTGAATGGAATAACGATGAATTTGAATGGACGCTGTAATGTAATATATTGGAATAAAATAAACTATTAATATATCATGTTTGGTATATTTGAATAGAAGGATGAATGTGATGAGTCTTCCAATCATGATTATTAAATCATTTAGTCATAGATTAAGTGACCATCGTTACCTTTGAAGTGTGGAGCATAAGCATACATGTGAAGTATTTGTCATGTAGAACATGTGAGTTCTATCCTTAGGCTATCTTCAATTGCATATACATACAAAATGTTAAAACAAATCGGTTATCTTAGTAACACGTTTGCAAATTGTTCCAGCACATTAAATTAACACATTGAATTAATTTTGCCTCCAATCAAACATACCAAAACTCAGATGTTACATTATCATATACACATACTTCAAAAAAAAGTTTTGAAGGTGACCCCAAACTCAATTGCCTTTGGTTTGTTTGGAAGCAAATTGTTATGACAAACTAGCAAGCAAACTGACAATAATAAGGGACCAAACTACAGTTTTCTCAATCAAACAAACCAACAAGCAAATTGTCCATTGGAGATGACCTTAGCATGTGTGGGTATTGGATGGAGGTGTTTTACATGTGTCTATCTTTTACGTGTTTGATTGACTAGTACCAAAATTATACTAGAGATTAAGGGTTCTCTTCTAATGCATTGAAATTTCATTTTTATTGATATGAAGATAGTGTAATGATTTTGATTATTTGTTATATGTTTTTGGCTGTTTGTGAAGTGTAACATATATATTTTTTTGGATTGTATCTCTTTGGTATTATTTTAAGTAGATTGTAAGTCTATTTACATTTAGACCATAAATACCATAACATCTTATTTAAAATTATAGAGTTTAATAATTTTTAGGTAGGGTAATGATAACCCAACTTAAAAGAATAGTCAAAAAATCAGCTTAAAAGCTTTGACACATGACGGGTATGTTTGGCAAAAGTAGTTGTAGCTTTTAGTTGGAGCTGTAAGCTGTAGAATTTATTTTTTAAAAGTGTTTGGTATGGTAGCTGTAGCTGCAACTTCAAGAGGTATTTGTGTAGCTTTTAAAGATTAAAAGCTTCATCGAAAAGCTAAAGCTCCTGAAACGCTACTTCAAGTAGCGTTTCATTTTGAAGCTTTTTCTTTCAAATAAAAGCTAAAGCTAGTCAGGGGCGGAACTACATTAATACTAGGGGTAGCCCGGGCTACGGGTCCGCTAAATTCATGTAGTTCAAATTTTTTCGAAAAATGATGTATTTTTTATTGGTGCTACGGGTCAAATAAATATGGGATACCCGTCATGTAACCAACTTCAAACTTTTGAAACATTTTTTTATCAATAAAACTTATAAAGATGCATCTGTACAACTAAATGATAAATAAAAACTACTAAAAGTGCCAAAAATTCTTAAAATTCATTAAAAATAGCCAAAAATCTGTTAAAAAAATGCTAAAAATCGTAACAATTTAGTCGTTATCGTTGTTATCGTTACTTTATGCCGATACAAAGCTAGTGGAAAAAAATGTGTGCTACGGGTCACTTCCGATTCTGGTTCTGTAAATAATATACTCGTAAATTATTTAAAAATAAAAGAGTTAGTTACAAATATCGTCCTTATGGTTTGTTCTACAGTTTTTATCTCTATCTTTCAGTTGTTATCCCTGACTTTAGACTAAAGTCCATACTTTTGGTCCAAAATTCAATACAATTTTGTTAAAAGGTCAATTGACTAAAATTATTGATGGGGTCCAAAATCAGAGATCAAAACTATAATTTATAAAAGATATAGATAAAAACTGTAATTTTTGACAAAAACACACAGACGATAAGTAGGTATCAAAACTTGTAAAATTCGAATAAAAAACTTGTACAGTGGGAAGTTGTATCGGGTCGGGTCATTGATACAGTCCAAGATCTCTGTGTGTATGTGGTCTATCCAAACCTGAGGGGATCGATAAGAAAAACACAGTAGTAACACACACACAAACTTCCTTTCTTTGTTCCTCCGATGGCGGCTTCATCGATGTTCACCATCAAACTCCATCCCAAAATACATTCTTTTAATAACAGGTCCCCTCTTATTATCATTCCCTCTTTCTTATTATTATCAAAACCACAACAACATTTCATCAGAAAAACTATCCCCACTTGTTATTTCTCCTCAAAAACCACCCCCACTTCTTTTTTTGATAACAAAAACAATAATAATAATAATAATAATTCCCCAAGTTTTCACCATTTTCTTGCTCAAGCTCAGTCTACAGCTTCCTATATCACTCTACCTCCTGCTCCTTATAATCTTAAGTAAGTCTTTTTTTTTTTTTTGGCTTTGTGTGATTTTAAACTGAGATACATACACATATTATATATATTATATACAATATACAATAAGCCTGAAAGCAGTGGTGGAACTACATAGAACATAGGGGTAGCCTGGTCTGTTAGACTATCTCCAATGGAAGATAGTAAGGATATCCTTAGATATCCTTACCATTGAAGTAAATCCTTAGCCAAGGATATGTTTTTAGAATATCCAAAGTACTTTTTGTTGTTTGTTTGTGTATAAAATATGTAAGAATGTTGGATGATGTGAAAAATGTAAGGATGTTTGTATGGTTGGAGGTAAGATTAAAGGATTGGAATGATTTATAAGTATTTTAAGGATTTGTAAGGATATGATGCGGCAGCCGAAGGACACCTAAGGGCGTCCTTAGCATTGGAGATAGCCTAAGGCTATATCTTTTTTGAAAATGATGTATCTTTTATTGGTGTCACGGGTCATTTAAAGATGGGATACTGGTCAATGTAACTGAGTATAAATTTCAAAAGATTTTCCTAGCAATAAAACTTGGAAAGACGTACTTGCACAACTAAATGAGAAACTACCAAAAGTGCCAAAGACTCTTATAAAACCTTTAAAATTGCCAAAGATTCTCATTTCTCTAGTCATTATCATTAATTTACGCTGATACAAGGCTAGTGATAAAAATTTTTTTGAGATACGGCCATACGGGTCACTTTCAATCCTGGTTTTGCCACTGCCTGATAGGAAATAAGCTAAGGGGTGTTTGGGTTAGATTGTGTTTTGAGCTTATGATTATTATTAATAATAAGCAACTTATGACTTATATATCTCATACCAAGCTAGCAAGTTGTAATTTAGTGTTTGGATGAGCTTAAACGTAAAATAAACCTAATAAGCTAGAGAAATGAGGATTTTGGAAATTATCTTAAATAAGCATATAAGCTTATCCAAACACCACAATTGAGCTTATAATGGTTTCATAAGCAAACAAGCCTATCAAATAACCTAACCCAAACAACCTTTTATATATAGTTTCCTCATTTTACAATTACATTTGAATCAATAGTTAGTGTTGTGATGATTGCAGTTTCTTGAAATCTTGTTATTTTGATCCTAATGAAAGAGAAGTTAAGACTTGCTGTCATTTCTATAACAAACTTAATTGATGCTAGATGTATGTGTTGTTTACCTCAAGGCAATTTTGTGTTCACTTAACAATGTCGTCCATAGCCTCGTTTTACTGCATTTCATGGCCGGTATTGTAACGTACAATTTAGAGAAAATGTTCATTTGGTGACTCTGTCATTTATTACAACTTATATTCTTGTCATATACTATTTGTAGTGATGTTCCGTCCTCTGAGGTTCTTCCAAGAGGTCGTATCTATCAAGAAACCTATGGATGCCAGATGAATGTCAATGATATGGAGATCGTCTTGTCTGTTATGAAAACAGCTGGATATAATGAAATTGTGAGTGAGCCTGAAAGTGCTGAGATTATTTTCATCAATACTTGTGCTATCAGGGACAATGCCGAACAAAGAGTATGGCAACGGCTTAACTATTTTTGGTTCTTAAAGAGACACTGGAAGAGCAATGTTGCTACTGGAAGGTCACACTCTTTCCGTCCTCCAAAAGTAGTTGTACTCGGCTGCATGGCCGAGAGATTAAAAGATAAGATATTAGATTCGGATAAAATGGTTGATGTTGTTTGTGGGCCTGATGCTTATCGAGATTTACCACGTTTACTAGAAGAGGTAGACAACGGGCAAAAAGGGATCAACACTCTTCTTTCTCTTGAAGAAACTTATGCTGACATTAGCCCTGTTCGGATCTCGAAAACTTCTATTTCTGCTTTTGTGTCGGTGATGAGGGGTTGTAATAATATGTGTTCTTTTTGCATAGTTCCGTTCACTAGAGGCAGAGAGAGGTCTCGGCCTGTTGAATCTATAGTCAAAGAGGTTGCAGAACTTCAAAAGGAGGGAGTCAAAGAGGTCACGCTTCTTGGTCAAAATGTCAATAGCTACAATGATGCATGTGATGAGGAAGTTGAACCAAATATTGATTGGAAATTAAGTGAAGGATTTTCAAGCAAATGCAAAGTTAAGAAGGTGGGGTTACGTTTTGCTGATCTCTTGGATAGAGTTTCACTTGAGTTTCCAGAAATACGGTTTAGGTACACCTCTCCACACCCTAAAGACTTCCCAGATGAACTGTTGTATATAATGCGCGATAGACACAATATTTGCAAGAATATTCATTTGCCTGCACAGTCGGGGAATAGTGACATGCTTGAAAGAATGAGACGAGGGTACACACGTGAAGCATACCTGGAACTTGTGCAAAAGATACGGAGAATAGTTCCAGATGTCGGGTTAACTAGTGATTTCATATGCGGTAAGAATCCTCAGACTCTTGGTTTATTTTGTGTTACTAGTTAGAATGCGCTTTATGAATCTAGTTATCTGGCTATTGTGACATCAACTAATAATCAGTTCTTAGTATTTGGATAAAGTTATACAGAAGTATTATTATTTTGCTTTATAGAGGTCAGATGATCAGTTTTCGGTAATCAGTATTATATACGTTGCTACAAAGTTGATAGTTTTGTGCCAAATGTTTTGTAGGCAACAAATGTTTTTCAGAAACTTGTGTATAAATAAGTTATTGATCAGTTTATGCTATTATGTTGAACTTCTGTACTTATATTTCCACAGGCTTTTGTGATGAAACAGAGGAGGAACATCAAGACACTTTGAGTCTAGTTAGGACTGTTGGTTATGATATGGCATACATGTTCGCATATAGCATGAGAGAGAAAACACATGCTCATAGAAATTATTTTGATAACGTTCCAGAAGATGTAAAGCAGAGACGACTAACAGAACTTATTGAAGCATTCCGTGAAAGTACAGGCCAGTGTTTTGACTCCCAAATTGGCAGTGTTCAGCTTGTGTTAGTTGAAGGACCCAATAAAAGAGCTCCTGAAACCGAGCTTATTGGAAAGAGTGATAGGGGCCATAGGGTAATATTCTCTAGTTTGCCAATTCCCAATTGGGTGAGTACTGATGGTGATAGAATTCCAAAAATTGGTGATTACGTAGAAGTTAGGATATTGAAATCTTCAAGAGCATCACTATTTGGAGCTGCACTTGGTATTACCACAATGAGCTCATTTTACAATGTTGCACAACAAGAAGCTGTTGCATCTTTGTAAGTTGCGTCGTTTTGGGTGAATCGATCATGAAATAGCTTTTATATACCATGTCATTTTGCCAGTTTTAGTATGAGTTTTGCACATCGAGCAACCAAAAAATACTCTCTGTACTGATTATAGTTCAAAGCAGCATATTTGCTATGTAAATTCTTTTACTTCAGATTATTAGAGTACCCACCCTGTGCGGTCCATGTACGAAGTTGGAAACACAAGTCTGACAGAACTCACAGAAGATGTGTTTTATACATAATAAAAGGATAGCCGACATGTTGCAGAGTAGATTGTGTGTGTGCGTGCGCATGCGCGCTCTGCAGTTGCTGATTGAATGGTCGATGTCGATGTTTTGGGTAAGCATTGGACTTGTTGGCTTGATGCTTTGGGTTTCATATGTGAATCTTTGTTGGGTTGGGTGTACATTCTAGTGAGTTGGTTTTAGATTTAGAACCTGGGCATGCATTGGCAACGTATTTCTATTCTAACATATCTCAGTTGTTGGTTGCTTGTTCGTTGTCAGTATCTGCTGTCTGGTATTAACTCATCTTTTCTAGATTTTCTCCTGTTAAGTTTCTTGGGCTTAGATTTCGGTTTTGATTATTTACTTGTAAGTTAATCTTGGTTTGGATGCGTTTACTCGCGATTTTTGTCTAGCGAATAATTAGCCCGTGATACTGACTGGCGTCATTAAGTTTTTTAAACTAGACACTCTTCTGGTTAGGGAATAATTGTTTTCTTCTTCAAGGGGAGAAACCCCACAATTCATACGAATTATTAGAACCAGCCACAATAATGGCACACATAGACGAGTTTTTAATGCAAGGTCATGAGCAAAGCATATATGATGTGTCCGGGCTTTCTAGAAGTATGTGTACTCTTGTGGACAAATCCTTATTTCTGAAAGCGTCTGAGACTCGCGTCTTCTCTCTACTTCAAGTCATGGTATATCACATTTCTGAGTCGGTATATGTTAGCGAAAGAATAGGTTGGTGATGTGTGCCCAGGGATCACATTGAATTGACTCGCATTCTAAAGGTGACTCGATAGAATGTAGGCCTAACTTAAAAACGATTTACACGTGAAACCCAAATCATCAACCGGACATGCCTTTAGCCTACTGTTATCAAGGTACCTCCCCTCTTGACTAATCAGTAATCAAGGGGTTGTAGGTTCAAGATTCGGGTACGAATGATACCTGTCTAGGTATTAGCGCAAGTTGTATCGTGTGTGAAAATTTTATCAATCTGAACCACTTGGCCACTTTGTATCCCTTCAAGTCTTCAACTTTCTTTTATATAGAGAATTAAAGATTGCTATGAATTTTGTTTTTCGTTTTGAAAGGAAATGAGTCAGTTTAAAATGGTTAATGCTCATATGACCATAACTATCTTCGTAATTATACATAGTTTATTGGTCTAGGTGGTTCACTAGGTTCAGGTTCGTGTTAGTGAAACTTGTTCAGTAGGTTCAAGTTCGTACTTTCAATAGGTTCAAGTTCGTGTTTGTGGTTCTTTGGAGACGGAGTTTGATTTGCTTTTCTTAAAAGTTACTTTTGTAGTAAGTTAACTAATCAATTATCATTTGAGATTTTCTTAATTTTTTTTTTATTAGAACGAAATGCATTTTTGGTCCCTGTGTTATCACACCATTTTTGATACAAACATATGAAAAGTGGCGAAACGTATCCCTGTGATATCACACCTGTTGCAATTTTGGTCCAAAAGTAACGTGCCGTTTATTTTCACCGTTAAATGTATCATGTGAGAGGCACGTGATGGACAATACTGTCTTTTCGTCTAAACGATGACTATTCTTGCAACATATATCATCATCATCAAATTACTTATATAAATGTCTCGATCTAATTAAGTAAAACCAAAACTCCTCCATCATTTTCATTTTCCAAATTTCATTTCAATCCACCAAACAAATCCACAAGGCTATTATATCTTTGTTTGAATTAATTATTCAAGGGTTATGTATATATAACCCGACCATCATTACCACCAAATTCCGACCATCACGGATCTCAAAGGGCGGTGGCGGTGTGGATTTGAAGGGCGACTGCGGCGGTGGTGGATTTGAAGGGCGGCGGCGGCGGTGGATCTGAAGGGTAGCAAAAGCAACAACAGCGCAAATAAAAAAAAAGAAGCATCAAGGTTTTGGGATTCTAATCGAAAAACACATCAACGCCCACCACAGAAATCGGGTGTGGTGGTGGTTTCAGTTGTGATGCTTTACGGTGGTGGTGGTTTCAGTTTTGCTAGTTGTTTCTACCGTAAGTTGGATGATGACGATGTAGATCTGTGTATTTGTTTAACATTTGTGTATGACGTGAAGAGCACCACATTCTCAAAATTGAAGATTTTACGTTGTTGATCATTCACCAATCACAACACTCAACAGCCGTACCCCATTTCCATTTTCATCCAACATGCCCCATTTTCATTAGTTTTAGTTTTATTTATTGTTATTTCATCTAGTTTTTGTTTTTGTTGGCTGGGATTATGGGAAAAGCAACAACCAAAACCCATTCGGGAAGAAATCCCGATTGAAGTGAATTTGGGGGTGGTTTTTGGTATATATATGGGTGGGAGGGTGTAAATGACTCAACTACCCCGCACGTGAGACGCACATGGGGGCTTTAACGGCTGAATTCTAACGGCACGTTACTTTTGGACCAAAATTGCAACAGGTGTGATATCACAGGGATACGTTTCGCCACTTTTCACATGTTTGTATCAAAGTTGCAAATGGTGTGATAACACATGGACCAAAAATGCAATTCGTTCTTTTTATTATTATGTAATCCTATATATTAAAGTTTTACACTCGTGTCTTACATTTGATTTTGGGATGGTATAGGCCATGACCTAATCTAATCAAATCCATCCTACTCTTTAATTTTACAGCACACAAATAATGTAATTATATAGCGTATCCTTAGGCCGATCTAAAAAATGTATTGATGTATTAAAAATGTATTGATGTATAAGTTGGTATATGTTGAGGACTTGAGGTTGTTTGAAGTGGGTTTTGACCCAAGAAGGCTAAATTTTTAACTTAATGCTCAATATCGTATGAGAGATAGTGAAATGTATTGAGTATTATCCTTTCTCAAAAGTAAAAAGGTTACCTGTTTATAAAAATAAAGGATTTCTCAATTAATCCATCTCTACTTGTTCCAAGTAGGCAAATGGATTGATTTTTTTCTTTCTTTGAACAAGTAGGCTAATGGATTAAGTTCATAATTTTTACTTTTTACTTTTTAAACCATATTGTACTTGACCGGAATCAAAATTATATACACACAATATAATATGCCTATATGGTTAAACGACATCACACTTGAAATTTTCTAAAGTCATACTATGTCTTTATAAAAAAAAAGATAAAATGTGCAATATTAATTATTTTATAACTAAACTATATATTTTTTTTTTGCAAAGTATAACTAAACTATATCAATACTGTAACATCCGTGACTTTTGACCGTTTGACTTTACGCGTAATTTGACTAACGAAATTTATTAATGACTTAATTGAGTTCATTTTCTTAAGACACAAGAGTGAAGCTGCTGACAACATTATTCATTTCATCAAGCAAGCTGAAATTCTCTACAAAAGGCCTGTTAGGCAATTAAGGAGTGACAATGGTACTGAATTCAAAAATATCACTCTTAATTCATTCTGCAGTGAAAAGGGAATTCACAAGTCTACTCAGCTGCCAGAACTCCTCAACAAAATGGTGTTGCAGAAAGAAGAAACAGAACTCTTATTGAAGCTGCCAGATCCATGATGGCTCAAAACAATGTCAAGTCTCATTTCTGGGCTGAAGCAGTACACACAGCTTGCTTTACCCAGAACAGATCCCTCATTGTGAAAAGACACCAGAAGACTGCATATGAACTTCTTAGGGGGAGAAAACCTGAAATTGGTTTCCTAAGAATGTTGGAAGTCCTTGCTATATTCTGAATCAGAAAGACCATCTTGGAAAGTTTGATGAGAAATCAGATGAAGGTATCCTACTTGGATATGCAACAATGATGAAGGCCTACAGAGTTACAACAAGAGAACTAAAACAATTGAGAACTCTGTTAATGTAAGCATTGATGAAGGTTGTTCTAAGCCAGACTGCTCTCCTCCTGAAGAG
>CM067175.1:33836440-33939595 GCA_034093135.1 Erigeron breviscapus | reverse complement strand
TGAGTGTGAAAAGAGAGAGTGGCCTGGTCTTGGGGCATAAAAAACGTGGCTATGGCAGAAAATAAAGGGTATGGAGTGAGTTTATTGGTTAAGAGGTGTGGTGGAAGGGTGGTGATTGGTTAGGAGAAGTGGTAGTGGTGTAAGAGCTTGAATTGGTACTAAAATGATGTCTAGATTCAAAATGAGGGTGGTCTTGATCAAATTATGTAGTAATGGTTTGATTATGTAAGTTTTGTTTATGCAAGTATTGAATTTGTAATTATATATGTTTGCATGCATATATAGATATGTATTTGTGTTATGTGCAAAAGTTAGCTATTTCAAGATATACGTGTATGTATGTATGTTGTGTGTATATATATCTATATATATGTATTGGCACTAAACTTCATAAAATTTTCTTGATATACCTTCTATATTTGAGTTGTTGATTATATTTTGGATACATAGAGACTTGTTTGTTGGATTGAATACTTATGAACTTGTTGTTACCTTACATATTCTTGAAGTTGACTTGATAGATCATGGTTACATTCTTATAAGATTGTCATTATTTCTTCACTTTGAGATTGTCCTATGTTTTGGCATTTCTAAGATAACTAGCTATCTTTGGGCATTCCATTGAACTAGAGAGAAGGTATCACTATGCTTTAAATGTCTAGAAGGTCAATTCTCTTGATAAACCTCTAGGGATAGATACCTAGATAAATATAAGTAAATTGTCATAGTCGGAAATTGAGGGTTGTTACACAGGTGGGTCATTGGTTTCCTATGCTAGTGAATGGTTTGGGTTTATCTTATTGTGTCGGGTTGGGATATTCTCGGGTACTGAGGATAGATTGATTTCGTCATGATTTTTGGATCAAGTCTGGATTATTCATCTTAGCATATTATTACATGATTTGTCACTGTTTTGATATTACTTAGAGAATACCAATTAGTCAGAGTAAAAGTAGCTCACAAAAAAAAAAGAATAAAAGAATTGAAAAACAGAAAAAATAAAAAATAAAAATAATAATAGAAAAAAAATGAAAAAGAGCTTGAGCTGTCAGTTGGTATTTCTCACTTTTGGTCAAATCATTTTTAAGTTGGTTCATCAATTATACCAACAAATGCTTCATAGTTTCTACAATTTATCAAGTTATAGTTGGTACATCTTTACAAACCAACAAAAGGATCGTATATTGTTTATATTCTTACTTATCATATTTGGGTTGGCACATTCGTTTAAGCCAACATTGGTTAGTCTTGGATTGATTGAGTTGTTTGAATGTCATACACCACAATGGTGTCGGTTTTTAATCGTTCTATTGGGGGGTATTGTCTGGACAACTTCTCGGGTTTTGGACCGTTGGCAACTGATGACATGGGTTTTATGGATTAGACTATTATGTAAAATTTTGTTAATTGTTGTGTTATTTCTTTTAACACCAATTGTTATCCCAAATTTCCATACCCTTTTAAATACCCTGTTTAGCCTTCAGAGTTCATTACAACCCTTAAAAGACCTCTTCTGATAGTTGTCCTGGTGCTTACGCCATGACGGTGCAGAAATGATTCTGGTACAAGCCTATGGTAAAAGATTATGCATCACGACTAGGCCTTGAGTGATTATTCAAATATTCAACCCCAATAGTAAGTTAGTTGGAGTAGGATAGTTGTAATATCATTGTTTCGATTGTTCAGTGCTTAGTCGTGTTATTGAGGCTTGTGTATCAGTCAAGTATTGTCAAACATTCCAGTTTTCATTTAAGATTAAAACTGCTTAACCATTTCTTATCATTCTCATTTATGGTTTAGCTTCTTTTTGATTGCTGACATGTTATTCCGATGTATGTACCAAGGTAATTAAGATTTTGAAGTTTGGATTTGCTTGAGGACAAGCAAAGCTTAAGTGTGGGGGGATTTGATGTGACTAAATATATACTTATTTCCCACATGATTTTTAGGCCGTTTTATGCGTAATTGTTAGGCATTTGCATGTATATTCGATGCTTTATGGTATGTGTTAGTGGTTTCAGGTTTATAACATGCAAGATGGGTTAAAATGGCCATAAACGACTTAAGATAGGTTGAAGTGATGTTCGTGGAAGTTATTGGTGAAAGACATGACGAAAAAGGATGTTAAAATGAAGAATTCGTGAGTTTCAGAGCTTAACTCCCGTTAAACAAACCTTAACTGCCGTTAAAAGGGATTTGGAATTACATCTGCTCGCTAACTGGTGTTAGAACAAACCTTAACTGCCATTAGTAACTGAAGGGCTAATGGTGTAACAAAATTCTAACGGGCGTTACAAAAATCCCGACGGGCGTTAAAAAAAGGACCAAAAGTGCACAAATTTGTTAGATGACCCGTGTAACGGCCGTTAGTCGCTGTTTTTATATATATACTATCTTTTATTCCATTTGGACGGGTATTATTCATATTTTAGCATTTCAAAACCCTAAAAACATCAAAAACGAAGGGGAGGCTTTTGTAGGTCATTCTCCTATCATCCATTTGTTCAAGAATATCAATTTTTATTCAAGGATTCATTATTGCTTTCCGAATTCATCAAGATTATCGGTACAATATGATTTCTTTTATTATTATTTGTGTTTTCTTGGTTACTATGAGTGGCTAAATCTTAATTGCACCCACTTGGTTATGTAAACATGTCGTAGGATTGTTATTTTGTTATTCATAATTGTTGAACAAGGTTTTATGTTTAATCGAAGATCCATATTTAATTGAGTTTTCTATATTGTTTTTAATCTTGTATATTGATTGATTAGTAATTGCTTATAGAAGTTCGAGAGAAATCTATTTGATTGTTAATTGATTAATGAAATGATTAATCGGTCTTTAATTAATCTAAATTCGTTGGAGTTCGAGAGAAACTAGCGATAGGGATTTGAAGCAATTAAACTCATTTGAATGTGTTAATCGTTTATGATAGAGAGATCTAATTAGGCGATTAATAAGCAGTTCGAGAGAAAGCTTTTTGAGATTAAATCGTAAAACCAACTTAGGACTTAATGCTTAGTTGTTTGAGTAGAAATTATTCGCGAGAGCGATAACTATATTTTTTGCAATTAAAGATTTAAGTATAACGAGAGTTCATTTTAATTATCTATTAAGTTGTTCAACATTGCGAGTGGCATTGTGACAGTCTGATCGACATGTGAGCTATTCCAAGTGGGTGTACCTTTTAATATTATTGTTTCAAAAAAAAAACTCTCTTTTCGATTAATCCTGCGGGATTACTAACTTGTTTACTTTCTTGCAATCTAACTTCTTGCAACGTGACAATTCGATCACAAAACCCCCATTTTTACTTTGAATTGCATTATTTGAACAACTTTTACAACAACAGTCCTTGTGTTCGACCTCGGATTTACCAAGTCAACTATATTGCATACGAACGGGTCCACTGCCCGAGAGTGTGTAGTAGTCAGTGCTAGGTAGTTCGTGATTGTAAATTTAAGACTCGGAATTACACATCACACCGTAAGGAATGTGAGATTGAAATTAGCAAGAATACAAGGGTCACCCCTGTGGAACCTGATGTGGCAAGAGACATCCCTCATTATCCTAAGACAATCCAATCCCTTAGACATCTTGCAGAAGATAAATCAAAGAAACCAATGATTTTTGGTATAAATAACTATATTTACATTCTTTCATAAAAAACAATATTCAAAATGTCTATTTTTATAATAACAACATCATCTTTTTTTAGATGTCATCGGTAGAGTTATACGAGGTCATCCAAGACGTGACCGAAGGCCTTATGATCAAATACGTGTCGGGTTTTGGTAGCTGTACATTCAGGATTTGCAATGACAGAAACCGTTTCTTAAACAGTCAAGGTATCAAACACACACAAAAAAAATCATATGTATGATATACAACAAACATACTCTAAAGTCTCTGACAGAAATAAGTAAATAATTGGAAGATGTAAGTCACACAGTTTGACTTTTGAGGTAATGTGGAAGGGAAATTCTTTGTTATAGGCAAATATTAAACTTAATATACGCAAATGACATTATAGACTTGTAAGTTTGAACTTTGTTTGACTAGCATTGTCACTCCAATTGTTGTTAAGCAGCTCATGAATGCTACTCTTTGCTTGATCTACTGCTTTGTTCTTTAGCTCCCACCTATTTCAATCGGTGATTTGCAATACTCTTCCTTTCGGAATGGTCCTTACCCCAAGTAGTGTCAGTGGCAGGGCTGCTTGACACTGGAAGCCCTTGAACAACACCTGTGATCTTCCTATGAATGAGGCGTCAATTCATAGTACAATGTGTAGGATGGTTCATTTTCAGATTCTGAAACCGCCTGTAACATTATTTAGGCTCTTTTCTTTTTCGTTAACATTTTGACCCATACTCACCTATCCACTTTGCTTCCCCTACAAAAATGGTTTATGATTCTGTTAGTAATGATCTTTATACATTTTTCAGGTGATGCTTTGATGAGTAGGAAGCATCAAATGTTGCCCTCTTAGCAAGCTGGGATATTGAATCATATTCAGGTGAAAGTGAAACTTCAGGTGCATCATCATCTATTATAATGTAAGAGCCAGCACCTTCTTTTTTCTTACTTTCATTCTCCAACCCTCTTGACCGCTTGTCTTTTCGAGAATGATCAAATTCCTTTATTGTATCCTGTGATGTACATGTGTGGGTAAAAGTAGGGACTGCTTCATTCGGTATTCTCAAAGAGCTTTTTATACTGATTCAGCTTCTCTAAGATTTTGACATGAAAGATCCTTTTCACTTGACAATATGTTGTACTTGGCCATTAGCATTTTATACTCCCTATTTAGAAGTGAAACAAAAATAAAAGAAGATACCAAGTATGACACAATAGTAACTGCTGAATTTCCTGAATCATTTCAGTTTTGATGTGGATGACCATTAGAGGATACTGATAAATTTTAACTGCTGAATTTCCTGAATCTTTATACATTTTTCGTGTTTGTTGATTACAGGAGGGACAGTTGTTGGTGAATGTTAAAAACCGTGTTTTAGTTCTTGAGCACCAGCTGCTAACAAATGAAGAAAAGAAGGCTGCGAATTTCTTTCTTTTTCCTAACTTCATGTGTTCTTAAACTCTCTAAGTTGTTTTTGTATGTGGATTTATCACCCAAGGTTGATTCATTTTATCAAGATAAGAATATGAATACTTACCACCCATAAGCTAGATATCATACATATTTGTAGCAGAGTGCATATAAAGCTTGCAGCTAAGCGACATGCCAATTGAAAGTCACCACGCTCGTATGTCATATTTCTGGATAAATTTGCATTGAAAAAAATGTTGATACGGATATCTAAGGCTGATAAGTGAGAAGATGACCATTAACAAAGTTGCAACTTAAACAGAGTTTTGTAGGATATAAATTATTGCCAATGATGCTAATATGCAAGAAGTACTGAAAATAGAATCTTGTAATTGTAGGCACTCTATCAATCCCTGAGAAAATGGTTAGAATTTAGAAATTTGTACATTCATTTTATCACCCAAGGTTGATTCATAACTTATGCTTATTCATTTTGTACGTGGATTTATCACCAAAGTTGTTTTTGTATGTGGATTGCCCACTTATATTATTTTCGATAGTCACGACCTGAGATGATTTGTCTATGGTATCCGCCGCAACGCGCGGGTACCATGCTCGTTTAACTTTAATAGTCCGTATCAAATGATGTTAACAAGCATCCGATATATGTGTACCATTTCAAAAGTTATATCCAAATAAATTTAACTTTAGTCACAAGCAAATTAGACGGAAGTTTCTTTTTTAGAATTGAACATAATTTAAAAAAAAAAAATCACTCCATAGTTTTGCAATAGTTTTTAACTTGTTATGATATATATATTTATGTTTAAATTGATATAGTTATTTCAGGTGAAATTTATAAATTAGTTACATATATGAACTTTAATCATGTTTTTCCAACATAAAAATTTACCAACTTTGTCATTTTTAAGAAATATAAAAGAATCTTATAAAGTAAATTTGAAAAAAAAAATTATCTTACATACACGATAAACAACTATGTTATTGGATATGTGTATTATATAAGTTTTTAGATAAAATTACATTTTTCGTCCTTGAACTTGACACGTTTTGCACTTTTCGTCCTTAAAGTGAAAAAATAGCAAAAAAACCTTATACTTGACACTTTTTTCACTTTTCGTCTCCACGATAATGGTGTTAGCTTTTCTCCATCAAGGTTGTCAATATTTGTTAGTTTTTTTGTTCACCTTTCGTCTATAACCACCCCGAGCTAGAGCCCGAAATATCATGGAAATTATATAGCACACAGTGGAATTATCGTAGGCATAACTAGATGAATAAAAATGAATTCGGTGAATCCAACAAGTTAAGTCAAATACCAATACAAAATGCATAAGGAGCAAGTAGCCATCAAACGTTTACAAGACAAATTCAAAAGATGGCAAACGATCCTAAGCATAGTGCATTCATGGCAAATGAATCCTTGATCCATGTAAGTCCAAGCCTGGGTTCAAAAGCAATCATCAATCAAACATCACGTCCTTGGTTCACCTGATTACCTGAAAAGTGTATTAAACAAGTCAACACTAGGTTGGTGAGTTCGTAGTAATGGTTCACAAGAAACCATCGTCAATAATCACAATATGTATAAGATAAAGGCAAGTCACAACTTACAAGTAGCCTTTAAGCGTCACAATATTAATCACTATGAGATTGCACAACGTAAAGTAAATGCGTGTAATAAATGAGCGCAAGTGATGTTAATGACAAGATAAGTGCCGTAAGCATGTCAATGTCATAATGTATATCATATGTGTGACCATCAAGTCATCAATGCAACGATACTCACATGTCATCACCATGACCAATGTGGCATCTCAAAATCATCGAGATATATATGTCTATATACTCGGATGTCCATGTTCGTTTCATCAATGCAACGATACTCATGATGTCGTCGACCCGACCATCATGGCATCTCAAAATCATCAAGTATATACATCTATATACTTGGGTGTCCATGTACGTGTCTCATCAATGTATAACTATCCAAGTGTATCCAATCAATCATAAGTCCATACGTCCATCAAATCAACCAAAACAACACGTACATACACTTCGGATGATTCTACTTTCAACGAATCATGGATGCTTATATATAGGGTCACCCGCAGCCTTCCTACCACATCTATAACCCTTTGAAGGCATAACCGACTTCCATGTATGCACAACTATCCTAAATAAATCATAATATCACAATCGTGTACAAAATCAACCAAACAATCAATCAACCGTCAATCAATCAAGCAAGCAAAAGTACACTTTCCAGCCCGAATCTCAAGCGAGTAGGGAGCTACGGAACTCACCTTGATAGGTAACAACAAGTCAAGATCGTTTCAAAGTTGTCCAACGTTCGTCACGCGTCCAAAACCTAGCATTAAGTTTAATATATAATTAATTAGGTTTCATTAAACCCTAATTTGAGTTCTAGGAATGGTTCCTGACTTTAGACGACTCACACGACTCGAATACAACATTAGAAAGACTGAGGAAAGGTCCATTTGAAAGACCAACACGTTCCAAGGATGAAAAGAGTGGAGCTAGGAAGTAAAACAAGAAACTGGACATTAGAGAGCAGCGTCTCAAACGCTGCCTTTTGGCGTAAGACACGCTGCTAGGTTCTAGCCTAGGGTCTAACACGGTGCTACATGGCGTCTGCTACGCTGGAAGAGGGTGGCCCACCGTCTGGGACGGTGGTCGGAGGCGTCTGGGACGCTGGGCAAAAGGAGGGTTGGCGTCTGGGATGGTGGGTTGGGACGTCTCATACGGTGGCACACAAACACACTTTTTGGCGTCTAGTTAAAGTCTGGCTGGCGTAAGTAAGGAGATGCCATTCGTTGGGTCGAGTTTGCACAATCCAGACCACCGTCTGGGATGGTGGTGGTGACATCTGAGATGCCGGAATTCGGCTGGGCACACCAGCAGCTGCAAGGGTAGCCAAACACGACCAAAACCAACCCCAAACCTTATTTTTACTTGTACATTGGGTTAGAAGGCTTCAAGACTCATTTTGGAGGATAATTAGGTATAATTAAACATAATTAAACACAACCCATTTGTAACAACCCTCAATTTACGACTAGGACAATTTACTTAGATTTATCTAGGTATCTATCCCTAGAGGTTTATTAAGAGAATTGACCTTCTAGACATTTAAGGCTTAGTGATAATTGCCCTCTAGTTCAATGAAATACCATAGATGACTAGTTATCTTAGATTTGCCATAAACAATAACTATAATCATTCAAGACAATCTCAAGATATAAATTAGTTCTAACTGAACTTGATGAAACGTCAATGAACCAAAAACTTTATTTCGAGAAGTTAAGTTATAAAAATATTTGTACAAGACTCACAAGTTGTGACAACAATCAAAAATCTTATTAATATCCAACAATTTAAACACCAAACTAATTAAAGTATATATGCACATAAATATATAGACCATCTTGAAAATGTAATTATAAACTATCATGTACATGAGGTGAGTTTAAATAATAATAATAAGTGAATATATATGTCTATTGTGAGTACAAGTTTATAACAAAGAGATTAAGTAACAAATTGAAACACAAAAATTATATATACACACACACACACACACACACACACACATATATATATATATACATATATATATATATATATATATATACATATATATATATATATATATATATATATATATATATATATATATATACATATATATATATATACATATATATATGTATATATATATATATATACACGGCTACATACACACATATATGTACACAATCATGTCCTAAATTACTAAATAACTAGTAAATAAACCCTCATACATGAACCTATACTAAATAATACTTACACTTTAAACAACTAACTAATTTAAATAATTACACTACACACATATATATTTATACATACACAAGTATTCATGCATGAATCTAGACCAAAATACAACCATATACACCCTTAAAATTCAAATTCACACAACACATACTTTGCCTAGCCAATGGGCTTCAAGCCACCACTCTTCCTAGCCAATAAACACTCATGGAACACCTCACCCTCTCCTTATTCACGTGATGGGGAGCTTGGGGAAACACCATTTTCAGATTTCTCTCTCAAACCAACACACACACATCTCTAAACACTCTCTCCAACTCTCTCAAAAATTTTGCACTTCTTCCTCTTCATTTTCGGTTCAAGCATGGTAAAAAGGAGCTTAAATCTAACTAATCTAATGTAATAATAAGTTCCATTAATAATCCAACAACTAGTATCATGTATGATGGAAGCATGAAGTCGATTTGGAGGCAACAAGAGCACGAAATCAGCCCCCAAAGTGGCTGGTCGAACAGCAGCAGAAAAAGGGGCAAAACAAGTTCAATCTTCTTCCTTTCTTTTGATTCTTGATCATCAAAGGGTACCTAACTTGTTCCTTTGATTGTTCTTCATCTTTTCCTTCACTTTGTAGCTTATTTTCCTTTCCTTCCAAGCTTGTTACAGCCACGAAACACTTCAAGGGCAGCCATGAAATGGAGACCCAACTGTTGGAATATAAAACTAAATATCATTATTCACGAGTACGCAACGGAAGCAAATCAAACCATGTAATCAAATAATTAACCTTGAAATAGGATTAAGGAATACCTCTTAATGTAGATGATAAAGTAAAGAAACTTTAAAAGGATTTGAAGTAAATCCCTCTACGATTTCACACACGATCCACAGATATAGGTGTGCTAGCACTTGATCACGAACCGAGCAACCTTTGGCTTGATCTTTTCTTCAAAACCGAAAACCAAAAACCCCAAAGGGTTTTCCTTGTTTTGGCCGTCCAAAAGAAGAGAGGAGGAGATGAGAGGTTTAGGAGTTGTAATTCTCCTTAATTTGTAGTTGTTAAAGAAAACCATTAGACTACCTTTACTATTTATAGGTAGAATCAAACTTGGCCATCAAGTTTAGGGTTTCACTAGGAAACCTAGTAGGGAGGCCGGCCCCCTATGGGCTTTTCTAGAACCTTCCCTAATCGTTTTAATTACAATTATCTCCTTACTTTAACGACCGTTAGCTAGTAACCGTTAAATATTAATGACCGTTCGTTAACTTATTCGTGATCCATATTAATTAATAAATCAATTAATATTAACTATATTTGAATCGAGACGTGTGACCCCGTAGGCTCAAATCATTTCCGGACATACGTTCATTTTACGTGATCACATACTAACAGCTCCCACTTGAGCTCGTAACAATTGAAGGTAATAACATTGGTTAGCGTCTAGCAACACGCCAATGCTCCCAAAAATATTTAAGTATAGTTTCTTAAAGTATATTTAAATGGTTGAGGCATTTATTATCCCTTTGTTCAGATACCGTGTTAAACATGAATATGGATCAATGTCATTTCATGATTTAACGATTCTGTTTCTCATTTCATCACTACTTAAGATTACCAAACATAATCCAGACACATCTGGATTCATTTGGACATGGCCATGTAAACATCTTAAATAGTCCCAATGAGGGGCCCAATGGTATCATTCTGCAACTATTAGTTGGAGGAACAAATCCTGTATTGACTACATGTGTCAGTCATCATACTTCATTACACTTTGTGAAAATAGCCCTTTATGTACTCCCTTATTCAGGAGAGTTAGAACTATATCTAGTAAGTGCAATCCATACATGCTGACCTGCTTGTATCTCAAGTCAAAGGATCAATAAAGTAACCATTTACGAATTTCACTTAATGACACCGATCCATAAAGTGATAAATTCGTTAGTGGGGTAGTCCGATATGCATCATATGGATACCATGTGAGTTTGGTGGGACCAGCCATTATATATTCAAAGAATATAACCAATCGCTCAGATTTGTCTTAGTTTAATTATATTCCCATATAATTAATTGACAATGGACAATTTAGAATATTTAATAAAATATTCAAGGATTAAACATGCAAATATAGGATACAATTAATATTAAATGAAATCAAACATATCAAGTACTTTATTTCATTATGAAAAATATAAATTGTTTAACATCCCTTATCCAAATACCGAAACAACAGATTTACATGAAATAACTAGCTAATTTAAGTCCTATGCCCTCGGCATGCCTTTCAAGCTTGGGCCTAGCCAAAGCTTTTATGAAAGGATCAGCTAAGTTAAAATCTGTGTGAACTTTGAGTAATTTTATCTCTCCTAGTTCGATCTGCTCACGAACATAGTGATATCTTCTAGCATAATGTCTGGCACCTTTCTGAGCTCCGGGCTCGTTGGCAATGATTAATGCACCAGTGTTATCACAGTACATATCAGTGGGTAGGTCACTCAAGGGAATCACGTCAAGCCCGCTAATGAACTTTCTTATCCAGACTGCTTCCATTGCGGCTTCTGAGGCGGCAATGTACTCAGACTCTGTTGCAGACATGGCAACTGTGGTTTGCTTCTTGCTTTTCCAATCCACAGCACCTCCGTTAAGAACGAAGACGAATCCTGACTGAGACTTCGTGTCATCTCTATCAGTTTGAAATCCAGCATCACAGTATCCGGTCACTTTGAGCTCTAAGTCTGGATTTCCTCCATACACTAAAAACATATCTTTAGTAGCCCGTAGGTACTTCAGAATGTTCTTAACAGCAGTCCAGTGGCTTTCACCTGGATTCTGTTGATATCGGCTAACGATGTTTTGCGCTAACGCCACATCGGGTCCAGTGCATCTAACCGCATACATAATAGATCCCACAGCCGAAGCATAAGGGATTCTTCGCATACGCTCCACCTCATTAGGTGTAGTAGCACCCTGTTTGATAGATAAACTAAGTCCTTCTTGCATAGGTGTAAACCCACGCTTAGAATTCTCCATCTTGAATCGTTTCAAGACCTTATCAATATAAGCACTTTGACTTAGTCCAATTAACCGCTTTGATCTATCTCGGTAGATCTTGATTCCAAGAATAAATGCCGCTTCTCCTAAATCTTTCATGGCAAAACACTTTTCAAGATGGGATTTAACATCTTGCAACATTAGAATGTGTTTTCCTATGATCAATATGTCATCAACATATAAGACAAGGAAAGTAACATTACTCCCACTAGCTTTGCGATATACACATGGCTCATCGGGATTTTGAACGAAACCAAACTTTTTGATTTCTTCATCAAACCGCTTATTCCAACTTCTTAATGCTTGCTTTAGTCCATAAATAGACCTTTGAAGCTTGCATACTTTGTTGGGATGTTTTGGATCAATAAAACCTTCAGGTTGATCCATATAGACTTCTTCATCCAAGTAACCATTTAAGAAGGCAGTCTTAACATCCATTTGCCATATCTCAAAGTCATAGTACGCAGCTATGGCTAAGAGAAACCTAATAGCTCTAATGTCCGCAACTGGAGAAAAGGTCTCATCATAGTCAACACCGAAACGTTGAGTATAACCTTTCGCCACGAGACAAGCTTTATAGGTGTGTACATTCCATCCATGTCCGTCTTCTTCTTGAAGATCCACTTACACCCAACAGTTTGAGCATTTTGTGGAAGATCAACCAAGCTCCAGACTTGATTGTCTTTCATGGATTTCATTTCCACCTTCGTAGCTTCAAGCCATTTGTCAGATTCCGGATCTGATAATGCAGCTTTGAAATTCGGAGGCTCATCAAGATCTCCTAAAATGTTTTCTTCTACCATCAGACATAATCTGTCAGTAGGACGTCTTGTCCTTATGGACCTACGAAGTGGAATCGCTTCATCATCATCGACTTGAGGTTCATCACTTTGAACATTTCCCCCCCCCCCAAGTTGATGATTGCTGGGAGCTTCAGAAGGTGACACATCTTCTTCTTGAGTCTCATCAAGTTCTACAACCCTCCCACTGTTCTCTTGAGCTAATTTCTTTTCAAAGAATTTAGCATATCGAGCAACACGAACAGTGTTTTTGACAGGATCATAGAAGTCGTAACCCATCGTTTCCTTAGGGTATCCGACAAAGATGCACTTAGTAGTTCTGGGTCCAAGTTTGTCAGGCGTATCGCGCTTCACAAGTGCCTCACATCCCCAGACTCTTAAGTAAGACAGATTAGGGATATCTCCATGCCATAATTCATATGGTGTCTTGTCAACCTTCTTGGTTGGAACCATATTGAGAATGTGTACATCAGTCTCTAGAGCATAATCCCAAAATGAAATTGGGAGAGTCGTAAGGTTCATCATAGATCTCACCATGTCTAGCAAGGTTTGATTTCTCCTTTCAGACACTCCATTATGTTGAGAAGTGTATGGAGGAGTAAGCTGTTGGACAATTCCACACGCTTTCAGATAATCCTTAAACTCTTGGCTTAAGTATTCACCACCTCGATCTGAACGACTTGATGGTTTTGCCGAGTTGATTTTCTACTTCATTTTTAAACTCTTTGAATGTTTCAAACACTTCATGTTTATGTTTAAGCAAGTAAACATAACCATAACGGCTGAAATCATCCGTAAAAGTTATGAAGTAGCTAGCTCCTTTTCTTGACACATGTCTAAATGGGCCGCAAACATCGGTATGAATGAGTCCAAGAAGATCTTTAGCCCTCTCCGGTTTATGCAGAAAATTTTTTCTAGTCATTTTGCCGGAAACACATGACTCACATTTATCAAACGATTCATCATTTAATTGTAAGATCCCCTCACGTTGGAGTCTTTCAATGCGATTTTTGCCAATGTGTGCAAGACGACAGTGCCAAAGATAAGTAGAGTCCAAGTTAGTCTTGGCTCTTTTGCTAACATTATACATTGAATTATCATTTAGTGAATCACAACCACGCATATCAATTTCATAAATACCATTATTATCAATAGCATCAAAATAATGAGCATTATTTTTAGAAAATGAAATACCATTATCATTAAAAACATTAATGAATCCGTTGTTTTTTAACACTGAAACTGAAACTACACCTCTAGTAATAGATGACGCATAATGACAATTGTCTAAAACAATAATTAAATCGGAAGGAAGAACTAAATGATATTCTCCAATAGCTTCAACAGGTGCTGGTAGACCATTGCCCACGAACAGCTGCAAAGCTCCGGGCTTCAGCTTCCTCCTTTTCCTAAGTGCCTGTAATTCATTACAGATATGAGTTCCACAGCCAGTGTCATAAACCCATGATTTACGCTTAGTAAAGGAAAATAATTCAATAGTGAAGATACCTGAAGCACTAACACTGCTAGCTTGCTTCTTCTTCACATTCAACTCGGCAAGATACTTGGGACAGTTCCTCTTCCAGTGCCCGACTTCATTACAATGATGACAGGTCTGGTCTTTTGCCAGATGCTCTTTCTTAGCCGGATGGGTTTTCTTTGGTTTGGGGGCATTAGCATCTTGCTTACCCTTGCCCTTACCATCAAACTTGCCTTTAGCTTGGTGCGATTTCTTAGCTTTCTGGATCCGACCCCCTTTTATCATAAGAACATTTGGGTCATTGGCCTTATTTGGAATCGTCTTCTCATATTCAATGAGCATAGCATGAAGTTCAGTGACGCTTTTTTTCATAGAGTGCATGGTATAGTTTTGCACAAAACCCTCAAATTCCTTAGTAAGGGATTTGAGAATCATGCCAACTTTTACCTCTTTATGATAAGCGTACTCCATCGAATCCAATTTGTCAAAAATGCTCTTCATCTTGAGCACATGACTGCTAACCGATTTTCCAGATTCAAGTTTCATGTCATGGAGTTCCACGACTAAGTCGAATAGTTCCACTCCATCTTGTTTTTCATACAAGGATCTAAGTTCTCTGATCATATCATATGGAGTGTAATTCTCGAATTGTTTCTGAAGCTCGGGAGACATGCTCGCAAGCATCAAACAACAAACTTCATTGAATCTAGTGTATTGAACTCTATATTCAGTTCTTTCAGCTGCTGTTGATTCAGCACCTGGTTCGGCTGGCCATTGCCTTTCAATGACATCCATGCGTTCTTCAACTCTTAGAACAATTCTCAGTTGACGATACCAGTCATTGAAATTTGATCCATTAAGCTTTTCTCTTTCAAACATTTGCCGAAAAGCATTGGTGTTTGTAGGAGGATTCATTGCCATCTACAAAACAGATTAAGTTCAAAAATCAGTATTTTCGATAATAAATCCTTAAGAAATCAATTACCCAATGTTTATAAAATAAACAATTAATTTCATTAAGGCTAGGATCCAATTGACGTACACTCATTTCATCAGTTGATCTGCTAGAAATGATTGTACTCAAAAGGTAAGTGACGAGCAGTAATTGCATTACATGTGCAATTCCTAGTAAGAATGGGACCTACAAATTACACTTGATTCATCAAGTGATTTGTAGTCATGTTTTGTCCCATCTTTTGCCACGGGTTAAGGTCTCACCGCTTAACTCGCTTAAGTCGTCCAACCAAGAACGCGCAAATTTGTCCACCACTGTGTACTAGTGAGTGGGATTTGCCATGCAACTGCCATTTCACCACTGTGTACCAGTGAGTAAAACAACAGCCACAAGTGTCCTTTACAAGTTGGATGGCAATGACTTAAGTTTATTGGGTCAATCAATTTGATGTGTGATCAAAAAGTTATGTTTGAAGATTCATGCATATCTTCTAAACATAATATGTTTATAAAACTCATTTTTATTGTCTTTAAATACAAAAGAGCTCGGTAGCTCCATTTGAACGCACAAAGAAGCGCAAGGGCAAAGGTTTGCGATGGACGCAATTAAAAACCCGCCCTTTTAGGAGGCTAACGCACTCCGACTTAAACCTCTCTTAGAGTTTGTTCAAATGGGTGAGCCGGTGTATCTTTTGATTTTAGGGCACCAATTTTATAAACAAAATCATTATTTCAATATAATTTAGTCAAGTTTAATTTTCGAAAAACAATTTTGCACACAATTTTCTTAAAGGGCAAAACTAAACTTACTAAATATAAACACGTAACAATTAGGTATCCATCCTTGGTTAGGCCACTATGGTTTAAGATTTGATCCCCTTTCTCAAGGAAAAGGACCACATACATCAAGTAAACTTGATTGCGTAAGCCAAAATTTAATAACAAATTTATCACATAAACACATAAGGTGCTGGTTGGAAAATTCCAGCAGCTTCACGACCCATTTAGACCTAGAGGATGGCTGAACTGGGATTAGCACAGAACTACAAAGTTGTAGCCCTATGAGTCAAGTATCTATAGTTCAAAGGACGACTTCTAACTCCTTACGGATTAAAAGATATGATCGTTTTAGTGGACTGGTGTCAAGCAGCAACATAAATATATAATTATCACATTGTCAAACAATTAATTATTTTAATTATCCACCTAAAAAGACCTAGTGATCAAGTAATTTTATCATTATAACTAAGTAATAATCATGAATTAATTGCATGTAAAAACTCATGATTATTACTTTTATTTAACAATTAAAATAGAGGTAATCCATAAACGCATGCAATTAACACATTAATCATGAAATAAATCAAAACTTGCAATTTGGGTTTCCTACAAAAAAAAAAATTTTATTTCCAGATTTTCGAATTGGGGTTTATCAAAAAAAAATAATTTTATTGTTTATTTCATTATTTTATTACAATTAACCAATTAATTAATAAAATAATCAAAATAATTTCATAAAAAATTCGAAAAATATGAAACCTTAACCCCCCTTCAAGTTTTGATTTTTAGGTAATTAAAAATCACATGGGTGGCTCGTGATACCACTGTTGGAATATAAAACTAAATATCATTATTCACGAGTACGCAACGGAAGCAAATCAAACCATGTAATCAAATAATTAACCTTGAAATAGGATTAAGGAATACCTCTTAATGTAGATGATAAAGTAAAAAAACTTTAAAAGGATTTGAAGTAAATCTCTCTATGATTTCACACACGATCCACAGATATAGGTGTGCTAGCACTTGATCACGAACCGAGCAACCTTTGGCTTGATCTTTTCTTCAAAACCGAAAACCAAAAACCCCAAAGGGTTTTCCTTGTTTTGGCCGTCCAAAAGAAGAGAGGAGGAGATGAGAGGTTTAGGAGTTGTAATTCTCTTTAATTTGTAGTTGTTAAAGAAAACCATTAGACTACCTTTAGTATTTATAGGTAGAATCAAACTTGGCCATCAAGTTTAAGGTTTCACTAGGAAACCTAGTAGGGAGGCCGGCCCCCCATGGGCTTTTCTTGAACCTTCCCTAATCGTTTTCATTACAATTATCTCCTTATTTTAACGACTTGTTATAATTATTAAAATTCGTGTTATAGTGCGGAAGTAAGATAATCAACAATGGTGGAAAGTGTGTGTGTTAGTGTGTGTTCTTGAGAGAGAAAGGTGTGTGTGGGAGAAGTAGGAATGATTGATTATCATAAGTGTGTAAAAAGGCTTACCAGGCTTACAAAAATATGAAGGCTTGAGGGGTATTTATACTCTAAGTATATTACAAAAGCTCCCCCTCAACCTTACATTATATACACAAAATACAATGTTTGGAAATACAACTAAGCACTATTTTATATTTCTAACATTCTCCCCCTTAGTGCTTGGTTGTCCATCATCACTTCCTTTGTTGTCTCCTTCTCTTGTTTGCACGTCTTTGCTTGTTCTTCCTTTTCTTATATCTTTGTGCAGCAGATGAAGTTGATGGCTTATCAATCTTTGAACTCCAGAAAGCTCTTTTCTTGTAACTGTTCCATGAATCATTCCAAAACCTCTTAGGAATGAAGTGCCAGTTATCACCTACAGGACGTTCATCTGGCAATTTGATATTATCTTGAAAGTTCACTGGAGGAATATTATGAGGACCGCGTTCATGGCTAGGATTCCAATGAACCCATGAACCTGTCTTGGTATGAATAATTCCTTCTTGTGACTTGGGAGTTCTTGTGACAATGAGATCTCTAATCCTCTGACGTATATCAAGAGTATCTTTGATACGTCTTATGTGATCTCCTCTCTGGGACTTGATGTTTTCATCTTCTTCATTATCAGAATCTTCATCTATTGCATTCAGAATGGATTGGCAATATTTCAAGGTACCATCTGAATATTTGGGAAAATCAGAGGCACGAATGAAGATTTTTCTCTTGAGTCTATTGATGAAGACAAATCCATCCAAGCTTTCAATTGGATCTCCAATCTGAAATGAGTCTAGCTCATAACCTTCGGCTCTCTGGTTTGGTCTTGTAAGGTAAATCCTGCTAGTTCTTCTTTCTAAACCAATCTGGAAGTCATTGAATTCATAAAATCTAATCAAGGCTTGAATATGACTTTTCAATACTTCATAAGCTAGAAGTTGATCTTGATTCTTGATTATCAGATAAGCATATTGATTGTAGAGAAATAGGATGTCTGAGATCGTCATGTGTTGAAAGGATTCTTCTTGAACAACATAGATATTGCCATCAGCTCGGCGAATTCTGAATCGAACAAGTCTGAGATTGTGATTCTTGAGAGGAGTAAACAACTGAAGGACTTTTGTGATTGGAATTTTAAATTGCTGATACCACCATTCAGCTCTTACAGAACTTTCATCATTCATTAGCTCCATATATGCATCTCTTTGACCTTGATGTCTGAACAAAAAGAATGCTCTTAATTGGTTCAAGGTCATGTTGAGTCTTTCACTTGGTGAGCAATAGATTTGAAAGGCTCTTTCTTCAAGATATCTAGCTCTGCACACAATTTCTTCAGGTCTTGTGTTTAAATCCAAGATTTGTTCATAATTCTCAGCAAAATATCCCTCATTGATCCGCCATATCTTATTTCTTGAGATCCTTGGATGTCTAACTCCTTGTCCAAGTTCATTGGGAGTCTCAAGATTTTCTGTATTTCTGAGATGATAAACTATCTCTTCAAAGATATCTTCTCCATATTTTTCTTGAACTACACTTGCTGGAGCATCATCAGGTTTATCAGAATCAGACTCATCATTATTTCCATTTTCTGGTTGAAATGGATCAGGATCACTTGACTCATCAGAACTTGATGTGGAAGAATAATAATGAGAAATATTTCTGATGAGTGGAGGTAAGTCATCCGAATCTTCTTGAATTTGAGTTCCTCCTCCTTGAGTCTCTGTAACAACTTCTTGAACAGTTTCTTGATCATCTTGAGCTTGTGTTTCATGACCCTCTCTAATATCTCTCATATTCTCCCCCTCGGGTTGATCATCAGGATCTTGATCATCCCGACGACTTGAGATATTAGCCAGTCGACATTGTTGATCAAGTTCAGTGACTCGCTTTTGAAGAGCTTCAATTTGAGCCTGTTGTTCCTGTTGTGTATTTTGGAAAGACAAGTATGCAAGAAGTGATTGAAAAATAGATCGTTTATGAGAAGAAAGATGGGGTTCTTCTGATCTCAACCGATTCATGAGAGCAACAATTAGAGTATCGGTAGATAACCCACTGGTGGCAATTCTGTTTGGTGAGCAATCGCTTAAGTATTCGGATGAATCAGATGAATCAGAAGAAGAGCTGGAAGAATGATGTGGTGAATTTGGATCAGGAAATGATTGTGGTGGTGGTGTTGGTGGTATGGTTGTTGTTGTTGTTGTTTGTGGGGGTGTTGGTGTTGTTTGTGTTGGTGTTGGAGTTTCTTCTGGAGAATGAATTCGTAAAGCACCTCCAGTACGTAATCTAGGTGGTTGAGATGAGGTTTGAGATGCAGGAAGTTTACCAGTGATAGTGTTTCTCGATATAAGTAATTCACTTCTTTGTCCCTCTTCAATCCCTTCAACAAAATGAGCAATTAAAGTTTGAGCCTCAGGTGGTAATGGTATAGCAGAAGTTGGCACATCAGTAGTCTCAAGTGATTCTACTGAGTGACCCGAAGACATCATGACTGTCTCAGGATTTCCTGTTGGTTCAAAAGTATGAGCAACAGTTGATGATTCGGCTTTGCAACCAGAATCGGGTTGTTGTTGGGCAACACCACTAACAATACCGGGGTCACTGAGAATGCCCGTTAATACAGTCTCAGGTTGATCCTGAGGAACAGCAGTGTCACAACGGCGTTCATACTGCTCCCCAGTCTCTGTCTGAGGACTGTTACCTGCGACTAAAGCTGGCGTGATGTTAGCTAAGGCAGGATTTCCAAGCTGTCCTTGAGGGTCACACAAAGTGGGTCCCTCTCCGCTTGTTCCGGCACCAGTACTCAACTGGGCTTGTGATTCCGTGTGCCTAGGTGATCTAGACTCTTGTGCATGAACTGAAGGCGAGAGGTGGGGCTGGTCCTCTCTATTTTCAACACTCTCATCCTCCAAATGAGGAGAGTGTGGTGAGCGTGGCTGTTCCCCGTGTATTTCTGAGACTAACTCCTGTTGTGAGGAGTCAGAATGGCTGGGAGAGTTTGGTGCAAGCGAGAATGGGTAGTTCCCGACTTCTACTCTAGGGTAAACCCGGCGTTGATATTGGGTTAAGACTAATTGGAGGCCAACGTTTTCTTTTTGCCTTTCACCTATCCCGGACCTCTCAACCTCTCTGGTATTTTCAACCCCTCCCTCATTCCTTCCTTGTTCCTCCGGGATGTCTATGACATCATCAGCAAACTGATTTGCATCATCATTAGATGCATCATTCTCAGAAGTAATCGTATCTTCTGGTTCGGGTTCTTGAAATCTGTCATACTCAAAGCGAGATCTTTTGAAAGTTTTTCGAATATTTACCGGAATTGATTTCTTTCTGCCTTGAGTATATGTCGGTGGAGGTGATCGAACAAAGGATGATGAAGGTATGGTTGAGGTAGACTGAGGTATGATTGGTTGTTCAGGTGTTGTAATATCCGGAAGTGGTGAAGATTGATGAATTGGTGATTGAGGTAATTTGGGTGAAGATGGAGATGATTGTTTTTGAGGTGATGGTGTTCTGGGTGATGGTGATCGGATTTGTCTTTGAGACCCAGTAACAGATATTGTCTCCTCAGAAGATATTGGAGAAGAAGTTTCAGCTATAGCTTTGCTTTTGAGGTTCTTTGATGAACTCTTCTTCTTCTTCTTTTCTTCTTACTTCTTCTTCTTCTTCTTCTTCTTCTTCTTCTTCTTCTTCTTCTTCTTCTTTTGATGCACTTGTTTACTCAATTTCAACACAAACATTTCTCCTTTTTGTTTCTTTCTTTTGAGCTTACTGGAACTGGATTCACCCTCACGCTCTTTTCTTTTTCTACTTGACCCCTCACCAGGTGTCCTATGTACAGCTTGGGTAGGAACCGGGAGGCTTTCCGGTCCCAGTGCTGTTCTAATCCAGTCCAGATAAGCAACTTTATCTTCATCAGTATCTGACACCATATCTAGTAGAAATGATGGGATCAGGAAAGTATAGTTAGCAGCTCCTGAGTCTCTAACATACTTGTAAAAATGTATAGTCACTTGGCTACTGTCTTGAAGCCTTGGAATGCTTCTTTCATGTCTTACTGCACTGTAGACGATTGCTGTGAGAAATCTTATGAATGGAATATACTTCTTGGGAGCAGACACTTTGCCATTTACTAATACAATCAGTTGATCCCACAGAAGTTGAGCAATGTCATAGTGTCTGTTGAAAACAACACCATAGAAAATGTGCAGCATTGGCTGTGTCAGATTGTCCATCCCTCTTGTGTATGGGGTTAAGCAGTTGCTTAGGATGGAATACACATAATACCAAATCTTTGGTAGATTTTTCAACTTGAAATCTCTTGTCCTGGATAAAGGACCTTCATAACCAACAGAAATTAAAGCAGCAAACATTTCTTCATTGGACTCAAAGTCATCATAATCAGCATGTCCATTGAAGTTTGCTTCAGGTAGTCTTAAAATTCTTCTGAAGTCATCAAGATTGAACTCAAACTCATATTTTCTATCTCCTGAAGTCAACTGATATTGAAAGTAGCCTTGACGACGAAGTTCAGGAGATTTTGATTTAGCTTTGGCTCTTGGATTTGTTGGATCATAAGGTTGAACAAAGATAATTGATCTCCACATATCAAAAAGGTAGACTTCAGCTAAGTCTTGTTCAACTGTAAGTACATATGTGAGAGGATGATTGTGAAGAATTCTTGGAACTATTTGAAAACCAGGAGCTATGAAAGGATCAAACAACGCTCTGTTATTTCTCATGCTACTTGTGTTTCCGGCAATGAGAATTTCTTCAATTGATTCGTTTAGAGCAACCTCTTCATCATGTTCAATAATTTCTTGATTTTTTGTTAATTTTCTGTTTTAAGACATAAAACAATTTAACGCACACATAAAATAAAGTTTGAATAGCAAATAACAAGTTTCACTCAAATGATTTATATAAAATACAAAGAGGTTCACAAAGGCGATCAACTCAGTGTATTCTTTATAAATAATTTGAAATGAGAAGATAAACTCAGAAAATTAAGTATAATCATATAAGTACGATATATTTAAAAATAGCAAGGAAGTACACAAAGGCGTTCGATTCCCCGTATTTCAAATATATTGTGATTATATGATAATACAAAGCATTTTGTCACACCACACAAAATTTAAAAAATAAAAAATTAAAAAAATTTGAAAATTTTTCTAAGTATGGAAACTAGGACGATCTTGACAAGATCGTCCTGAGGTTGAACTCAGGTTTTGGAAAAATAACACGATCTTAAAGAAGATCGTCTCAATCATTTGTTATTGAAAAAGGTTAAGAAAGGAAAAAGAAACGATCTAGTTCAAGATCGTCTTATCTATGATTATTGGAAAAAAAATTGTTAAGTATGGAAAACTGAACATGGGACGATCTTGTTCAAGATCGTCTCAACATTCAATATGTTGACAAAAAGGTTTTAAGTAAAGGAAAATGAGACGATCTTGTACAAGATCGTCTTAAGGTTTTATTTCCAAAAAAAAATTTTGAAGTGAAGGAAAAAGGGACGATCTTGTAGAAGATCGTTTTAAAACCAAGTGTTAAAAATACTTCACTTCAATTTTCATTTAAAGAAAAATTCTAACACTTTAAAATATAAAGTGAAATCATCTCAATGATTTCCCTTTAAATTTAAAAGTATTAGTTTTGAGCAAACCGATCTCTTACGAGTTCAGTTACCCATTCATTTGTTTTTCGAATCAATTTTTCTACCACACAGCGTACAAACCCTAGAACGATCTTGACAAGATCGTCTTAGGAACAAAATTACTTGAAAATAATACGACTTTGCCAACATCGTTTTATTTCCAAAAAAAAATTTTGAAGTATGGAACATGGGACGATCTTGTTCAAGATCGTCTCAACATTCAATATGTTGACAAAAAGGTTTTAAGTAAAGGAAAATGAGACGATCTTGTACAAGATCGTCTTATTTCCAAGTCGTTCTTGAACCAAGACGGTCTTGGGCAAGATCGTCTTAGGAACAAAATTACTTGAAAATAATACGACTTTGCCAACATCGTTTTATTTCCAACCAGGTTTTGCTTAACACAAATATGATTCATTTTAACAACTAAGCATAACAAAACATTTATATGAATCACAGCAAGTACACAATCACAACTCGATCACTAAAATCAAGACAAATAACCTAAAACAAATCGAAGATCGTCTTAGGTCATCTATTTCCAACCAGGTTTTGCTTAACACAAATATGATTCATTTTAACAACTAAGCATAACAAAACATTTATATGAATCACAGCAAGTACACAATCACAACTCGATCACTAAAATCAAGACAAATAACCTAAAACAAATCGAAGATCGTCTTAGGTCATCTTCTTCACAAAGCACAATAAGTTGCAGGTTTTTGAATTTTCAAAATCACAATATTAATCATTTAAACATGTAATAAACATACACATGTAACCTAAACATGCTTCTAAATCATTCAATCATCACATAATCATCAACAGAAGCAGAAATTTTCAAGTAAAAATGGAAAAAAAATCTTACTTTCTAAACCGAAATATTACTTGAAGATGTGATTAGATGACAATGATGTAATGGAATGAAATGATCAGTATGAGATTACCAACAAAACCCTTATCTTGTTTCAATGATCAGCCAAAAGTTGTTTTCGAAGTGATTGAGAGTGTTTATGAGAGTGTATGGGGAACTGGGAAAGAAAAATTGGAAAAGAAATGATCAGTTTCCCTCCTCCTTAAGGAAGAGAAAACCGATTTGGTTGGGTCGGGTGGGTTTTGACCCGATTTGAAGGTCATGGTTTTTGAGTTTTGGGCTTGTAACAAAATGAACAAAAAAATAAAAAAATGGGCTTTTGATTTTGTTTTATTATACAAAAAAAAACTTTTATTTAAACTAAACAAAACAAAACAATTGATAAAAACAATTTTTATTTTTTTATGATGATTTTTTTTTTTTTTTTAATTTTATATTTGGTTTTTCTATTATAAACAATGAGTTTATTTTCAAATAGTGCAAATACACAAACTCCCCTTAGATTCATGAATTATCCTTTTTCTCCCCCTCAAACATTGCATGATATTTAAGCACATTGCACATAAGCATAGCATCAATGTTTTGTCAGATAATGAATGAAAGAGAAAGAGATGAAGGATTTGTACAGAACATGCAGAGGCAAGTAAGTGTATTGGTAATGAGCACTTATTTGAGATTGTTTCTTGAAAAGAAACTCATTCCAGGATCATGTGTTGAACAGTACCCGAGATTTGGAATACTTAACACATACCTTTATTACCTGCAAAACATAATTAAGGTTTTCTAGGTACCCACCTTTGAATGGGTCCTTTTAGGTTAGTGGAATCATTCAAAGTATACAGATGAGGTTTTCGAACAAGAGGTTTATTTGTAAGATTCATCACAATCCCATTTGAATCAACAATCAAAGATTTGGAAATCACAGCAGAAGATTTAGAATTTCTTACTGACCATGGTTTAGCTAAATTACTCAAATTTGAATCAAATTTCCTATCAGGAACTTTCTTTTTGTAATCATTAGCTATCCAACTTCTTCTAACTGTTGATTTATCAGACACTTGTGTTTTAGCATATCTAGTAGATTTTATCAATGATGATTTAGAAATCCACTTATGGTTACTAGATAAGCTCTTTTCTCCTTTATCAGATAACTTCTTAGATTCAGTTTGAGGAGTTAAAAACACATTCTGATTTTTTCTTTGCTTGTTGGAGTTTTTGATATTCTGTTTCTTTTGAGTTGCAACAGTGAACCAACCATACTGATCTCTATAACTAGTTATACCATTAGATGTATCTTTTATTAGCAAATCTTGGCTAGTTTTAGACATCTTAGGAAAACAACTAGATTGAGAGATAGCTTTAGAAGCAGAGGTTCTAGAAACAGATGAAATATCAACTTTAAGCTTTGAGTTAGCAGAAATTGCCTTCTTACCTTTGACAGTTGGGGCATGCTGACCTTTGGGTGTATAAAATGAAGTTGGAGCAAACTTAGATTTAGATTCCTTGTTTGATTTAGGCTTTCTGGGTGAGAGTTTTTCAAGCTCTTTTTCAACTTCTGGTGCAAAAACATGATCAGTTTCCAAAAACTTATCTAATTCTTCAACAGAAAGATATGGATAAGTAAACTGTAATTCTTTTGGTTGAACTTCTGATTTTTTCTTGATAGAACAAGATGTTTGCTTTCAAATCCTCAACTTGTTTTTGAAGAGTCTCAATTTCAACTCCTTTGAGAAAACAAGTACTGTTTAGATCAGAAATCTGTCTTTCATGCTTTTCACAGTTAGGTCTAAAATCTTTCATTTTATTTGTGGGAAACTCAACATCAGCTTGTCTTGCATTTGCTCTTAACCATTCATTGGTTTTCTCAAGCTTTAAAGTCTCAATGATTTGCTTGAGTGAATGGACAGTCTTTTCAAGGTCTTGACATTTGTTTGTCAAATGAGCATTGGGTGAAACAACTTGAGAACTGTTACTTGACAAATGCATTTCTTTTAAGGAATCATAGTTCACTTTGAGAGCTTCATGAGCTATTGAGAGTTCTGAAAAATCTTCATTAATTTTATCAAACTCTTGTTTAGCCATTTTCAAATTGGTTTTTAAAGTAAGATTTTGCTTTGTCAAAGTATCAGCAGTTGTTTGGAGAGTCAAGTAATCATCTTTGGAAATGAATTGTACCTCACTTGTTGTTGTTTGTGAAGTAGTTTGTGAATGATTGGTTGTTGAAGTGACAGATGTCATCAAGCATGTGAGATCTTCAGAATTAGCATCAATATCTCCAAATAGCCATAGTTTCATCTTTTGTTGTTTGGCTAAGAAATTCTTTCTGATCTCAAGCTCTGAAATCATCATTGTTGTCCCTGAAACGAACGAACAAAGATTTGTAATTATTTTTGTTAAAAAAAATTTTGGAATTAAAACGATCTTGAAGAAGATCGTCTTAAGATTTGATTAGGACGATCTTGATTGAAGATCGTCTTAAGGGTTGGTAGGACGATCTTGATAGAAGATCGTCTTAAGATTTGATAGGACGATCTTGATTGAAGATCGTCTTAAGATTTGTAGGACGATCTTGATAGAAGATCGTCTTAAGATTTGATAGGACGATCTTGATTGAAGATCGTCTTAAGATTTGGTAGAGGACGATCTTGATAGAAGATCGTCTTAAGATTTGATAGGACGATCTTGATTAGAAGATCGTCTTAAGATTTGTAGGACGATCTTGATAGAAGATCGTCTTAAGATTTGATAGGACGATCTTGATTGAAGATCGTCTTAAGATTTGTAGGACGATCTTGATAGAAGATCGTCTTAAGATTTGTAGGACGATCTTGATAGAAGATCGTCTTAAGATTTGGTAGGACGATCTTGATAGAAGATCGTCTTAAGATTTGATAGGACGATCTTGATTGAAGATCGTCTTAAGATTTGATAGGACGATCTTGATAGAAGATCGTCTTAAGATTTGATAGGACGATCTTGATTGAAGATCGTCTTAAGATTTGTAAGGACGATCTTGATAGAAGATCGTCTTAAGATTTGATAGGACGATCTTGATTGAAGATCGTCTTAAGTTTGGTAGAACGATCTTGTGGAGAGTCAAGTAATCATCTTTGGAAATGAATTGTACCTCACTTGTTGTTGTTTGTGAAGTAGTTTGTGAATGATTGGTTGTTGAAGTGACAGATGTCATCAAGCATGTGAGATCTTCAGAATTAGCATCAATATCTCCAAATAGCCATAGTTTCATCTTTTGTTGTTTGGCTAAGAAATCTTTCTGAATTTGTTTTGAACAATCTTTTTGAGACTCATTTTCAGGAATTGAAATGCTGTCTATTTCTTCTAACTCATAGATGGATCTTTTATGAGTTTTCTTGTATGTGTCATTAATAGCAACATAATCAATCTGAAATCTGTTTGGTTTTTGTCTTTCAACATCATCTGACTCAAAGTCATCCTCAGATGGTCTGATGAATTCTTGAATCATGCCAAGTCTAAGATATTTTTCATTATAAAGTGGACCAAGGTCTTCTTTTTGGATTTTTTCTAAATGTGCTGGATTCTCATAACCCAACCCAAGAAGAAGTTCTGATCTATCAATCTTTGATTTATTGCAATAAGCAGTGAAATTCAGAAAAGGATTTTGTTCAATTTTATAGATTTTTTCTTGATAGAACAAGATGTTTGCTTTCAAATCCTCAACTTGTTTTTGAAGAGTCTCAATTTCAACTCCTTTGAGAAAACAAGTACTGTTTAGATCAGAAATCTGTCTTTCATGCTTTTCACAGTTAGGTCTAAAATCTTTCATTTTATTTGTGGGAAACTCAACATCAGCTTGTCTTGCATTTGCTCTTAACCATTCATTGGTTTTCTCAAGCTTTAAAGTCTCAATGATTTGCTTGAGTGAATGGACAGTCTTTTCAAGGTCTTGACATTTGTTTGTCAAATGAGCATTGGGTGAAACAACTTGAGAACTGTTACTTGACAAATGCATTTCTTTTAAGGAATCATAGTTCACTTTGAGAGCTTCATGAGCTATTGAGAGTTCTGAAAAATCTTCATTAATTTTATCAAACTCTTGTTTAGCCATTTTCAAATTGGTTTTTAAAGTAAGATTTTGCTTTGTCAAAGTATCAGCAGTTGTTTGGAGAGTCAAGTAATCATCTTTGGAAATGAATTGTACCTCACTTGTTGTTGTTTGTGAAGTAGTTTGTGAATGATTGGTTGTTGAAGTGACAGATGTCATCAAGCATGTGAGATCTTCAGAATTAGCATCAATATCTCCAAATAGCCATGGTTTCATCTTTTGTTGTTTGTGAAGTAGTTTGTGAATGATTGGTTGTTGAAGTGACAGATGTCATCAAGCATGTGAGATCTTCAGAATTAGCATCAATATCTCCAAATAGCCATAGTTTCATCTTTTGTTGTTTGGCTAAGAAATTCTTTCTGATCTCAAGCTCTGAAATCATCATTGTTGTCCCTGAAACGAACGAACAAAGATTTGTAATTATTTTTGTTAAAAAAAATTTTGGAATTAAAACGATCTTGAAGAAGATCGTCTTAAGATTTGATTAGGACGATCTTGATTGAAGATCGTCTTAAGGGTTGGTAGAACGATCTTGATAGAAGATCGTCTTAGGAAAATTTTATGTAGAAAGGTAAGACGGTCTTGAATGTAGATCGTCTTAGTACTTGGTTAAGAAAAGGTAAGACGGTCTTGGTTGAAGATCGTCTTAAAAAATTGGTTGGTTGAAAAATTTTCTAAGTATAGAAAATTCTGGAAATTTGGCCAGAATGATGTTATGATTTTAGAATTGTTGAGCAAAACCAATCTCAAAGAGATTAGTTACCCAAGGAAGTGTGTGATTCCCAATCACAACAACTTCAAATTATAAGTCCACAATACACAGTTCACACAGAACCAAAAATATTAGGACGATCTTGGGAAGATCGTCTTAATACCAAAACAAGGTAAACACTAGGACGATCTTGAAGGAGATCGTCTTAGAATCCTTATAAAGATCGTCTTAAGGAAATCTGCAAGAACATCAGAAAAAGACAAAATAGTCGAAAAATTTAACAATTTTGCTTGTATTTCACTCAATTTTGAGAGTTACAACTTGATTCAAGCCCAGAAATGCTCAGAATACGATTGCGCACAACCCTAGAAACAATTCCATAGATCAAATCAACTCAAACTAAAAATTCAAAATCTCATCAACTTTTTTAAAATTTTGGATTTTGATCAATACTGTGAATTGGATTCTGAAATTTGACAGGATGTATTTAGAGGTGATTTAGAATGTATCTGTGAACAAAAACAGGAAAATTGAGTGAAAATTGAGGTTGAATTGGTGAAGATCAGTGACAGTTAAAACGGTTATGGTGATGAACACGAATTCTCAATTTTGAACAAAATTTGCACCAATCTGCTTGAAATTTGTTCTGGATCGTCAACAGATTGTTGTTTTTCTCTGATACCACTTGTTATAATTATTAAAATTCGTGTTATAGTGCGGAAGTAAGATAATCAACAATGGTGGAAAGTGTGTGTGTTAGTGTGTGTTCTTGAGAGAGAAAGGTGTGTGTGGGAGAAGTAGGAATGATTGATTATCATAAGTGTGTAAAAAGGCTTACCAGGCTTACAAAAATATGAAGGCTTGAGGGGTATTTATACTCTAAGTATATTACAAAAGCTCCCCCTCAACCTTACATTATATACACAAAATACAATGTTTGGAAATACAACTAAGCACTATTTTATATTTCTAACACGACTGTTAGCTAGTAACCGTTAAATATTAACGACCGTTCGTTAACTTATTCGTGATCCATATTAATTAATAAATCAATTAATATTAACTATATTTGAATCGAGACGTGTGACCCCGTAGGCTCAAATCATTTCCGGACATACGTTCATTTTACGTGATCACATACTAACACCAACAACACCCTCAATCTTGTTATATTCATCTTCAAAGGTTGATAACTTGAACTCTTTTGATTATCACTTTCTTTACCTTTAAATTTATCACTAAATACATATGGATCTACACATGCATGCACATTTAAAAGGTTGATCTAAAAGAAACAATCATGAAAGAGTCACACACATAAAAGATGATAAGTTGATCTTGCTTAAAAGTGTTAGATCTTAACATGCATGCTTAGACTTGCACTAGTTTTGGTTGATTTTGATTTGGGATTTGAGATGGATCTTTGAATGATAATTTTGTATATATATGAATGTTGAAATAGGTATAATAATCTGGTTTTAATGGTATTATAACAAGAAGAATGGAATTTATAAGAATCAAAACAAGAATAACATCAAAAACACTAACCGAAAATCACCAAAAACATATATATACATTCACCACATTAATCAAGTAATTTGTCCATAAAAATGTAATATGAAATCTGGAAATACACTAATGAAATGTTAATAGATGAGTTAGGATGAATAAAATACATTGGGGAAGTCAAAATAAGTGTTGGGTGAAGTAATAAAGTAAAGACATGTGATTGTGTTTTCAAGAAAAGCTGATCAGAAAACTATGTTAACTTGGGGAGGTGATATCTCGAGTTTGGTATAATATTTTTGAACGATTTTTGTGTCTAAAATTAAGTTCAAAGAGTTGTCTTTTAAATGGCACCGGTTTCAGGTCATATTTCAAAGGAAAGGTCAGTGAAACGTATTTTTGAATTTAAGGTGGCAAAACTAGGATTTTGGTCTGGAAATCAGTAGACTTTGACGATTTTTAATTTTCAAAATACTAAGATTCAGAAGCTCAAATTTGGTGAAAAGTGAGTCTTATGAGTTCTTAACTTAAAATAAAATTGGAGGATTTTTCTGAGGGTTCCATCATGAAGAACTTTTATAAAACATTTTGGGTCGCACAGAAGTTACCATTCTGACCAGTTTTGGTTTGGTAATTTTTAGAGGTAGTAAACAATGTCTAAAAATTTAGTAAAAATTCACACAAATATACGACACATATATGTCTCTGTAGAAAAATCACCAATGTCTAAATAATTCCATTTAACCTTGAATGCCTAGTCAACATTTCATGAAAATAAGTGTTAAAACAGAAAAGTTCCAAGTAAAAGCTCTTCACAATAAAATAAGCTAAAAATCACTAGATTGCAACTTAAATCAACTCCAACAATCTTGTAACAAAATATATGCTAAACCCACTGTGAATATGTCAAATAAAAGTTATAAAACTTAACTTGGTTGTTAAATAGCAAGGACAAGTCTAAAAATCTCTATTTCGGTTTACGATTTTAACACTAGAAAACTCTAAATGATCAAAACACAAGAGAGGTTGAATTGATATGAATTATGGGTATTAGGAGATACCCAAGAAGGTATGTACTTCAAAGTCAAGAAAACTAAATGGTGATTTCGAAGTTATTTTAACTAATTACCGATTGAATGGTAGATAAAATGATATATTAAATAAATAAGTTTAAGTTATTATATACTTATAAACGCCAAATATATGGTGTTAATGAACATCATAATGATCAAGTGGAACAAAAAATACAATCAAAACTACTACAAATGTAAACCAAGAATTAAACGTATAAACAAAGGTGGCATTTCTAAGTGATGGCTTAAGATAGGAACTTACGTATATTAGTCCTATCGTAGGGATAGTCTTGGCTTTGAAATGTGATTGAGAAACATGACGGATATGTGATCAAGGGAGCGATTGATGGGAAGTACCCATTTTGGATAGGTGGATATAATGTGCGGCATAACAAGGTGAGTCATAGCCCCCTTTCAAACTCTTTTATATGTTTTACTTACGGGGTGAAAAGCATGGATAATTGAAATTGATTTCTTTATATGAAATGATACTTTGAAAGAATAATTATGACATGGGATTTATATTGTATGTTCAACGTGTTATATGTTATATGATGAGCTTGAGTACTGTCAAAGTCAAGTCCCCGCTACACTACTATTAACTCATTGAGGCCTGTAGTTAGAGGGTTGCGCAACTAGGATTCGTCCCCTCACTCACTAAGATGGCGACATGTTGATTGGCCGCCTATGTGGCCGCCTTCAACGACTGCCGACCTAGGGGTGCTTTAATCTACTTTATATTATTGGCCGTCTCCATGGCACGACCCAATTATGGTTAACGCACGTGATTGACAGCATGTGCTATTATTGTTATATCGATGGGATATATTATGTTGGTTTGGGACGTGTGATCGATGTCGTTGGACCAATCAAAAATATAAACTAAATACCTATAACTAGTATGGGTAAGTCGAGTATCGTTTCCACAGGGAATCAAGGGAAAGTGCTAAACAAGTTACAAAAGTTGATTAAACTAGACATAAAAGTAAAACCGATTGATTGATTGATTTTGATTAAAACTACAATTGATTATGAACTTAATAACTTAAACAATAATAATAAAGAGGACCATTCTCATGCTTCAAATTATATTTTCAAAAGTATAACCTAACTTATATTCGTTGGGAATCACATAGACATGATTCGTTATAAGCTTGGATTGAATGAATGCTAAGAACTAATTAATTAGGTTGTGATGATTCACGATAAGAAAAACCGAGGAATTGACACAACTAAATTATCCTTTCAATAACAAGATTACAAGTTCATAAGAGATTCTTTCAATAATCCATGATAAACAAGAATTTGAAATCACAAGATAGATGAAATTCATTCAAAGTTATAAACAAGTAATCATTCATTCAATTCCAAACAACATTAGATGCAAAACACAATGAAGAATTAAACATCTAATCCAATTTGAACATAAGAAAGGTTGAATACAATTGTCTTACATAATTGTTCACATGAGAATGATCAAAAGAGAATTAGCCTAAAGTCTTCATCATTGAATCTTCAATTCGGATTGTCATCTCCATGAATTTATGATTTGATGATGAAATTGGGGTGTTGTGTGTGTTAGGAACTGCTCCAGGGATAAAAAAATATGAGTTGTAACTTCCAAAAGTCGTCCATAGAAGGGATATAACTGAACTTGAATTAAAACCATGAAATTCGGAATTTTGATTCAGCAACTGGCGTAACCTACGCCCCTCCTGGGCGTAAGGTACGCCCTCTGACTTTTTGCCTGGCATCAGGTACGGCTCATATGGGCGTAACCTACGCCTGTTGAAATTTCCAGATTTCCAGTTTTTCCTTCTTCACTTGATTCTCAACTTTGCTTGACTCGTTTATGATCCAATTAGTTCCAAATTGTCACCAATGACCTGAAACACTTAAACAAACATAAAAACGCCCTAATTGTCTATTAACATTCACATAATGTGTCCTTTTTACTATATTAAGATTAGACTAATTAGGCGTCTATCACATTCCCCAACTTAACTCTTTTTCGTCCCGAAAAAGGCATTCATCATGTGACAAGTCAATTTACAATCTCATAATACTTCCTATTACCAAAGAAACACCATATAAGAGTTATATCAATTATACATACTTGTAAAACTCAACCTTCAAGTAATCTATAAAGTACACTTGGGCGAAACTAAGTAATGCAAACCAAATCACATAACACAACCAACTCATGAGACTTACAACTATCAAAAGATTTACGACTAGCAAATAGAAATATATAAATGTGCAATTAAACCTAAGAAACCTCAATTTTGCCACAATACATGCATCACACTCTCACAATGTGCACTCCTCTCGGTTCATATTTTGAGTGAATTAGCAAAAGATGTGCTAATATATGTATATGAAGCTCTCAACCCATTATTGCACACTAAAAGTCATAGGCTAGTACACCAATCGAACCAAGACCTCATAACACCAAATTATCACTTCGGTATTCATACAAGATTGATGGAAATAGGGAATGAAACACGGTAATGATTCTCATTTGGGTGATTTACTAGAATGATTTTGGAACATTTCATTTTGGTTCTTTTTGATCAACTTACATGGATAATTGAATTGATTTTCATTTATGACCATATACTTTGACTTTTTCAACCGGATATTGCAATTTTGACTTTGACTTTGTTCTTTCTTTCAATTCATCATCATAAACAACACAACTTTGAACAATTAACGGATTTCATGATGAGGTGAGATGGAATATGGAGTGGATTGTATGATTGTTTTATGATTTTAAGCACATAATCCGGGTTAAAGGTCTCGATACGGTAAGTGCACTAGTTCTAACCTAATGTACAATAATGGGTTCACACAATATAGTAATCACGAGAAATCATGCTACGCTAACAATCTAAACCAATCGTCGACGAGGCGTTTTTCTCTCATAAAATTGAAATATATAACGGATATATAAGTGTGATACTTGCATTGTAGCTCACAATTGGCATATTACCCTTATTTGCACATTTCTATGTTTTTACTTGCTAGCAACTCTATCAAGACGCTTCATAAGTCAACCATGTCATGCAATCTAATCTACACTACCTAGCCCCACTTACATGTACAAATCCAATCACAAGAAAATCTCATTTTACAAACATGTATAGCCAATATAACTCGAATATTTTGCCCCTAAGGGTCAATTTCATATTACAAGAAAGTAAATTAACATCTAAACTACGTACATAAAGGAAATTAACTAGAAATTGAAATCTACCTACGAATTGAAAATGCAAAAACATAAAACAAACACATAGTCACACAGTCACACAAGAAGAACAGAAAGATAAATAGTGTAACATCCCAAACTTTTTAATTAACGGTTGACTTGAGTTGTTAAGTCAACGTAAAGTGTTCGTTAAGTTTAGGGTGGATTAACGCTTATATGTAGTTAAAGTGTTTTATGTGTGAGACTTGAATGTCTTATTAATTGATGTAGAAATATTTTTAAAGAAGAAGTTATGTGCCTTTTAGAGGTGTTCAAAGTGTTAATCAAGTTGAATATAGTCCATAGAGGTGTTTTGGGCTAATAATATGACTTTACGAAGTTTAGGGACCAGTTTTGACATGGTGTGAAAGTCAAAAACGGGATTAGGGTCAATGGGGGAGTCATTAGTTTATCAAATCAGATCTAATAACTTTTCTCCCAAGCCCTAGCCACCCCTTTGATCCCCTATCAAATTCCTAAGCCGAAAATCCTTCAAAACGTGTGATTCAAGTGAAGTTTGATCAAGATCTCTCATCCTTGCTTTCATCTACAGGTAATATAGACGATTTCCCTTTGATTTGTGATCATAAGAGTCAATCATATGGATCTTACTTCTGGTCTCTAGGGTTGAGATTGATTTGATTATGTTTCATTGTCAATTATTGGGGTTTTCGGGTAATTTAATGTATTGTAATTGTATCATCTTGTTCCTGGAACAAGTGATCATGTGAAATCATTATATGAGTCATATTTTGGGTGCATATGAGGTTCATAGGTCGTGGTTGTAACGCCCCTAACTTACAAAACGTACAAAATGATATCAAAAGGAACTTAAGAACCAAAGGACGTTAATCTTATTCCAAATCAAACCAAAGTCAAGACAAAGTCAACCAACAAAATATTCAAAAGTACTTATAATCCAACATAAAGAACTAAAGCTTGAAGAACTCTAAGGCCAAAGGTGCTAAGTCCAAATCGTTCTACACTCTTCGCTCGTTCCCAGTGCCCCCTTGATCACCTGCCGTATAAGAAAGAAAAAGGAATACGGCTGAGCAAAAGCCCAGTGAACGGATATGACAAAAGCAGGAATATAGTATGAAAAGCGAAGACATATTTTTATAAACAAACTTATTTCAAATCAAAGTACAAATATGTATAATTCCACAATATATTATACATCAAATATATATATCAAATATAAAACCAAGTTTCATAAAATAATGCATCTAAGAGTCAAACAAATAACTTATCAGGGCCGAATGAAATCATGGGGTAGCTACTCCACCAATCATTCATTTTTGGTGCGAAACGCCTCGTATGACACTACGATAAGCGCCCACCGTCAAACAAAATATTACCTAGGACCGATCCATACGCCTCCTATCAAAATATAATATAATGAGCTCGAACCACTACCGGGTTATCAAAAGGAGACGCCGTAGATCAAATCAAATACACCGCTACGGCCGGTGCCACGTCATCGGTGTCACAATAACGCGCCCATGGGACCTCCATGGATAGGTTACTCTTATATGCATATCTTAAGAAACCGTTTTGACCAACTTATATATATAGATATATCGAATAAGTTTTTAAGAGACAAAAAGGAATTTTTGGACAATTAGAGTAACTAAAAGAAATATTTTAAGACATTTAAATATAAACTTAAAATCACATCTCCATCACCCAATTCTCACAAATATATAATGGAGCCATCATGACTCATAACATGCGACTGTATTAATTTTTTCAAGGCCCACAAATATGATTAATAATATGCGACTGTATTATCTTTCGGGGCCAATACTCCATATATGAGTGTACGAATTTGAGGAACACTTGTACGAATCACCGCATCAAGTGTAACACCCAAACGCAACTCTTTCGGGACTATTATCAAATTGGGTTTCAAGAGACGGTTTTGACACACTTAATTTATATCAAAAATATTATAATTTTCGAATCAACAAATATATTCAAAGGCTAACAAACAAATAATTTTTCAAATAATATATCGAATCCATACAAATTCCACAAAATTTTAAATGAAGTTTTGAGAGGAAAGATTTTACCGGAAGGATCCTAATACCACCTAAAATATCCGTACCTTATCGTCGATCACAACGAATTCAAAATGCAAGATCCACCAACGAAACGCGATCACCAACCGAATCTAATCATATACAAGAGTATAAGCACAAAACATATTCAAATAGGGAGTTTGTAATATCCTTTATAATTAGTGGATTTAGTATATAGTTTTATGTAATTATCGCTTCCATTTTCACAAAATTCATTTCAAGGTAATCTGCACTTTTAAGGTTTAACTAATACTAAGACACCCTGTACATCCCTTTATAATTATTATGGTTATTCTAATATATGAAATTAAAATATTAATTACGAATGTATGTTACAACAGAAATATTAAACTCCCTTAGATGTTTTTGCCAGACTTGCTAATTATTTCCTCGTACTTTTTATTCTCGCAAAAATGCTTTTTATATCAAAACCTTTTTGAGACAAACGAAACCACAAAGGAATTTTATCATTGAAAATAAGACCCAATTACTATAAGATAATTTGATCAGATAACAATTAGATCTTAAAACAAAACCAACGGATTTTAAGTCAACTTTTGCAAATATATTCATAGGATGGGATTTTATACAAATAGACTATAATCTAGTCATGCTGGACGTTTTGGCAGTTTGGTTTTATAGGCTAGTACATAAATATTATTTATCTATTTTTTTATTGTTTTATTTTTAAAATGATTCATCTCTTATATTCACTAAATAAATGACCAATTTATAAATAATAATAATAATAATAATAATAAAAATAATAATAATAATAATAATAATAATAATAACATAATTTACCAACTAAAATATCGATTTATATGAAGTGAAAATATCAATCATGTGTAAAAAGTATTATAACATACAGAGTATACAATTCTTCGAAAAGCTTACCAAAAAAAATGATGCTTGGAATTTGGAGTCTTTGTATTAGTCGAAACTCCACCCAACCCTTTTATTCACTTAGCCTTCTTTCTCTCTGACAAACATATACTCACGCCCACATAGTGTAGAAAACCATAGTACCTACTTTCAATTGTATCTAGTAAGGAATGTACTACCTTTTTATTTTATTTTTTAAAATTCCTTTTTCTTCATAGCCCCACTTGCAAGATAATACTGTTCTAATATTTAGTAAGAGGGAACACCAAAAATATACTCTAGAAGTCTATGAATTATGAAATGAGACCTTTCTCCTATTCCTTTATTTAAACCGTAAAATGTTATCACTCTTTTCATATGAAGAGTCATGTAATTTATGACCATTACTTTATTTTGAGATAGTGATTTACTTGTGGCCATCCAATCATCCATAACCGATTGTAAATATGCTAGGCTTTTAGATATAGTTTTATCACCATCATTATTTACTCTATCATCATGATTTAGTGCAAGGATATTATCATTTCTAACTATACATTGTACATATCATGTAACCAATTAATTTATTGTTATCAATAAATAGTTTATTATAACTATAAGCTCCTATTTTATAACAACTTAGGATAAATATGATTATATTAAACTTGGGTTAAATTATATCTATCAAATTATTTGTTTTACGATTTATCAAATTTAAATTGTTTTAGATTTTATAGGATATTACAACTCCACCTACTTAAAAAAAATTTCGGCCTCGAAATTGTAAGAAAAAAAAAGGATAAAAAAAAAAAAAAAAAAAAAAAAAAAAAAAAAAAAAAAAAAAAAAAAAAAAAAAAAAAAAAAAAAAAAAAAAAAAAAAAAAAAAAAAAAAAAAAAAAAAAAAAAAAAAAAAAAAAAAAAAAAAAAAAAAAAAAAAAAAAAAAAAAAAAAAAAAAAAAAAAAAAAAAAAAAAAAAAAAAAAAAAAAAAAAAAAAAAAAAAAAAAAAAAAAAAAAAAAAAAAAAAAAAAAAAAAAAAAAAAAAAAAAAAAAAAAAAAAAAAAAAAAAAAAAAAAAAAAAAAAAAAAAAAAAAAAAAAAAAAAAAAAAAAAAAAAAAAAAAAAAAAAAAAAAAAAAAAAAAAAAAAAAAAAAAAAAAAAAAAAAAAAAAAAAAAAAAAAAAAAAAAAAAAAAAAAAAAAAAAAAAAAAAAAAAAAAAAAAAAAAAAAAAAAAAAAAAAAAAAAAAAAAAAAAAAAAAAAAAAAAAAAAAAAAAAAAAAAAAAAAAAAAAAAAAAAAAAAAAAAAAAAAAAAAAAAAAAAAAAAAAAAAAAAAAAAAAAAAAAAAAAAAAAAAAAAAAAAAAAAAAAAAAAAAAAAAAAAAAAAAAAAAAAAAAAAAAAAAAAAAAAAAAAAAAAAAAAAAAAAAAAAAAAAAAAAAAAAAAAAAAAAAAAAAAAAAAAAAAAAAAAAAAAAAAAAAAAAAAAAAAAAAAAAAAAAAAAAAAAAAAAAAAAAAAAAAAAAAAAAAAAAAAAAAAAAAAAAAAAAAAAAAAAAAAAAAAAAAAAAAAAAAAAAAAAAAAAAAAAAAAAAAAAAAAAAAAAAAAAAAAAAAAAAAAAAAAAAAAAAAAAAAAAAAAAAAAAAAAAAAAAAAAAAAAAAAAAAAAAAAAAAAAAAAAAAAAAAAAAAAAAAAAAAAAAAAAAAAAAAAAAAAAAAAAAAAAAAAAAAAAAAAAAAAAAAAAAAAAAAAAAAAAAAAAAAAAAAAAAAAAAAAAAAAAAAAAAAAAAAAAAAAAAAAAAAAAAAAAAAAAAAAAAAAAAAAAAAAAAAAAAAAAAAAAAAAAAAAAAAAAAAAAAAAAAAAAAAAAAAAAAAAAAAAAAAAAAAAAAAAAAAAAAAAAAAAAAAAAAAAAAAAAAAAAAAAAAAAAAAAAAAAAAAAAAAAAAAAAAAAAAAAAAAAAAAAAAAAAAAAAAAAAAAAAAAAAAAAAAAAAAAAAAAAAAAAAAAAAAAAAAAAAAAAAAAAAAAAAAAAAAAAAAAAAAAAAAAAAAAAAAAAAAAAAAAAAAAAAAAAAAAAAAAAAAAAAAAAAAAAAAAAAAAAAAAAAAAAAAAAAAAAAAAAAAAAAAAAAAAAAAAAAAAAAAAAAAAAAAAAAAAAAAAAAAAAAAAAAAAAAAAAAAAAAAAAAAAAAAAAAAAAAAAAAAAAAAAAAAAAAAAAAAAAAAAAAAAAAAAAAAAAAAAAAAAAAAAAAAAAAAAAAAAAAAAAAAAAAAAAAAAAAAAAAAAAAAAAAAAAAAAAAAAAAAAAAAAAAAAAAAAAAAAAAAAAAAAAAAAAAAAAAAAAAAAAAAAAAAAAAAAAAAAAAAAAAAAAAAAAAAAAAAAAAAAAAAAAAAAAAAAAAAAAAAAAAAAAAAAAAAAAAAAAAAAAAAAAAAAAAAAAAAAAAAAAAAAAAAAAAAAAAAAAAAAAAAAAAAAAAAAAAAAAAAAAAAAAAAAAAAAAAAAAAAAAAAAAAAAAAAAAAAAAAAAAAAAAAAAAAAAAAAAAAAAAAAAAAAAAAAAAAAAAAAAAAAAAAAAAAAAAAAAAAAAAAAAAAAAAAAAAAAAAAAAAAAAAAAAAAAAAAAAAAAAAAAAAAAAAAAAAAAAAAAAAAAAAAAAAAAAAAAAAAAAAAAAAAAAAAAAGATGTAAACCGAGGATCACGATAGACGTAGGAACCCCATGCAATCTCATAATTTCCTGCTGAAACAGCTCAGACAGCTTACTTACAGAATAATCCATACGAATAGGCAAGAAATGTGCTGACTTGGTCAATCTATCAACCACAACCCAAATAGCATCATGTCTTTTAAACGTCTTAGGTAACCCACACACGAAATCCATAGAAATGTCTTCCCATTTCCACATTGGAATATCCAACGGCTTCAATAAACCGCTAGTCCGCTGATGCTCAATCTTTACTTGTTGACAGGTAAGGCACCTCCCAACATATCTAGCAATATCTTTCTTCATGCCACTCCACCAAAAATGCTGCTTCAAATCTTGATACATTTTAGACGAACCAGGATGTATAGAAAAAGGTGAGCTTTGAGCTTCAGACAACAACGCCTCACGAATATCTTCATCATTAGGAACACATAATCGATTCCCACACCAAATAACTCCATCATCATCCTCTCTAAACTCTTTCAGTTTTCCCTCTTCCAAATTTTGAAACACAGCCCACAAGTCCCCATCATCCAACTGAGCTTCTTTTATCCTCGAAATCAAGTCAGACTCGAGTTTCAGATTCGCCAACATCCCAGATGCTCCTCTTTTACTCAACCCCATATCAAGTCTTTCAAATTCTCGAATGTGACTAACCAAACAAGAGATACTCCCAAATGTCTTTCGACTCAATGCATCGGCTACAACATTCGCTTTTCCCGGATGGTATTGAATGTTCACGTCATAATCCTTCAATAACTCAAGCCATCTTCGCTGCCTCATGTTTAACTCTTTTTGTGTGAATATGTACTTGAGACTCTTGTGATCGGTAAAAATGTCACAAGTCTCACCATAAAGATAATGCCTCCAAATCTTCAACGCAAATATCACAGCAGCTAATTCCAAGTCATGAGTAGGGTAATTAACCTCATATGGTCTCAACTGTCTCGAGGCATAAGAAATCACCTTACCATGTTGCATCAAAACACAACCCAAACCATGCTTAGAAGCATCACTATAAATCTGAAAACCCCCAGCTCCGGACGGTAGTGCAAGGATAGGAGCTGATACAAGTCTTCTCTTCAATTCATCAAAGCTCTTTTGTCGTTCTTCACTCCACTCAAATTTTACTCCTTTTCTCATCAATTGAGTCAGAGGCAAAGCAATCACCGAAAAACCTTCAACGAAGCGTCGATAATAACCAGCTAACCCAAGAAAACTCCGAATCTCAGTAACAGATGTAGGTCTTGGCCAATTCGTAATAGCCTCCGTTTTTGCTGGATCCATCATTATACCCTCATCTGACACAACATGACCTAGAAAAGCAACTCTCTGCAACCAGAATTCACATTTAGAGTATTTCGCATACAACTTCTTACTTCGAAGGGTTTCAAGTACAATACGAAGATGATTCTCATGCTCTTCTTTACTCTTTGAGAATACCAGAATATCATCAATGAATACAATCACAAATTTATCCAAATACTCGTGGAATACACGGTTCATCAAGTCCATGAATACCGCAGGAGCATTAGTCAGACCAAATGGCATGACCAAAAACTCATAGTGCCCATATCGAGTGCGAAAAGCAGTCTTCGGTATATCTTCTTCTTTAATGCGAAGCTGATGATATCCAGAACGAAGGTCAATTTTAGAAAAATACTTCGAACCTTGTAACTGATCAAACAAGTCATCAATGCGCGGAAGAGGATAACGATTTCGAATAGTAATGCGATTCAACTCACGATAATCAATGCAAAGTCTCATGCTACCATCCTTTTTCTTAACAAACAATACTGGTGCGCCCCACGGTGATACACTCGGCCGAATAAATCCAAGATCTACTAATTCTTGTAATTGCTCCTTGAGTTCTTGCAACTCAAGTGGTGCCATACGATAAGGAGCTTTTGATATTGGTTGAGAACCAGGAATTAGATCAATCGAAAATTCAACTTCACGAACTGGTGGCAACCCTTGCAATTCATCAGGAAATACATCGACAAACTCACGAACAACATCAAGACTTTCAATCGGAGGACTTTCAACAGATAGATCCTGAATTGAGGCTAAATAACCCACACAACCATGTGATATGAGCTTTTGCGCCTTAAGCATTGAAATAACTTTGATAGATTTCATAGGAAGATCGCCATTAAGAGCACATTTAGGTCAAAGATAATTCCCAAACAATATCCGCTTAGAAGCACATTCGATAATCGCATTGTGACGAGATAACCAATCCATGCCAAGAATAATATCAAAGTCATGCATGGTCATAGGAAGAAGATTTGCAGGGAAGAGGTCGTTACCAATTTCCAAACGACAGTTTCGAAAGACACGATCGATAACCTCAACGTTACCCATTGGCGTAGAAATCGACAAGGGAGAAGGTAACAAAGTTGGCGAGACTTTCAAATATTTCGAGCTCTTAAGGGACACTATCGAGTGTGTAGAGCCAGAATCAAACAAGACAAAGAAGGCACGAAAGTCTATAAACACATGACCAATAATAGCACCTAACAATACAAAGAATGAATGACCAAATAATTCAACTAAATCATTTTCAAAACGAGATGAGATCGGAAAGTACCTGCTGTGTCAGCAGCCTGAGTAGTAGTCAAGGTAAAAACACGTCCACCAGTAGCTGTCGGAGGAGCCTTTTGAACAAATCCAGGTCTAGGATTCTTGCAATCTTTAGCAATATGACCATTCCCTCCACAAGCAAAGCACGAACCAGTAGCACGAAAACAAACTCTTCCAGGATGAGTTTTTCCACAAGTCCCACACGGTGCAATAGCATTAACACCACCATTTCTGTCATTCCTTTGCTGACCTTGGGGACGATACACTTGCAATTGGCCATGATTATTATTGTTATGATTTGGCCCATTGGCGATCCTTAGCTGAATTCCTCCATTATTACCACGATAACCTTGATTCCCAGAAGGTTGACCTTGCCTATTGTTCACTGGAGGCACAGAACGTAGTGGCTGAGCATTCTTAAATCTCTTGTTCTTACCTTCCTCATTTTTAGTAGCCAAAAACTCTGCTCGCTCCATCTCCAAATTTCAAGCATAATCGGCTGCCTCGGCTACATCATAACACTTCAGATTAATCAGCTTGGAGCGGTAACGCGGATGTATAGCCCACTTGTACTTACGAGCTTGATCCTCAGAAGACCCAGCAGCAACTCCAATCAAACCCACGAGTCTCAAAAACCTCTTCGTGAAATCACCGACAGACTCGTCACCCCTCTGACTGATATTAGCATACTCTCGAATCATAGCCTCTTTTTCCGCCTCTGAAAAGTACTGACGGAAAAACAACTCCTTAAAAGAAGACCAATCTAACGCATCCTCATAGTCAATACCTCCTTTTGCATCTCTCAAAGCGATCCACCAATGCTGAGCATCTCCCTCTAACTTGTACACCGCTAGAGGCACCCAGTACCTCTCATCACAACCAAGGACCCTATAAATTTTCTCAATGTGGGTAATCCAGTTCTCAGCTTCCACGGGAGTGCTAGCAGTGCTGAATGACAAAGGACGTTGTTTTTGGAATCGTCCTAGCCACACATGAATAGCCTCACCCACCATAGCTTTTTCTTCCTCGTTCTCATCCTCATTTTCATGCATCTTCATCATACCAACAAAACCTTCTTGATTACGTATTGCATCAACAGTTTGAGCCACAATGTTTGGTAACAGGTTTGCAAGAGTTTCGTTGATCTTGCTGACTACATCATCCTCAGTCATGCCCTTCCTTTTCGGTGCCATCTATCGAGCGAGACGAAGATACAACGGTTACGATTAGCATGACGATTAAATGAAAATAAACAAATAGATAGATCAATAAAGATTAAAACGAGAGATAGACTATCGAAGCAGAAAGAAAGTCCTAACCCAACGTCTACCCAAATCTCACAGGCCATAACTTAGGATTTAAGTTCTACAGGAAAGGACCTAGTCACTGATACCATTCTGTAACGCCCCTAACTTACAAAACGTACAAAATGATATCAAAAGGAACTTAAGAACCAAAGGACGTTAATCTTATTCCAAGTCAAACCAAAGTCAAGACAAAGTCAACCAACAAAATATTCAAAAGTACTTATAATCCAACATAAAGAACTAAAGCTTGAAGAACTCTAAGGCCAAAGGTGCTAAGTCCAAATCGTCCTACACTCTTCGCTCGTTCCCAGTACCCCCTTGATCACCTGCCGTATAAGAAAGAAAAAGGAATACGGCTGAGCAAAAGCCCAGTGAACGGATATGACAAAAGCAGGAATATAGTATGAAAAGCGAAGACATATTTTTATAAACAAACTTATTTCCGAAACAAACTTATTTCAAATCAAAGTACAAATATGTATAATTCCACAATATATTATACATCAAATATATATATCAAATATAAAACCAAGTTTCATAAAATAATGCATCTAAGAGTCAAACAAATAACTTATCAGAGCCGAATGAAATCATGGGGTAGCTACACCACCAAGAATTCATTTTTGGTGCGAAACGCCTCGTATGACACTACGATAAGCGCCCACCGTCAAACAAAATATTACCTAGGACCGATCCATACGCCTCCTATCAAAATATAATATAATGAGCTCGAACACTACCGGGTTATCAAAAGGAGACGCCGTAGATCAAATCAAATACACCGCTACGGCCGGTGCCACGTCATCGGTGTCACAATAACGCGCCCATGGGACCTCCATGGATAGGTTACTCTTATATGCATATCTTAAGAAACCGTTTTGACCAACTTATATATATAGATATATCGAATGAGTTTTTAAGAGACAAATGGATTTTTGGACAATTAGAGTAACTAAAAGAAATATTTTAAGACATTTAAATATAAACTTAAAATCACATCTCCATCACCCAATTCTCACAAATATATAATGGAGCCATCATGACTCATAACATGCGACTGTATTAATTTTTTTAAGGCCCACAAATATGATTAATAATATGCGACGGTATTATCTTTCGGGGCCCACAAATATGATTAATAATATGCGACTGTATTAATTTTCAGGCCCACAAATATGATTAATAATATGCGACTGTATTAATTTTCAAGGCCCACAAATATGATTAATAATATGCGACTGTATTAATCTTTCGGCCCACAAATATGATTCATAATATGCGACTGTATTAATTTTTCAAGGCCCACAAATATGATTAATAATATGCGACTGTATTATCTTTCGGGGCCAATACTCGAGGGACATATATGAGTGTACGAATTTGGGGAACACTTGTACGAATCACCGCATCAAGTGTAACACCCAAACGCAACTCTTTCGGGACTATTATCAAATTGGGTTTCAAGAGACGGTTTTGACACACTTAATTTATATCAAAAATATTATAATTTTCGAATCAACAAATATATTCAAAGGCTAACAAACAAATAATTTTTCAAATAATATATCGAATCCATACAAATTCCACAAAATTTTAAATGAAGTTTTGAGAGGAAAGATTTTACCAGAAGGATCCTAATATTTATGGTTATTCTAATATATGAAATTAAAATATTAATTACGAATGTATGTTACAACAGAAATATTAACCTCCCTTAGATGTTTTTGCCAGACTTGCTAATTATTTCCTCGTACTTTTTATTCTCGCAAAAATGCTTTTTATATCAAAACCTTTTTGAGACAAACGAAACCACAAAGGAATTTTATCATTGAAAATAAGACCCAATTACTATAAGATAATTTGATCAGATAACAATTAGATCTTAAAACAAAACCAACGGATTTTAAGTCAACTTTTGCAAATATATTCATAGGATGGGATTTTATACAAATAGACTATAATCTAGTCATGCTGGACGTTTTGGCAGTTTGGTTTTATAGGCTAGTACATAAATATTATTTATCTATTTTTTTATTGTTTTATTTTTAAAATGATTCATCTCTTATATTCACTAAATAAATGACCAATTTATAAATAATAATAATAATAATAATAATAAAAATAAAATAATAACATAATTTACCAACTAAAATATCGATTTATATGAAGTGAAAATATCAATCATGTGTAAAAAGTATTATAACATACAGAGTATACAATTCTTCGAAAAGCTTACCAAAAAAAATGATGCTTGGAATTTGGAGTCTTTGTATTAGTCGAAACTCCACCCAACCCTTTTATTCACTTAGCCTTCTTTCTCTCTGACAAACATATACTCACGCCCACATAGTGTAGAAAACCATAGTACCTACTTTCAATTGTATCTAGTAAGGAATGTACTACCTTTTTATTTTATTTTTTAAAATTCCTTTTTCTTCATAGCCCCACTTGCAAGATAATACTGTTCTAATATTTAGTAAGAGGGAACACCAAAAATATACTCTAGAAGTCTATGAATTATGAAGTGAGACCTTTCTCCTATTCCTTTATTTAAACCGTAAAATGCTATCACTCTTTTCATATGAAGAGTCATGTAATTTATGACCATTACTTTATTTTGAGATAGTGATTTACTTGGCCATCCAATCATCCATAACCGATTGTAAATATGCTAGGCTTTTAGATATAGTTTTATCACCATCATTATTTACTCTATCATCATGATTTAGTGCAAGGATATTATCATTTCTAACTATACATTAGTCTCTTAACCCACGTACATATCATGTAACCAATTAATCTATTGTTATCAATAAATAGTTTATTATAACTATAAGCTCCTATTTTATAACAACTTAGGATAAATATGATTATATTAAACTTGGGTTAAATTATATCTATCAAATTATTTGTTTTACAATTTATCAAATTTAAATTGTTTTAGATTTTATAGGATATTACAGTGGTGGTTGCTATGGTCATCTGATGGTCGAAAATTGCTTGCAAAACTAAGGGTTTACTAGATCTGAAAAATTAGTAATATTGCAAAAATCATATCTCTTTCAATTAGAAGAGTTATAAGATGAATCTTATATTTTTGAAAAGGTCTATGTGTCCTCTTGATTCGATATGAACAATGTTTCTTTTGATTTTGCCCAGATATGGGTGAAAAATGTCAATTTCCAGAAGTGGTCGGATTTAAGACGAATTCTGTAGGTCTGTTTTGCAGACGCCATAACTAATTCATTAGAGATCTTCAAAAGTCAAACTTTATATTTCTGGAAAGGTCTTTGATTTCCCTACATTCCTTAAGAACTAAGTTTTGAATCATTTGGTCGTCTTGAGGTCGAAAAGTCGTCTGCAAGTGAAGGGCGCGAGTCAGTCTTTAGACCAGCACTCCATATGCGGCGCATATTACCTATGTGCGACGCATATCGGGGCCTGGGAGTTTTCTGGGTGATTTTTGAATCAAATATGTGACGCATATTCAAAGCATGCGCCACATAAAGGGTCTGTGAGCCCGTTTGAGGTCCGAAACAAGCGTTTAAGGGTCCTATAAGTGTACCTAAGTTAATGTATGGTCTTATAACCTTATTAGGTTGGGTTTATACAGGTTTAATGACTATGAACTCGAGATAGGTTGTCGGGATCACAAACAAGATACATTAACGTTGCTTATTGATCGTCACGAGGTAAGATACACTACTTTGACACGTTGAGGGTTCAACGAAAAGATGGTTTCAAATAATAACTTCCCAACTTATATCTTGAATTGCTTGTGGGTATTCGGGGTTACACGGGAAGTGATATGGGTTATGTAGTTGACCATTGAGACCTGAAATGCAGTCCCAAATGAAGTATAATGTAGTGTATATTATGATATGAAGTATAATGTAGTGTATGTTATGATATGAAGTATAATGTAGTGTTATTATGTTATGAAGTATAATGTAGTGTTATGTTATGAAGTATAATGTAGTGTATATTATGATATGAAGTATAATGTAGTGTATGTTATGATATGAAGTATAATGTAGTGTATATTATGATATGAAGTATAATGTAGTGTATGTTATGATATGAAGTATAATGTAGTGTATATTATGATATGAAGTATAATGTAGTGTATGTTATGATATGAAGTATAATGTAGTGTATATTATGATATGAAGTATAATGTAGTGTTATGTTATGAAGTATAATGTAGTGTATATTATGATATGAAGTATAATGTAGTGTATATTATGATATGAAGTATAATGTAGTGTATATTATGATATGAAGTATAATGTAGTGTATGTTATGATATGAAGTATAATGTAGTGTATATTATGATATGAAGTATAATGTAGTGTATGTTATGATATGAAGTATAATGTAGTGTTATGTTATGAAGTGATATGCAGTAGCTTGTGATGCTTTGAGATGTAGTTGAGTAATACGAGGGGTCTGACCCGCCCTCATTTGTCTTGTGCATACGGATTACTCGGGGATTGGCTTGCCATTCCTTAACGACGTTTGATGTTCAACTGAATGGTTGTCATCTAGTCGGGTCTAACTTATGTTACACATTGACGCAGTTAAAATGTAGTAAAGCAGTTAAAACGTAGTAATGCAGTTAAAATGTAGTTACACAGTTAAAAGTAGTAATGCAGTTAATGTGGTTACACAGTTAAAAGTAGTAATGCAGTTAAAATGTAGTTACACAGTTAAAAGTAGTAATGCAGTTAAAATGTAGTTACACAGTTAAAAGTAGTAATGCAGTTAAAATGTAGTTACACAGTTAAAAGTAGTAATGCAGTTAAAATGTAGTTACACAGTTAAAAGTAGTAATGCAGTTAAAATGTAGTACACAGTTAAAAGTAGTAATGCAGTTAAAATGTAGTACACAGTTAAAAGTAGTAATGCAGTTAAAATGTAGTTACACAGTTAAAAGTAGTAATGCAGTTAAAATGTAGTTACACAGTTAAAAGTAGTAATGCAGTTAAAATGTAGTTACACAGTTAAAAGTAGTAATGCAGTTAAAATGTAGTTACACAGTTAAAAGTAGTAATGCAGTTAAAATGTAGTACACAGTTAAAAGTAGTAATGCAGTTAAAATGTAGTACACAGTTAAAAGTAGTAATGCAGTTAAAATGTAGTTACACAGTTAAAAGTAGTAATGCAGTTAAAATGTAGTTACACAGTTAAAGTAGTAATGCAGTTAAAATGTAGTTACACAGTTAAAAGTAGTAATGCAGTTAAAATGTAGTTACACAGTTAAAAGTAGTAATGCAGTTAAAATGTAGTTACACAGTTAAAAGTAGTAATGCAGTTAAAATGTAGTACACAGTTAAAAGTAGTAATGCAGTTAAAATGTAGTACACAGTTAAAAGTAGTAATGCAGTTAAAATGTAGTTACACAGTTAAAAGTAGTAATGCAGTTAAAATGTAGTTACACAGTTAAAAGTAGTAATGCAGTTAAAATGTAGTTACACAGTTAAAAGTAGTAATGCAGTTAAAATGTAGTTACACAGTTAAAAGTAGTAATGCAGTTAAAATGTAGTTACACAGTTAAAAGTAGTAATGCAGTTAAAATGTAGTACACAGTTAAAAGTAGTAATGCAGTTAAAATGTAGTACACAGTTAAAAGTAGTAATGCAGTTAAAATGTAGTTACACAGTTAAAAGTAGTAATGCAGTTAAAATGTAGTTACACAGTTAAAAGTAGTAATGCAGTTAAAATGTAGTTACACAGTTAAAAGTAGTAATGCAGTTAAAATGTAGTTACACAGTTAAAAGTAGTAATGCAGTTAAAATGTAGTACACAGTTAAAAGTAGTAATGCAGTTAAAATGTAGTACACAGTTAAAAGTAGTAATGCAGTTAAAATGTAGTTACACAGTTAAAAGTAGTAATGCAGTTAAAATGTAGTTACACAGTTAAAAGTAGTAATGCAGTTAAAATGTAGTTACACAGTTAAAAGTAGTAATGCAGTTAAAATGTAGTTACACAGTTAAAAGTAGTAATGCAGTTAAAATGTAGTACACAGTTAAAAGTAGTAATGCAGTTAAAATGTAGTACACAGTTAAAAGTAGTAATGCAGTTAAAATGTAGTACACAGTTAAAAGTAGTAATGCAGTTAAAATGTAGTTACACAGTTAAAAGTAGTAATGCAGTTAAAATGTAGTTACACAGTTAAAAGTAGTAATGCAGTTAAAATGTAGTTACACAGTTAAAAGTAGTAATGCAGTTAAAATGTAGTTACACAGTTAAAAGTAGTAATGCAGTTAAAATGTAGTACACAGTTAAAAGTAGTAATGCAGTTAAAATGTAGTACACAGTTAAAAGTAGTAATGCAGTTAAAATGTAGTACACAGTTAAAAGTAGTAATGCAGTTAAAATGTAGTTACACAGTTAAAAGTAGTAATGCAGTTAAAATGTAGTTACACAGTTAAAAGTAGTAATGCAGTTAAAATGTAGTTACACAGTTAAAAGTAGTAATGCAGTTAAAATGTAGTTACACAGTTAAAAGTAGTAATGCAGTTAAAATGTAGTACACAGTTAAAAGTAGTAATGCAGTTAAAATGTAGTACACAGTTAAAAGTAGTAATGCAGTTAAAATGTAGTTACACAGTTAAAAGTAGTAATGCAGTTAAAATGTAGTTACACAGTTAAAAGTAGTAATGCAGTTAAAATGTAGTTACACAGTTAAAAGTAGTAATGCAGTTAAAATGTAGTTACACAGTTAAAAGTAGTAATGCAGTTAAAATGTAGTAAAGCAGTTAAAAGTAGTAATGCAGTTAAAATGTAGTTACACAGTTAAAAGTAGTAATGCAGTGTGGTACCCAAGGTATCTTTAACTCGACCGAAACAAGAATGTCTGGGAAACCACTCAGAATCGTGGCTCTGAGGATAAGCTGGATGGGATGTAGGAACATACGGCTGCCTGTAATCATATGAAGGAGGAGTCTCCACATAGTCAAGTCCCGCAATGTGGTCCTGGTGATGGCGTACTCGCTCTGAGTACTCAAACTGCCTCCTCACATTCTGCTCATGAGCATATGTCATACCTAACTCATAACTCCTCCGTTGCACACCCTGCTGAGCAGTCATATCCCACATATTCCTCTCATAGGATGTCCACTGATTATAATCACTAGGCTGCTCATAACCAAAACTCGGCCCAGTACCTCCTATCCCAGCTCCTAACAAACCATCTCTCCTTCCTTCAACACCCCCTCTAGCTGCACTAGACTCACCCCTCTCATTAGCACGCATTTGTTCCATCTGTGCTATCGCCTCCTCCCTAGTAACCCCAGCCTTAGGAGCTATCAAATACCCATTGGTTTTCAGATCCTTAAGGAGTTTAAACTGTGGATGATCCTGAAACTCCCACTCATTCCCTTTCAACAACCTCTTCATGGAATAAGGAGTATTACTCAAATAATGCAAATTGGTCTCCTTTGGGACTACCTTGTGAATTTGGAGAAGGCGGGCGATGAGTTTCGGGTGAGGAATGACAAGTTTGTTTCTTTTGTTTCTTGCCTCCCAAATGTTAGACATTACAATTTGTCTAAATGATAAGGCTAGGTTTCCCGTGACCAAGGCATATAACACAATAACATCACCATGCTCTTATCACTAGTTCGGGGGCACACATTCCAACTCAAAATTGACATAATTAACCGGGGTAATGGCTTCAACAAAGCACGCTCCATCCTAAAGGTTGTACTCAAATTGTCTCGTGTAACATCAAAAACCTCAACAAGCATATCAAGCCAATTATTAGGTGTTTCTACCCCCGTTAAATACTTCTCATCCACATAATCAAAAACCCTCCCCGAAGTAGCACCCATGTCAAATTTGGCTATCTTATCTAAGGTAGCAAAAGACATTGTTACCTTTTTCCCATTAACCGTGCCTACTAACTTAGAAGTCACCGGGGGGATATTACCGGGAGTCAATTCTAGAGTACCCAACCAATTAATGATACCATCTAAATAAATCTCAGCATTATCACCATTATTCCAAATCAACACTTGTTTCCATCCCATTTTTTCAAATGCTTCAACCATCCCAAACCCCCTGAATTCTGACAAGACAAGTGTTCTTTCACCCAACAATTGATCCATCAAATTCTTGGCCTCAACCATCTTTTCTTTAAACAAAATCAATTGCCATTCATCGGGTAAAGTATGTAAAGGTATACCTTGTCTCCATTCAGGTTTTTCGACTTCAACCTCCATCTCTTCACTTGTCTGTGGTGAGTTTTCTTCTTCTTCTGATTCATCTTGAACCATTGGCCTTTTCTTCTTGTTTGGTTGTTGACTTGATGAAGTATCACCTTTCTTGCTTAGACTCTTTATAAATTTTCCTGCTGCTTTCTTCATCCTATTATCAACAAAACTAATCAAAAGTAACAAATTTAAGTAATGATTAGTGAATTAAAACAAAATTAAAGAAAAAATTGCAAAACTTCGTTTTTGTTACTCACTTGACTCTTACAAACGAATCTGAAATTGAACAAATAACGATAGGGGTTTTGTAGCTCTTGAAAAACTATGCAATTTAGACCCTAAAATTATTTGATTTGATGGAGAATTGATGGATTAATTGATGATTGAAGGTTAGGGTTTGAAAGAAAATAAATGGGGAAAGAAAAAAGGAATCGTGAGAGATAGAAGATATGGGTGAATGAACATAAAGGATCGGTCTTGTGGCTGTAAAGTAAAAGATTTTTGATTTTTAGATTTTTATTAAAATATAAAAAAAATCGAACAGGGACCTACCGTAATTTACGCTAGTCAGAGGCGTAACTTACGCTCATTGTTTTTCTCAAGCCGTAACCTACGCTTACGCACCCCGTAACTTACGCTCGGTCAAAACCCTATACTGCCTCACCTTGACTTAGCGTAAGGTACGCCAGATGTGACCGTAACCTACGCTCGCTAGGATACAACAGGCGTAACCTACGCCAGGGTTTGCCGTACCTTACGCCTATCTGGAAATGGGTGTTTTGGCGTCTTGTGCAGCATAAACAGTGAGATTTTGGCGTAAGCTCTATTTGGGCTTTCTAGAGGGCCGTAAGGTACGCCCCTTTGGCCGTAACCTACGCCCGACTTGAATTTTATTTTTTTATTTTTTTTTTTTAAACTACAGCCACAAACCTGATTTCAAAACTTGCAATTACATTAAAATTAAACTCCCTTCCCCAACTTAAAGGTTCCCCAACTTAAAGGTACATTGTCCCCAATGTACACCATAAATTAGAGATAAGTTAACCGGCTCGAAAAATTGCAAAAACGTTTTCTTTCTCACCCAAACCGACCTTCCCCAACTTAATTCACAAGCCTAAGTGCTGGGAATTAAGTTTCATGTGTGATTATGCATCAAAACACTAAAACAACTAAATAAAAGTGCATGAAAGTAAACATACCGAAAACGAAGCTAGAAAACAAACAAACAACGGGTTGCCTCCCGTTTAGCGCTAAGTTTATTGTCCTCAGCCCAACATTACCTCAATTTGATTCATGCAACCTCATAGGATGGTGGACTTGATATGAAGTTCACCATTTCCGTTGTAGCTCCATTGATGTCGCTTGCATCCAAATAAGGCTTCAAACGGTGTCCATTGACCATTTGCTTCACTCCATCCTTCGGATCCTCAATCTCAATTTCTCCAAACTTTCCAACTCTTGTAATAACATATGGACCCATCCACTTGCTTTTGAGTTTTCCGGGAAAGAATTTGAGTCTTGAATTATAAAGCCACACCTTTTGGCCAACTTCAAACACCTTTTTCTTCAATTTAGCATCATGAACCGCTTTCATCTTGTCCTTGTAAGTTGATGCGCATTCATATGCTTCATTCCTTAATTCTTCCAATTCGCACAATTGCAACTTTCTTTCCTTACCTGCATTCTCAAAATCCATATTAACGGCCTTAACGGCCCACAATGCCCTATGTGCAAGCTCAATTGGAAGATGACAACCCTTTCCATAAACCAACCGGTAAGGAGTAGTGCCAATAGGTGTCTTAAAAGCGGTACGGTAAGCCCATAAAGCATCATTAAGTTTGGTTGACCAATCTTTTCGGTCGGGCCTTACCGTCTTTTGCAATATTTCCTTGATTTGCCTATTAGACACTTCTACTTGCCCACTTGTTTGTGGGTGATATGGGGTAGCAATCCGATGGTTTATGCCATACCGTTTAAGAAGTTTGCCAAACTGAAAGTTTTTGAAATGGGATCCCCCATCGCTTATGATCACACGAGGGATTCCAAATCTTGAGAAAATGTTACTTTGCACAAACTTGCACACAACGGTATGGTCATTAGTCCTAGTGGCAATGGCTTCTACCCATTTTGAAACATAATCTACGGCCACTAGAATATAATAATTACCAAAGGAATTAGGGAAGGGACCCATAAAGTCAATGCCCCAAACATCAAAAATATTAACAACTAAAATGGGTTGCATGGGCATTTCATTCCTCTTGGTAATACTACCTAGTTGTTGACATCTCACACATTTCTTAACAAATTCAGCGGCATCTTTAAAGATACTAGGCCAAAACAAACCACAATTTAAAACTTTGTAACCTGTCTTTTGACCGCTGAAATGACCTCCACATGCAAATAAATGTGCATGAGTCAACACATCTTTTCAAAACCTTAGTTAACTCATTGAGACAATTATCAAAAGTTTGGCCAAAAATGGAAAAATCATCCATAAAGATTTCTAGGGAATCACCGACCATATCCGAGAAGATACTCATCATGCACCTTTGAAAGGTGGCGGGAGCATTACATAACCCGAATGGCATTCACCTAAAGGCAAAAGTCCCATATGGGCATGTAAATGTGGTCTTGTGTTGGTCATCGATAAAGTCTTGCTTGCATAATAAATCATAACGGGTTTCTTGTCTACCCGTTGTCCCAAAACAGCCCCAATTGCAAAGTCACTTGCATCACACATAATTTCAAAAGGCATGGACCAATTAGGTGATTGCAAAATGGGGGCTTCAACCAACTTTTCTTTCAAGGTTTCAAAAGCTTTCAAACACTCATTATCAAACACAAAAGGTACATCTTTCAACAACAAATTTCACAATGATTTGGTAATGACACTAAATCCTTTTATGAACCTTCTATAAAATCCGGCATGTCCAAGAAAAGAACGGACACCCTTAACATTGGTTGGAGGGGGTAAAGTAGAAATGACTTTGATTTTGGCCCGGTCAACTTCCATGCCTTTCTTTGAAATCACATGACCCAAAACCGTCCCCTCTTGAACCATAAAGTGGCTCTTTTCCCAGCTTAAAACCAAATTTGTCTCAACACATCTTTTCAAAACCTTAGTTAACTCATTGAGACAATTATCAAAAGTTTGGCCAAAAATGGAAAAATCATCCATAAAGATTTCTAGGGAATCACCGACCATATCCGAGAAGATACTCATCATGCACCTTTGAAAGGTGGCGGGAGCATTACATAACCCGAATGGCATTCACCTAAAGGCAAAAGTCCCATATGGGCATGTAAATGTGGTCTTGTGTTGGTCATCGGGATGGATAGCAATTTGATTATAACCCGAATAACCATCTAGAAAACAATAAAACTTCTGACCTGCAAGCTTTTCGATGATTTGATCAATGAATGGCAATGGGAAATGATCCTTTGAAGTAGCGATGTTCAACTTCCGGTAGTCAATGCATACCCTCCACCCGGTGATGGGTCGAGTAGCAATTTGTTCACCACTATCTCCTTTCACCACTTGAATTCCAGCTTTCTTAGGCACCGTTTGTGTTGGACTTACCTATGTACTATCCGAAATTGGGTAAATAATTCCAGCATCCAACCACTTTAGCACCTCTTTCTTCACCACTTCACGCATATGAGGATTCAACCTTCTTTGAGCATCACGTGAAGGTTTAGCTTCAACATCGGTGATGATTTTATGCATCACAATTGATGGACTAATGCCTTTTAAATCGGCAATTGTCCATCCAATGGCCGCCTTGTATTCCTTGAGCACCTTAAGTAATGCTCTTTCTTGCATTTATTCCAAATTTGATGCAATGATCACCGGCAAAGTGTTTTCATCTCCCAAAATTGCAAACTTCAAATGTGATGGGAGTTCTTTCAATTCCACTTGTGGTGGACTTTCAATGGATGGCTTAAGATGGGTATCAATATGATTTGGTAGACTTTCCACTAAATGAGTCCATGGTGGTCTACCTTCTTGAATGGCCATGATTTCCCAATCTTTCTCCTCCTTTTTCAATGCTTCACTATGCTCCATGATTAACCTGTCAACCAAAGCACAAGTCTCCCGTGTGTCTTCCTCATTTTCATGAGGAATGCACTCATCAATGACGTCCGCCATAAAGCATTCGTCACTAACTACGGGGTTAGGAACACTAGCAAAAACATCTAACCTCAATTTACGGTTGCCAAAAGTCATTTCAACCGTACCCCTCCTACAATCAATTAATGCATTAGCGGTGGCCAAAAAGGGTCTACCCATGATGACATTAGGCTGCCTAATATTACCGCTTGATGCAAAATCAAGTACCAAAAAGTCCACGGGGTAATAAAAATCCTCCACTTTAACAATGACATCTTGAACCATAAAGTGGCTCTTTTCCCAGCTTAAAACCAAATTTGTCTCAACACATCTTTTCAAAACCTTAGTTAACTCATTGAGACAATTATCAAAAGTTTGGCCAAAAATGGAAAAATCATCCATAAAGATTTCTAGGGAATCACCGACCATATCCGAGAAGATACTCATCATGCACCTTTGAAAGGTGGCGGGAGCATTACATAACCCGAATGGCATTCACCTAAAGGCAAAAGTCCCATATGGGCATGTAAATGTGGTCTTGTGTTGGTCATCGGGATGGATAGCAATTTGATTATAACCCGAATAACCATCTAGAAAACAATAAAACTTCTGACCTGCAAGCTTTTCGATGATTTGATCAATGAATGGCAATGGGAAATGATCCTTTGAAGTAGCGATGTTCAACTTCCGGTAGTCAATGCATACCCTCCACCCGGTGATGGGTCGAGTAGCAATTTGTTCACCACTATCTCCTTTCACCACTTGAATTCCAGCTTTCTTAGGCACCGTTTGTGTTGGACTTACCTATGTACTATCCGAAATTGGGTAAATAATTCCAGCATCCAACCACTTTAGCACCTCTTTCTTCACCACTTCACGCATATGAGGATTCAACCTTCTTTGAGCATCACGTGAAGGTTTAGCTTCAACATCGGTGATGATTTTATGCATCACAATTGATGGACTAATGCCTTTTAAATCGGCAATTGTCCATCCAATGGCCGCCTTGTATTCCTTGAGCACCTTAAGTAATGCTCTTTCTTGCATTTATTCCAAATTTGATGCAATGATCACCGGCAAAGTGTTTTCATCTCCCAAAATTGCAAACTTCAAATGTGATGGGAGTTCTTTCAATTCCACTTGTGGTGGACTTTCAATGGATGGCTTAAGATGGGTATCAATATGATTTGGTAGACTTTCCACTAAATGAGTCCATGGTGGTCTACCTTCTTGAATGGCCATGATTTCCCAATCTTTCTCCTCCTTTTTCAATGCTTCACTATGCTCCATGATTAACCTGTCAACCAAAGCACAAGTCTCCCGTGTGTCTTCCTCATTTTCATGAGGAATGCACTCATCAATGACGTCCGCCATAAAGCATTCGTCACTAACTACGGGGTTAGGAACACTAGCAAAAACATTTAACCTCAATTTACGGTTGCCAAAAGTCATTTCAACCGTACCCCTCCTACAATCAATTAATGCATTAGCGGTGGCCAAAAAGGGTCTACCCATGATGACATTAGGCTGCCTAATATTACCGCTTGATGCAAAATCAAGTACCAAAAAGTCCACGGGGTAATAAAAATCCTCCACTTTAACAATGACATCTTGAACAATTCCTCTAGGGAGTTTCAGGGACAAATCAGCCATCACCAAGGTGGTGTCTACTTTTCCCAAGGGTCCAAAGTCATATTGATCATACAAACTACCCGGTAGGATACTCACACCCGCCCCCATATCCAAAAGTGCCTTATTCATTTTAAAATCACCAACTTGAATAGTAATTAAAGGCGCTCCCGGATCTTGGAGTTTAGGTGGGAGTATACCCATCACAACGGCACTAACTTCCTCATTTAAAACAATTTTCTTTGGAAGCTTATGATGTCGTTTTTGGGTACACAACTCCTTAAGATACTTAGCATAAGCCGGAACTTGCTTGATTATGTCAATAAGAGGTATATTAATTTTCACTTGTTTAAAAATTTCCCACATTTCTTCCTCATGGGGACCTCTTTTCTTAAGTATAGGCCTAAGTTTTGGATCAATCAAAGCCAAAGGAAAAGGAATGGTATTACCCTCCATATCCTTTCCTTGTTTTTCAGAAAATTTACCACTAGACCTATTGTTTTCTATCTCTTTAAAAGACATTTTTCTAGTTAATTTAGGTAGAATAAGTTCCGGTTCATGCTCACTATATTCATTCTCATCAACATCCTCCACCACACTATCAACAAGTGATGATGGGGGCACAACTTTATTATCATAAACTTTACCACTACGAAGAAGACTTACATTGTTGATTTCCACATTTTTGACATTCTTGGAGCCGCCACTTTGATGTTGTGGATTGATCTTCGTATCACTTGGTAGCTTGCCCGGATTCTTCCTCAATTCTGATACATCCCCCGCCAATTGACCAACTTCCTTGATATGTCCCACGGTGTATCAATATACCAAAGTATATTGTACACAGAACAGTTGTAGAGGGGGGTGAATACAACTTTCCTTAATCTTTACAAACTTTTAACACGAAATGTTTTAAGATTCAGTTTATGTATATTAAGCAAGTAAGTAAAGAGCAGGAATCATTAAAACAGTAAAGCAGTAAAGAAATAAAAACATTTTTGAACACAGATTGTGGTTTTCAAATGTAATCCTTTATTAAGAAATAATATATACAAAGAATTACAGGGTTGTTGCAGAATAAAGATAGCCTATAGATATCTAAACAACCCTATGAAATGACAAACAACAATCAATAAGTTTCAGCTCAAGAGAATCAGCCCAAGCTGATCTCGTACAGACTAAGTTGTGTGTAAGAGCAGAGAAACTTGTTTGAAGAATGATTCTCAGGAAATGCCACACACATGCAATCCATGAATGAGGCTTTTATAGGCGAAAGCGCTTCTTCATTGGGTGTCCGTTGCAGCTACGTATTCTTCATTCAGTGGATGATAAAGGAATAATCAATCGTGCCTTTCATGGTACTTGTGGTCCCCCACGTACTGACGCACATTCTTTCATTAACCAATAAGAGCATGGATACACATATGTAAAACCAACCACCAACCTGGATCCTAGGATTCTTCCTAGTCACGTCATTTGTCTTTATCTTCAATCCAGGTTGTTATCTTCACTTGATTGTCAGACACAGATTGGGCCGTTTGTCAAGGCACCAGTCTGCCTAAGTGTTTCCAAGCTGACTGCTAATCCCAAGCTGTCTTCCACTAACAGCTTGGTCTTCTATCTTCAATCCTCCTCTTCGACTTGGACTGAATGCTAATACATTGTTGATGCAGCTTGAATAACACTAGCTTCCATAAGATCTTACAATTACAAAGTATGAAGCGTGATCTGGGTCAGAGACAGATCGTAAGCTGTGTCAGCTTAGTCTGACCCAGATCAGTTTACAAGAACCAAAAGATTACTAAGTGTTTATAGGTCAGATTTGTCATCATTAAATTTACAATTAACATTGGGACTCAACAATCTCCCCCTATTTGATGATGACAAAACCCAACAACACTTCTAACTATCAGCTTACAAAGAATCTGAGTAAAATGAAACAAACAGATTGTGACCCTTTGAATCTTTTGGGTTCTTTTGAACTGAAATGAAGTTTTAACAAAGAAACTAGATTTGTACAACTGCCTTTGCATATATAGAGAATAAAACAAAGATATTACATGATACATCACTATTCTTCAAGCATTTCTATAGCTTCTTGCTTAACTTCAAAAGATGGGGCAACTTTCACATCAAACTGCCTATCTAACCCCTCATCAATAAGGAACTGCTCATACCCATTTCCTTCTTCACTAAAAATTCTGCAGAATCTGTATAAGGTGAAAAGGTGCATAGATGGTACCTGTTTTAGTTCAGCAGTCCTTTGGAATACCAAATTTCCTCTTGCATCTACAAAGTACATCCCATGTTCAGGTTCAGTGATGAACATCCCACATCTTGTATTTTCAACACCAGCAGGTATAGACAGATTGAGATCATTCAGAATCTTGTCAACAGCACCAGAAGATAATTGTGCAAGCAACTCTGAAGGAGAAAAGTTTTTGAGAAAAACTGTATGATCACCTCCAGGAGCATCAATTCTTTCAAACCTTCTTCTTTTCTTTTCCTTTGGCCACAACTTTCTTTTTAGAACCAATGGCTGCAAGATCTTCTTCATCTTCCTTATTCAATTGTTCTTGAAGAGCCTTGGCAATTTCAGGATCAGACTCGGTTGCAGCCATTCTTTCTCTTTGTAATCTGTCCTCCTTAATCATCTTGTATGCCACCTCAACTGTTACCCCAAGTTGTGGAGCTTTTTCAGTTGCAAGCTCCCAATCCTTTTCTTTCTCAGTTAAGATCTTCACACCACTTGACCCAATTTCTGTTATCCTTTTCTTGATCATGAAGATCTTCACACCACTTGACCCAATTTCTGTTATCCTTTTCTTTCTCAGTTAAGATCTTCACACCACTTGACCCAATTTCTGTTATCCTTTTCTTTCTCAGTTAAGATCTTCACACCACTTGACCCAATTTCTGTTATCCTTTTCTTTCTCAGTTAAGATCTTCACACCACTTGACCCAATTTCTGTTATCCTTTTCTTTCTCAGTTAAGATCTTCACACCACTTGACCCAATTTCTGTTATCCTTTTCTTTCTCAGTTAAGATCTTCACACCACTTGACCCAATTTCTGTTATCCTTTTCTTTCTCAGTTAAGATCTTCACACCACTTGACCCATTTTATGTTATTTTTCTTTTCTCCAGAGCCTCTAACCAATCATGGGCTTCACGACTATTCTTCACATCCTTAACCTTCTGTGATGGTTTAGAGTGAACCATCACCTTCTTCTTTTCTTTTCCTTTGGCCACAACTTTCTTTTTAGAACCAATGGCTGCAAGATCTTCTTCATCTTCCTTATTCAATTGTTCTTGAAGAGCCTTGGCAATTTCAGGATCAGACTCGGTTGCAGCCATTCTTTCTCTTTGTAATCTGTCCTCCTTAATTATCTTGTATGCCACCTCAACTGTTACCCCAAGTTGTGGAGCTTTTTCAGTTGCAAGCTCCCAATCCTTTTCTTTCTCAGTTAAGATCTTCACACCACTTGACCCAATTTCTGTTATCCTTTTCTTGATCATGAACTGGGACAAAGTGGCTGTGTCTTCACTAGATGAAGATTCATCAATTTGTTCTTTGGGAGCTGGGTCAGCTTGAGTTGGCACAACTTGCACAGGGATAGCTTGGGAGGACTTTCTTTTCTTTTCAGTTCTCTTAACTTTTTCAACTCCAACTTCCTTCCTTATATCTCCCATTTCAACATCAACAGTCTCCCCCTTAGTTGTATCACTCTCCTTTTCAGCCTCTTCATTTGTTTTTCCAATATTTTCACCACCAGACTCAGATTCTGGTCTTTTTATCTCCTCTACTGTTTCCTTCTCACCTTCCACCTTAGAACCATGCACAACCATTCTTCTATCATTGACTGCCTCCTCAGCTCTGGCCTTATTTCGTCTCTCTTTCAGTCTTTCAAAGTATTCTTCAATTTCCTTGTCAACCTGAGCTTGTTGTCTTTCTCTTTCTAGCTCCATTTTAGCTTCACTCATAGCACTCCTCTTTCTCTTAGTAGCATTCTTCTCCCCCTTTTTGTCATCATCAGCAGGGAAAGAGCTCACTGGAGTGGCAAAAAGGCCTTTGAGATCCTGGTTGATCAAGTCAATCTTGACATTAGTGAGACAGCAGGCTCTTCTTAGCTCAACATAATCCTCATGGAGGAGTTCAATCTTGGATTTAACACCCTTAGAAACGTCAATCAGATCATTCTTGAAATCTGCTTGTGACTTGTTTGCAGATCGAAGTTCTAATGTGACTTCCCTTGTAAACTTGGTTGCAGCATTCTCAATCTGACCCAGAGTACTCTTGTTTCTTTCATTTTCTTCATTGACTGCCTTTGTAAGACTATCAAGAGACTCTGTCAGCTTGCTCTGGTCCTGTTGCATTAAATCAACTGCTTTTAACACATTTTCTTTCAATGCAGTCTGATCTTGACTCAGCTTATCCACCTTCTTATCCGTCAATTCCTGATCCTTTTGGATCTTTTCCAAGCATTTGGTCAGCTGTAAGCTCTCAACCTTATAGGTTGATTTGAACTCAGTGAGCTGACCCACCACATCTGAAAATGAGATAGTGGCAGCTTGGGAAGAACTTGCAGTTGGCTTAAAAGCCACTGACTCTGGAAAGGGCAGCCTGCAATCCTTAATATCAGAGTCATTGGGCTCATTTAGAAGGGGGTGGGGGTTTAAGGAGTTTTGGAAAATTTGCTCATGAGAGTGAGTCTCATGAGTAGATTTGTCAGAATTGATGATGAGTTGGTCAGCCTGAGAAAGATTAACGTTTGGTTTAGGCTGAGGGCCAGTGGGAATGTGTTGATCTTGATTTTGATCAACTCCTCCACTAGCATCTTCCATCAGAGCATCCCTTGAGGATGGATGGGCAAACTCATCATCGAATGAAGAATCACTTCCGGAGATAGTGATCATGTTCTCATTGACATCGTGAGGACCATCAATGGTTCCCTTTGCTGCACAAGGGGCTGACATAACTGCCTTAAAGACAGCCATGTAACCTACAGAATCCCTCTGTCCGATGACAGATGCAGAAACAGACTCTGCAGGTGTAATGTTTTGTGTAATTGATTGCCCTTCAACAAAGGTGTGTTGTTGCACCAAAGTATCCTTAAGGGGAATTGAGGCCTGTACCCCTCCTTATGACATAGAAGGGGCATTGACAGCCTGTGCAGACTCAGCGTGTAGGAGAGAAGGAGTCTGATCAGCTTGGGGAGGAGAAGCAGTGTCACCAATGCGTTCGATACTTCTCTTCTTTGGCTGACCATCCTCAGAGATGATGTGCATAGACTCTGACTCACTTTGGATCTGGGCTAGATCCTCTGTTATCCCTTTAATGATATCATCAACCTTTTGGGAGGCTGATGATGGCGATATAGGTGCAGACACAGTGTGACCTTGGTAGGAGGTCTTTCTTTCAATACCTTCACCCTGTTTGGAGGGTTGGGTAGCAGTAGGTGTTCCCTTTAACTCGTCTACACTCTTTTGGGATAGTGCAGATGGGCGTGGTGATTTCGGCTTGTCAGCTTTGGTGGCAGGGACATCTTTGGAACGTTCCTTAGCTTCCACTGCACCTTGGGGGATCTCAAGAATTGATGTTGCATTATCAACCCCAGAAGCTGGCACAGATTTCCTTTTGATCTTTTCTTTTTAGCACTGTGAGGCACTAAGTCCTCAACAATGGGTCTTTTAGAAGCGGATTTTGAAGGAGTGGATGAGGGTGTGGCTAGGGTGGCTGATGTTTTGGCCAACCCTTCACCCTCTTTTGAAGGAGTAGAATATTGAATAGATTGAGAAGAGTTTGAGGGTTCAGAAACATGTGTACCTGGGTCCCCCTGATTAGCAGATTGAGTGTCAGACTCAGATCGCGTCGAAGAAGGGACAGCTTCCCCAAGTGCTTCTTGTTCCCTTTCTCTTTGCCTGCAAAAATCAAGGTAGATCTGCATTGCTCGGGTCAGACCCTGCACAGATACCTTGGGACTATTGAATAGATTGAGAAGAGTTTGAGGGTTCAGAAACATGTGTACCTGGGTCCCCCTGATTAGCAGATTGAGTGTCAGACTCAGATCGCGTCGAAGAAGGGACAGCTTCCCCAAGTGCTTCTTGTTCCCTTTCTCTTTGCCTGCAAAAATCAAGGTAGATCTGCATTGCTCGGGTCAGACCCTGAATAGATACCTTGGGACTATTGAAGATGTTATTGTTGATAGACTTGCATTCCACAGTTTGACTAGTTGCCAGACTGTAATCATTGTCAAGTATTGCTTCAATGATAAGAGCAAGAATCTTACCATAAGGTATGGTAAGACTCTTCTTATGAACACGATCAACTAAGTCCTTAAAAATTAAGCCAGCGAAATCTATTCTGGTCATAGTGACCATTGCATGAAAAATCTGCAATTCTAAACATTAGGTTGATCAAAGCTGCCTGCCTTTACTTGTAAAGTTTTAGAAATTGTGCTCAATAAATAATTCCAAATGCCAGTTAAATATTTCATTTTTGACCACTGAAGCCAATGGACCAGTATATCCAACTTCTTGTAAAATATTTTTTTTGACCACTGAAGCCAATGGACCAGTATATCCAACTTCTTGTAAAATATTTTTGGCTTCAGTATGAGACAACATTTTCATATTCATCATCAGGCATATATGACAGCTCAAATGCAGACCTAATCCTCTCATAAGAAATATATACCTTTTTCTTACCATTGAGGATTGTACCATAGATTGCAGCATCTCCTTTCTTATTCTTTCCCACAAAACAGCTCGCCCAAAATTCACACAGGAGATCTTGAAACACCCAGTCTGGCTTCTCAATCATCACTTTGCCAAAAGGATGATACCATAAGAAAGCCACAATCTCATCGTATCCTTTTGCCCATGAAGGAGGATGAATATTGGCATGAACCAGACTGCCAATCTTGATTTTACCAGTATCAAGATCAGTCGGGACCACTACTACATTACTTCCCACCACATAAGGTGAAAGCTTGTTTGCGCTTATTGGAGCTGGGTATTGGCTTTCAGGTTCAGAAGAAGAACTAGATTGAGAATCATTAGAATGAATAGAAACAGATGATGATGCCATTTTGAAAACAATTTTTAGAAGAAAATAAATTTAATAAAACAGTAATCAGATTTGAGAGAAAAAATTGATTTGAGAAAATAAGAACAAGTGATTTGGGATTTAGGTTAAATGAATGTTATATACAAAACTCAAAATATCCCGTTTGAAAAAGTTGGAGAGAGAAAGATTTTGATTGGAGAATCAACAAGTAGTGGAGGTACTTTTTCAGTAACCGGCTGTTACCACTACACGTGTCACACTCCAATAGGTTCAATAAGTAAACTAAATAAAATAATGAAAGTAATAAAACGCACTGAGATATTTAAATAACAAAAATAACCACGAAGCTGGGTCAGATTCAGCTTACCCTCTTTCACTTGGAAGTACACCAAGTCTGAAAGGGTAGTCTGGGTCTGACACAGCTTACCCTCAAAATTTAGTATAACTTTAAGGGGTCAGATTTGCTATTACTTAGCTCACTGCATTTTACAAATTAAGCATACCTAGCTTACTTATGAGATAGTTGAACCTTGATTCATCCAAGGGCTTTGTGAATAAGTCAGCAAGCTGATTATCTGTTGGAATGAAGTGAAGTTCAACATCTTATTTCATTACATGATCCCTGATGAAATGATATCTTATATCAATGTGCTTGGTCCTTGAATAAAGCACATGATTGTTTGAAATTGCTATGGCACTGGTAGTGTCACAAAAGATTGGAGTTTTTGATGCAGTGACACCATAGTCTTGAAGCTGATATTGCATCCAAAGAATTTGAGAGCAACAACTTCCTGCAGCAACATATTCAGCTTCTGCATTGGAAATAGAAACTGAATGTTGCTTCTTGCTGGACCAGCTTACAAGTCTATTGCCAAGCAATTGACAAGCTCCTGAAGTACTTTTTCTGTCAATCTTAAAGCCTGCAAAGTCAGAATCTGAATAGCCAATTAGATCAAATCCTGAGTCTTTGGGATACCAAAGACCCAGATAGGGACTACCTTTAAGGTATCTAAAGATTCTTTTTCACAGCCTTAAGATGAGATTCCTTAGGACTAGCTTGATATCTTGCACAAAGACATGTAGCAAACATAATATCTGGTCTACTAGTAGTCAAGTAAAGTAATGATACTATCATACCCCTATAAGCTGTGATGTCAACAGATTTACCATTTTTATCTTCACCTAGCTTATCACCAGTTCCCATAGGAGTTTTCATAGGTGAGCAATCACTAAAACTAAACTTGTTTAAGAGATCTTTAACATATTTTCCTTGGTTTATGAAAATTCCACTTTTAGTCTGTTTAACTTGTAAACCCAGAAAATAGTTTAGTTCTCCCATCATGCTCATTTCATACTTTTTAGACATTAATTCAGAAAACTTTTTGCAAAGTCTTTCACTACTAGACCCAAATATTATATCATCTACATAAATTTGTACAAGCAGGATATCACCATTATACTTTCTCACAAACAAAGTCTTGTCAACATTACCTCTTTTGAAGTTATTAGCCAATAAGAATTTAGAAAAAGTGTCATACCATGCCCTTGGAGCTTGCTTCAACCCATAGAGAGCCCTGTCAAGATTGAACACATGGTCAGGAAACTTTGTATTTTCAAAACCTGGAGGTTGTTCAACATAGACTTCTTCTTCCAATTTTCCATTTAGAAATGCACTCTTCACATCCATTTGGTAGACTTTGAAACCCTTGTGAGCAGAGAAGGCCAAGAACATTCTGATTGCCTCTAGTCTTGCCACTAGTGCAAAAGTCTCATCATAATCAATTCCATCCTCTTGTCTGTAACCAAGAGCTACCAATCTTGCTTTATTTCTGGTCACAGCTCCCTTTTCATCCATTTTGTTCCTGTAGACCCACTTGGTTCCAATCACAGTCTTGTGATGAGGTCTTGGAACAAGTTTCCAAACCTTATTTCTTTCAAACTGTGTTAGCTCCTCTTGCATTGCATTTACCCAAGGGGGGTCTGCCAGAGCTTCATCAACCACAGTTGGTTCCACCTTGCTTACAAAATTGACAAACATGCAGAAGTTGCCTGTTGCCTTCCTTCTTGTTTTAACACCAGAGAGTGGATCACCAATGATTTGGTTAATTGGATGACTCTTTGTACATCTGGTAACTGGGACAATGGACTGATTCAGATTAGATGGTTCAGCATGATCAGCTTGAGGAAGAGGCTGATCAGCTTGGACTGGAATGGAGGAATCTGAACCAGTTGGAGAGTCATTTAATGGATTCTGAACAATTTCTTCAGTAGGAGTAGGATCAGCTTGTGCATTTTCAAAGATTGGAACACTTTCTTCTTCTTCTAAAAGTTGCTCCCCCTGAGTTTGAGCATTATTGGCTCCAACTGGAGGATTAGTTGGAGGCTCATTCTCAGGTACAGCCAGTTCTTCAAAATTGAAGTCTACATCTTCAGGAGGAGAGCAATCTGGCTTAGAACAACCTTCATCAATGCTTACATTAACAGAGTTCTCAATTGTTTTAGTTCTCTTGTTGTAAACTCTGTAGGCCTTCATCATTGTTGCATATCCAAGTAGGATACCTTCATCTGATTTCTCATCAAACTTTCCAAGATGGTCTTTCTGATTCAGAATGTAGCAGGGACTTCCAAACATTCTTAGGAAACCAATTTCAGGTTTTCTCCCCCTAAGAAGTTCATATGCAGTCTTCTGGTGTCTTTTCACAATGAGGGATCTGTTCTGGGTAAAGCAAGTTGTGTGTACTGCTTCAGCCCAGAAATGAGACTTGACATTGTTTTGAGCCATCATGGATCTAGCAGCTTCAATAAGAGTTCTGTTTCTTCTTTCTGCAACACCATTTTGTTGAGGAGTTCTGGCAGCTGAGTAGACTTGTGAAATCCCTTTTTCACTGCAAAAAGAATTAAGAGTGATATTCTTAAATTCGGTACCATTATCACTCCTTAATTGCCTAACATGCCTTTTGTAGAGAATTTCAGCTTGCTTGATGAAATGAATAATGCTGTCAGCAGCTTCACTCTTGTGTTTTAAAAAGAAAACCCAGGTGTATCTTGAATACTCATCAACAATTACCAAGGAGTACCTCATTCCAGTGAATGATGGAGTACTGATTGGTCCAAATAAGTCCATATGAAGCAGATCCAAACAATTATCAATGGTTGAGCATGTTTTAGACTTAAAAGTAGCTTTATGTTGCTTGCCTTTCTCACAAGCACCACACAGCTTGTCCTTCTCATAATTGATCACTGGTAGACCAGACACCAATTCTTTCTTACACAGCTTGTTGATGTCTTTGAAATTCATATGAGACAGCCTTTTATGCCACAACCAATTCAGCTCATCTTGAGTCTTTGACATGAAACAGACTTCTCTTGTGACAGTTGGATTTCTCATGCCAAAAGAATACAAAGACCCATCCCTCTTTGCAATAAGAACCACATTGCCTTCTAAATCAAGAACAATACCCTTATCAGACTTGAATCTCACTTCATAACCAGCATCACACAACTGACTCACACTGATCAGATTGTGCTTCAAACCATTTACATATGAGACTCTTCTGAAAGTAAGAGGACCATTTGAAAGTACACCAAAACCTTCAGTCTTTCCTTGAGAGTCATCTCCAAAAGTAACATTGAGACCAGCGCGAATCCTAAAGCTACATAGCAGGGACTTACATCCGGTCATATGCTTGGAACATCCACTGTCCAAGTGCCAGGTATTATCGTCATGACTGCCCTGCAATTATGATAAGAGATTAGTTCTTTTTGGGAACCCATCTAAAGATGGGTTCACCAGAGCTGACCTTCTGGTCTGACTTAGACTGGGTAACAGAACTTAGACTCTTATCACATTTTGAAACCCATTGTTGCTTGGTCTGTCCTTTACCAGATTCAAAGTTCTTTCTAGCAACATTTAGAGTTTCCTTTTGAACAAAACCTTTGCCTATTCCAGATTTCTTACATTCAGCTCTCAATTTTCTTTGATCAATAGTTTTTGGATCAGACACATTCTTAAGAAAATTTGTTTCCATTGACACCTTATCAGTTTTGGACTCAACATATTTTAAAATCAACTTGTCAGAGTCAGACTTGGTGTTACTTGAAATAGACTCAGATTTTGCTTGTGACTCATTTCCTAGAGAACCAGACTTCTTACTCTTTAAAAGCTTTATTTTCTCTTTAGGAACACTATGATCTCTAACCTTTCTTTTATTTTTCTTTAAACTATTCTTGTTTGTTTTAGTCTTTGAATCTGACTCAGATTGGGTGATGGTCAGCTTGGACAAGTCAAGACTTTCTTCAGGTTTTAACTCAACAACCTGATCAGCTTTAGACACAGCTTCAGCAATGGTCTGACCAATGATTTCAGGATCTTTAAATCCAATACCATATTTCTGAACCAACTTAATTGGTTTAGAAATCATTTCTTTGGTTTGGACTTTGGGTGGTGAAGGAGGCTGATAACAAGGCTCCATAGCACATACTTCAGCAATGGCTATGGCCCTATCATAATCACCATCAAAAATGGCTTGGATCTGATGAGGTATTTGTTCATTTACACACTTAGCAACTCTTTTGGAACTTATACACCATGTTTCAGTAATTTGTTTAACCTTTAAAAACTTTTCTTCTACAGTTTTAGCTTCTTTAATCAAAATGGAGTTTAATTGCTTTTGAGCTTTAACTTCAGATTCTAGTTTTTCAATGGTGTGGCTCTTAGAGCTGTTATCAAGTTTCAAAACATGTATTTCCTTTTTGAGTTCTTGAATAAAGTGTTTTTGTAGCAGAACCTCATCACCAAGTTTATTCAGTCTGGACAGTTTCTCATTATCAGACAGATTGGAAAAAGAAGTTACCTCAGGTGGAGCAGTCTGACTGGTAGATGCCTGGTGAGCTGACTCAGATTGCTGTTGTATTTTCACCAGATCTTCAGCAAATCTTTGAGTAGCTTCTTTAGCCATGAAACACTTGGCATCTTTATACAGCTCATCATCAGATGATGTGGCACTTTCAGCCCAGTCTTTGGCTACCAGACTCTTTTCACTTTTGTTTACCTTCTCAGTCAGCTCAGCTACTTGTGCTTTCAAGGCTTTGTACTTAGTCTTGAGCTTTGAGTATTTTTCACCTCTTCCACCTTTGGTTGGCACAGCTTGAGCAATTTCTTTAGATCTGCAATCTCCAGCCATATGTCCAGTCTTGCCACACTTGTAACAAGTGACCTTGGACATGTCAAATGGCTTCTTGGTCTTGTCAGCTTGGCCACCTCTTCCTTTTCCTTTAAACTTATTAAAGGATCTCCTTCTGATCCTTTCAGCCAACATAGCAACTTCATTTGCTAGTTCATCACCATCAGATTCATCACATTCAGATTCAGCACAAACAGAGTTAGGATTAGACATCACAGGAATATCATCATTAACACAAGGAATGATCTCATTACTAATTGAACTAGGGTGTTCAGTCATAGAAGCAACAAGTGCAGCAGCAGGCTGACCATAAGAATCACCCATAGCAATTAATTTTTCAGCCTCTGAACATTCTTGGTTATGAAGCAAGCCAAAAAGTCCAGGGAGATCAAGATCATGATAAACAGAACTTAATTTAACAGAAGAAATATAGTTGTTCCATTTGGGTGGTAATGAATCAAGAAATTTACTCTTTAAAACCTCATTTTTCTTAATAATTCCAACAGCAGCTAAATCATTTACCAAAGCATTAAAGCGGGTATGAGTGTCAGTCAAGGATTCATTTCTCAAAGAGAAAAATCTCTCATACCTTCTGGTTAATGTAGTAATTGTGGATTCCATGGAGGTAGAGCAACCCTCAAACATGACAGTCAATGTACCCCACATTTTCTTAGCTGTAGAACACATTTTAATAGAATGGTAAAGGTCTTTGGGCACAGCTTGGACAATGAAATTTCTAGCCTTCACATCCAAGTTTGCCAACCTCCTATCCTCATCCCCCCAATCTGCCTTGTCCTTAACAATAGATTTGACTATGGCAGGAATGGTTGGTTGACCTTCCCTGACCACAGCTTCTACACAATGGTTTGTGTAGGAACATAAGGACCATCTGCAAGGAACAAAGACATTCTATCAAACATGGGTGGTCGGCTTGAAGAACCATAATCAATATATGATGACATAATGCTTTACTATAAAAGAAATAATGCAAGGATCAAGTCAAGTTAATTCTTAACCCCTGCTCTGATACCAATTGATACGTCCCACGTTGTATCAATATACCAAAGTATATTGTACACAGAACAGTTGTAGAGGGGGGTGAATACAACTTTCCTTAATCTTTACAAACTTTTTAACACGAAACATTTTAAGATTCAGTTTATGTATATTAAGCAAGTAAGTAAAGAGCAGGAATCATTAAAGCAGTAAAGCAGTAAAGAAATAAAAACATTCTTGAACACAGATTGTGGTTTTCAAATGTAATCCTTTATTAAGAAATAATCTATACAAAGAATTACAGGGTTGTTGCGGAATAAAGATAGCCTATAGATATCTAAACAACCCTATGAAATGACAAACAACAATCAATAAGTTTCAGCTCAAGAGAATCAGCCCAAGCTGATCTCGTACAGACTAAGCTGTGTGTAAGAGCAGAGAAACTTGTTTGAAGAATGATTCTCAGGAAATGCCACACATATGCAATCCATAAATGAGGCTTTTATAGGCGAAAGCGCTCCTTCACTGGGTGTCCGTTGCAGCTACGTGTTCTTCATTCAGTGGATGATAAAGGAATAATCAATCGTGCCTTTCATGGTACTTGTGGTCCCCCACGTACTGACGCACATTCTTTCATCAACCAATAAGAGCATGGACACGCATATGTAAAACCAACCACCAACCTGGATCCTAGGATTCTTCCTAGTCACGTCATTTGTCTTTATCTTCAATCCAGGTTGTTATCTTCACTTGATTATCAGACACAGATTGGGCCGTTTGTCAAGGCACCAGTCTGCCTAAGTGTTTCCAAGCTGACTGCTAATCCCAAGCTGTCTTCCACTAACAGCTTGGTCTTCTATCTTCAATCCTCCTCTTTGACTTGGACTGAATGCTAATACATTGTTGATGCAGCTTGAATAACACTAGTTTCCATAAGATCTTACAATTACAAAGTATGAAGCGTGATCTGGATCAGAGACAGATCGTAAGCTGTGTCAGCTTAGTCTAACCCAGATCAGTTTACAAGAACCAAAAGATTACTAAGTGTTTATAGGTCAGATTTGTCATCATTAAATTTACAATTAACATTGGGACTCAACATTGCTTTTGCAAAGACTCAACCGTCTTGTCCCGAATTTCATTCTTCCTATCCATTTCTTTCAAGTACTCCATGATTTCCTGGGTTGACACATCATTACCTCCCGAAGGCCCACCTTGATTATTACCTTGTTGATAGTTCCTTGAGTAGCCTCTATTGAATCCTCCCTGATTTTGGCCACCTTGGTAATTTCCTTGATTGTAATTTCGGCCTTGGAATGGTTGAGATGGTACTCCACCGGTTTGGTTGTTTCCTTGAAAGTTCTGTAAGTCCCAACTCAATAGATGGTACTACCTGAAGACACCTCAATGTCGATGGTGGGGTTACTTTGCAATATAAGCGCCGAACTGGAGACGACCAGTTGCAGTGAGTATATAATATAGCTAACTGGCAAGACCAGGATCGAACACAAGGAATGATTGTTGTACTAAAGGTTGTTAAAATGTAAATCAAGAGAAAGTTTGGTTTGTGACCGAATTGTCACTTTGCGTTTCTGAAAGCTATGTAGCAACCTTGGGACTCTGGGCATGGTTCATGGCATCCTGCTCAGCCACCAGTCTTGCTGCATTATTATCTTCAGTGAATCTGAAGGCTCCATAGAGCGATGCAAGAGTGTGACTGTGCAGGGTTTTACCTTGTCTTAAGACAAGAACCATATTTTCCCATTTGGAAGGAAGAATATCACAAAACTTCTCAAGAAGAATATCCTTATCCTTCTCAACACCCAAGCCTCTCAATTGATTAATGAGGCTAGAAAACCTGGTGTAAGTACCAGTTAGATTTTCATTGGGAAGAGCAAAGAAGGATTCATACTTTTTGTTCAGGGCAACCTTTCTGGTGACAATGGTGTCATCACCTCCTTCAAACTGAATGACTAATTCATCCCACATTGCCTTGGCACTGGGAACAACACAAGTGTTGGAGTTAAGTCTTCAGGAATAGCTCCAAGGATCATGTTCTTGAGTCTGGTTTCCAGATCTACAAGTCTACGATCCTCATCAGACCAGTGGTTTTTGAGCTTTTCTCTGGAACCTCTTCTTCCAGTTGGATCTAGAAGAGGACTTACCCCAAGAGACATGGGTATATATGGTCCATCCTTAAGGATTTTCAACATATACCTCTCTATCCCACCAAAATGCAATAGCATTCTGGTCTTTCATGTACCAAAGGTCTCACTGTTTCCATCAAATTTGGGAACAGGAGTGTTAGAATAATGTACATGGACATGGTTTGGGGCAGTAGGAGGAGGAGGGTTTGTATTAACATTTTGACCAGGTGAAATATTAACATTTTGACCAGGTTATTAACATTTTGACCAGGTGGAATATTAACATTTAGAGGGTTTTCACCATCTCCACCTTCAGTAGTAGTCATCTAAGCAGATCTAGTCAAGTATATTAGCCTTCTGCTCTGATACCACTTGTAAGTCCCAACTCAATAGATGGTACTACCTGAAGACACCTCAATGTCGATGGTGGGGTTACTTTGCAATATAAGCGCTGAACTGGAGACGACCAGTTGCAGTGAGTATATAATATAGCTAACTGGCAAGACCAGGATCGAACACAAGGAATGATTGTTGTACTAAAGGTTGTTAAAATGTAAATCAAGAGAAAGTTTGGTTTGTGACCGAATTGTCACTTTGCGTTTCTGAAAGCTATGTAGCAACCTTGGGACTCTGGGCATGGTTCATGGCATCCTGCTCAGCCACCAGTCTTGCTGCATTATTATCTTCAGTGAATCTGAAGGCTCCATAGAGCGATGCAAGAGTGTGACTGTGCAGGGTTTTACCTTGTCTTAAGACAAGAACCATATTTTCCCATTTGGAAGGAAGAATATCACAAAACTTCTCAAGAAGAATATCCTTATCCTTCTCAACACCCAAGCCTCTCAATTGATTAATGAGGCTAGAAAACCTGGTGTAAGTACCAGTTAGACTTTCATTGGGAAGAGCAAAGAAGGATTCATACTTTTTGTTCAGGGCAACCTTTCTGGTGACAATGGTGTCATCACCTCCTTCAAACTGAATGACTAATTCATCCCACATTGCCTTGGCACTGGGAACAACACAAGTGTTGGAGTTAAGTCTTCAGGAATAGCTCCAAGGATCATGTTCTTGAGTCTGGTTTCCAGATCTACAAGTCTACGATCCTCATCAGACCAGTGGTTTTTGAGCTTTTCTCTGGAACCTCTTCTTCCAGTTGGATCTAGAAGAGGACTTACCCCAAGAGACATGGGTATATATGGTCCATCCTTAAGGATTTTCAACATATACCTCTCTATCCCACCAAAATGCAATAGCATTCTGGTCTTTCATGTACCAAAGGTCTCACTGTTTCCATCAAATTTGGGAACAGGAGTGTTAGAATAATGTACATGGACATGGTTTGGGGCAGTAGGAGGAGGAGGGTTTGTATTAACATTTTGACCAGGTGAAATATTAACATTTTGACCAGGTGGAATATTAACATTTAGAGGGTTTTCACCATCTCCACCTTCAGTAGTAGTCATCTAAGCAGATCTAGTCAAGTATATTAGCCTTCTGCTCTGATACCACTTGTAAGTCCCAACTCAATAGATGGTACTACCTGAAGACACCTCAATGTCGATGGTGGGGTTACTTTGCAATATAAGCGCTGAACTGGAGACGACCAGTTGCAGTGAGTATATACCAAGTTCTTGGATAGATTACTTATTTAAGTGACAATAAGTAAAAACAATGCAATAATATAAAGTACTTGTAAAGTAAATTGGTGAGACAATATGTAATTTTCAAGTGTAATTTATTTATTAACTTTAAATAAATTACAAGGTTGTTGCGGAACCAAGATAATACAAACTATGTAAATATCCTAACAACCTATGAAATACAATTGATCTACACTTGGAAATTCTCTTGACAATCGAAACACTTAAAGTTGTGAAATGTTTCTTTTTGCGATTGAGAGAATATTGCACAAGTTCACCAAGAATATTGCAGGTTTGCAAAGTCTGTTTTTGTGTTGTGCAAAGACCTTTATTTATAGGCAAAGTTGACATTGGGATGTCAACTTTAGCCGTACAAATATGGTTGAGAACATTTAAGGAATAGCATTTAATTCCTTAAACGTTGTGAAAAGTTACAGAATAAAGTAACTTTTCTCAACCTGCTTTATGTACTCTTTTGTACTTTATACATAGATAAATCCTTTTATCTGTGTAATAGCACATAAAGCATAAAGGTCTTTTCCTCGTAATCAGTGTAAAGCTTTGTAAGTACTTTACACTGATGGTCTCTAGTTTGTAACTGAGTAGAATGTCAACTGGGCCTCGCTGCCATTGTCATTCTCTATCTTCCACTTGTTGTCTTTGACTTCAACTGGAATGATTCTTCAACTGGTCAGTTCTCAACTGGAGGAAGTCTTCAGTTGCCTTAACTGTACGCTGCAATTGGACTTCAATATATTTCCGGACAAATCTTCTTATTCTCAAGATGCAACTAGAGACTGTCCAGTTTCAGCGAAACTGGTCCTAACAAATTCCCCCTATTTGTCCTGAAATATTGCCAAGTCTTTTTCAGTTCTTGTATCTATACAAGTATGAACCTGAAAGACTTGTTCGATTAAATCTATCTAAGTGTTCCAATGCATTTTTATAGATCAATAAATGCCTTGAGTTTTTCTTTTGAGTTTGTTAGATTTAATCTATTATCTATCTTGTGGTTACAAGCTGGTAACTTCATTTATACAAGGAAATGAAATTTACATAAGTTACAGAATGTAAACAAAAATACAAGTAGATAAACTGGAAGGAAAACTTAATCAGATGGCCCTTCGCCAGTTCTCCTTCTCTTTGACACTGAAGAGATAGGACGTGAGTCTTCAGGATCAATGTTCAACTTCAGCTCCAGATTCTCTTTGTGTTGAATCTTGCCCTTCAAGAAGTTGACCCATGCTTTCTCAAACCTATTCTTTTGTGCCTTAGCTTCCAAAAAGTTCACCATTTCTACCCATTCCGAGAACCCATATTGCATTACACCAGGATTGTCAGTTTTAACTAGTGGCCCTCTAGTATAACTGACTTCAACATGAAAGTACTTGGTGCCTGGCTTGATTGTTACAAATACACCATTGATTGCCCCACTGTGCTTTCTGGTTGCCATGATTTGGGAATAATAGTTTCTAGCTTCAGATTCATTTGAGATTTCGCTAGTTGGTTCAAGGAAGGTTCTTAGATCAGCATCTCTGTGCAGTGGTTTTCTTGGTTGAGGGTTCCTTCTGGGTGGATTCAAGACCCTTTTCACAACCTTCTTAACATTTTCAATTCTTTTCAGAATCCCACTGGCATGATTCTCTTTTGCCTTCTCCACTGATATATTCAAATTTCTGGCATCATGTTCAGCTTCATCATCAGGATAGTGCCTGTCCAGTTCAATGTCAAGCATTTCTTTCAACATGCCCACTATCCTTGCATCATCTTTCACTCTGGCATATTCCTCCTTAGTGATTCCCAGCAGGTGAGCATCACTAATATCAAGCAATTTTATCTTGGCCAGATGTTCTCTGGCTTCAGCTTGGTTTGCTTGTTTCATTTTCTTTCTTTCTTTAATTTGATCCCCAAGCCTTCCCAAACTTTTGCTATCACTTTCTGAGACTGGAGGAAGCAAATCAACATTGCCAGTTTCCAACATTGGTACATCAGTGGCCGGCTGGGCAGATTCATCAGTTGCTAACCCTTTGCCCTTATCAACATTCCCCCTATCACACATCTTCATCACCTTCAACCCTTTGCTCACCAGTTTCAGTACTGGCAGCCACAATCATTTCTCTACCAGATTGACTTCCAGATGGAGCACTTCCAGGTGCAATTGGTGCAAGGACTGCAATTCTTTCCCCCTTTGGCAGCATCTAGACCTGCCCTTATAACTTCCCATTCAGAAGGGTGAGATGGCAACCGGTCAAGAGGCTGCCATGATTGTATGTCCTTGCATTCTTTAAAGATTCCGCACATCATCCTAAAAGATCTCCACAGATGGTTGGTCTCTTTAGACTGGGTCAGAAAATTTGCGACAACTTGTTGCTGACCAGTCTTCAGTTCATTCAAAGTCTTAGAATCTTCATCCAGACCAGAAACCACCTTGTCCGTAACCTCTTCATCCTTTTTCTTCAAATTCTCTACTTCAGTTGTCAGTTTATCAAGAGACTGAGTATGATTTGATACCTGGGTGTTTAAAGTATCTATGCTGCCCCTCAACTGGTTGATCTCATTAGTGAGTGGGGCCAGATCAACCTGAGGAGTGGCCAGCTTGGTGATCTCAGCTATCACCCTTTCAATTAGTTGTGTTTCTCTGGCACCCAGCGTATCATCAATTCTCTGACCAACTGAAGTCATCAACTGCTGCCCAAGCTCAGTCACATTCAACCCAGGTTTTTCAACTAAATCCTTAACCTGCTTTTCAATCTCCCTTAAATCAACTTCAGATCTTCTAACAGTATTACCCAGCAAATTTGGGATTAGGTTGTCACTTTGGTCTGAGTAAGGTCAAAGGCTTCTTTCAAGGAAGTGGCCAGATTGTTGCAGCCAGTGACCAACTCATTGAGCTTCTTTAACACCAAGTCTTCATTTGTTGAAAACTTGTTAATCCCCAGATCAACCACTTTAATATTGGTCAAATGATCCTTGTGGTATCTGGAGAAAGACTTGGTGTTTTTGTCAAGTGTCTTTTGAATATCCTCCACCCTGGTAAGAAGATTTTGGATATCGGCTTGGAAAGACACAAATTGACTGTCCAGTGACGGAGGGGAAGGTGTCACTAGACCAGCAGTAGATGCCACTAGAGCCACTGGAGAAGGTACTACAAGAGTAGCCTGATCAGATGGTGACTCAGTGACAGTTGAAGAAATAGGAGGGGTTGTAGAAGAAGGAATTGAAGTAACAATGTGTTGATCATACTGAGAATGCTCAGGTGTGATCAACGGCGGCGGTGGTGGTGGCATTTCTCGAAGGAGTGAGAACTGCCCAGATGGTGATGGTGCCATACGTCTGTTTCCAGATATATAGCTATAAGTGGGAAATGGATTTTCTGTAGGCTCATTTTCTTGAGATGGTAAAATTGAAATTGAAGTATCTGGAGGCGAGACATGAGATGAAGGGTTTTGATCTTGTACAGAAGACTCAAAAATCTCAATGTCAGATGCAGTACCTTCAGAATCCGAAGATTCAATAAGGATTTCCTCGTCATTAACACTCATGTCCAGATCCATGAATGTAACTGAGGGCTGACCAGATGGGTTAGTCTCCAGATGACCTTCTCCAGTTTCCTGGAAGGTTGCATCTGTTAGAGGATCAGTTACCGAGGTAACTTCACCAGGGATAGAGGTCACTGGGTTGCCTCAGTTATAATTGCTCTATCCACAATCATAACATCATCAGCCGTAGAGTTGGGAACCTCAGTCTCCAGCAGTGACTGGCCAGAGACGTCGTCAGTTCGTGCAATAGAAGTGTCAGAAGATAGGCCGTGGATACTTTGTGCAGACTCAGACTCTATTCTGGGTTGGGGTAGCCCAGTTTCATCTTCACCACCCTCTCCTACAGAAATTGCGAGGGTGGCTGCTTGCGGTTGTCCCATTTGACTTTCTCCAGGTTCCTGTTGGGAGGTCTCCAGGGTAGATTGTTAAGGGGACAGACACGCTGGAGCTGGAGGGGTTAGACTGTTGCCCGGGTTCGGCAATAGTCACATATCCAGCAGACGAACCGGTGGGTCCCTCATTGTTTTGAGGCCCGCTCAGTTGTCTTTCCGACTCACCTTGGACTGGTGCATCGGTTTTAGAAAATGCCAGTAACATTCTCTGAGAGATCTCAACCTCCCCATCGACAGATGTTAGGGAGTCAAGATTCCTCAACAACTCTGGGACAGTGTACAGTGACTGAGTATTATTATATTCTTCACTGCCCAGAAGTTGTAAGAAACAGAGTGACAAATACCTGGAGAAGGGGATGCATAATCCCCTGGAGCCCTTCAGTTTAATAACCAGGCTTCTGTATAAGATGTCAGCAAAGTCCACTCTAAGTCCATTCCACAAGCAGTAAGCCATCTCTGCTTGTGTGGAGTTGATCTGGTCCAATCCACCAGAACTCCCACCCATACTTTCAACAAGGTGAATAAAGAAGTACCTCCAGGATGGTGAGAGGCCCTTCATAGTCATAGCACCTTTGACTTTCAATACCCCATTCTCCAAGCACTCTTTATTTCCCATATCCAGGAGTACTTGGCGAAAATTGATGTTTTGGGATATCACAACTGGAGATTCACCCTCTCTCCAGTAGTTGAGGTGTAGAGCATCCCTCAACGTTTATGCAGTAATGGCACACTGGACTGATCCATCTTTAAGGGTGAAAGAGATAGATGAACAGTCTTCTGAAAGTTCTGCTGTGTACCAAAACTCACACAAGTAATCATGGTACATCTTGTGTGGGTTGAGGGAAAAAGACTCGCCGAGGGGAGAATCACGAAGAAAGGCTTGGATTCTCCCAATCAATGTATCGGCGGCTTGAGTCCCTCTCAAACTAGCCATTGGATTGTTTGGATTTAATTTTATTGATGCGGGATTTGAAGGGGCACCACTGGCTCGTTTGACATTTTGAGATGGATTGTAAGGGACTGTAAGCAGATTTACATCCCTACTTCTAGATTTAGGTGCCATTATAGATAGATATGAATATGAAACTGAAGATTTGGGAATTAGGGCTTTGATTTATGAAGCAGAGAGAAATGAAGAGTTTGATGATGATTGGAAGTAAATGAGAGAATGTGAAAAGAAAGTAAATGTGTTCGGAGTAAATAAGGGGTATTTATAATGAAATCATGATCCCAATGAAATACCAAGAATTATATTTTATTATCAAAACTCAATTTTGTAGATATTTTACAAAAGTAATTTGAATTTTGAACCAAAAAATTAATTCTTCGTGTTAGCATTAAATGCTACGACGGCTTAACTTACCCACGCGCCCACTAACTTTTACATTCCCAATAAACACGTCATATGACGATATTGAGTAGGTTAAAACACTCGAGTACCATCACGTGTCACAAATATTGACCAAGTATTTTCGAACGTTATGAAAATCTGGTTGACCACCAGTTTTAAGACAAGACCAAACATGTACACTGGAGGATTAGTCCAGTGCCAGTTTACAACTGGAGAGTTCTCCAGTTGCAATTTTCAAACAAAAAGAATTTTTGGTAAGAAAATTTGTTTTGAGTCTTTCCCCCTAAAATGATGATCCAGAAATCGATCAGTGCCTGGATAGTATCACAAAGGCGTTCGATAGCCTGGCGAGCAAAGATTATCTGGACCTCCTCAACTGGAGAACTTCATCAGTGTCACTGACGCGTTCATAACAAAAATCTCCAGTTTTAAGGATTTAACATTCCCAGTTCGCTGATGAGATGTTTAAAAGTTTTCTCATCAAGAGGTTTTGTAAAAACATCAGCGAGCTGTTTGTCAGTGGGGATGAAATGTATTTCAATGTCTCCTTTCATAACATGATCACGAATGAAATGATACCGGATATCAATATGCTTTGTCTTAGAGTGCATCACTGGGTTGTGAGATATAGCAATTGCACTGGTGTTGTCACAAAAGATTGGGGTCCTTGTATACTTTTGACCATAATCTAGTAACCGGTTCTTGATCCAGAGAATCTGGGCACAGCAACTGGCCGCAGAAATGTACTCTGCCTCGGCAGTGGACATAGAGACTGATGTCTGCTTCTTGCTGGTCCAACTTACCAGTTTTCCTCTAAGGAAATAACAACCACCAGTTGTTGATTTTCTATCTATCTTACAACCTGCATGATCTGAATCTGAATAACCCATTAGATCTAACCCTGAGCCTTTGGGGTACCAAAGACCAAGGCTAGGACACCCTTTCAGGTATCTGAAGATGCGCTTAACAGCGTGCAAATGTGATTCTTTTGGGTTAGCCTGAAATCTGGCACACAGACATGTTGCAAACATTATATCTGGTCGACTGGCAGTTAAATACATCAGTGAACCAACCATACCACGATATTCAGTGGTGTTCACTGGTTTGCCAGTTGGGTCAGAGTCCAAATTTAAAGGTGCTGCAATAGGTGTGTTTTTCGATGGGATTGAATCATATTTGTATTTTCTTAACAAATCTCTGACATATTTTTCTTGGTTTATAAATATTCCATTTTCAGTTTGCTTAATCTGAAGACCTACGAAAAATGTTAATTCTCCCATTAAACTCATCTCATACTCAGATGACATGATTTTAGAAAACCTTTTACACATTGCATCATCAGTTGAACCAAATATAATGTCATCAACATAAATTTGTACCAATAAGATTTTACCTTTTTCTTTCAAGATAAATAAGGTATTATCTATTGCACCTCTTTGAAAGCCATTTTTAAGAAGATGTTTAGTTAAAGTATCATACCAGGATCTTGGGGCTTGTCTAAGACCATACAAAGCTTTGTTCAGTCTATATACCCAGTGAGGATGCTTCTCATTGATGAAGCCTGGAGTCTACTTAACATATACTTCTTCTTCCAATGTTCCATTAAGGAACGCACTTTTGAAATCCATCTGGAAGACTTTGGACTGCAGATGGGCTGCATAAGCCAGAAATATTCTGATGGCTTCAAGTCTTGCAACTGGAGCAAAAGTTTCATCAAAATCAACGCCCTCTGCCTGACAATATCCCTGGGCAACTAATCTGGCTTTGTTTCTTACAACATTGCCATCTTTATCCATCTTGTTTCGGTAGACCCATCTTGTACCAATGGGTTCTTTCTTTAACCCTGGTGGACAAGGAACAAGTTCCCACACATTATTCCTTTCAAACTGGATAAGCTCTTCTTGCATAGCTTCAACCCAGCTTGGGTCTGCGATAGCCTCGTCAATCTTCTTCGGTTCAATCAGTGATAAGAAGGTGACGTTTAAGCATTGCTCACTGGTGGCTCTTCTAGTCTGAACCCCACTACTTGGATCTCCCACAATCTGTTCAATTGGATGTGCTCAAGTCCATTTAGTGTATTGACTAGGCTGGTGCAAAACAATACCAGTGCAAGCCACCTGGCGATCTTCTTCAGTTGCAGCAGCTTCTGGAGGAGGATCAGTCCAAACTACTTCTATATCCTCATCAGAGTCAATGAGGTCACGATTTGCATCATGAAATTCTTCGTTAAAAGGCATTTCTTGAAGAACTAGAGAAGTTGGAGTTTGAACTGGTGCTGATATTAGAGTGGCACGTACATCAGATCCAATCACCAATTTCTGTGGTAAGTTGAAATTGATGGAGGGATAGAATGAAGTGTCACTGGTGGTGCTCTTCATCTTAACTGGTTCCAATTGAGTGTAATTGGAAACATCTTTTGGTGAAACAACTGACTGATGAACTTGGTCAGTTTCACCAAAATTTATTGGGACGACTGGAGAAATATCAAGGCTTGGTCTCTTGTTGACTGCTTCATTTGATTCGTCAAATGTGACATGAATTGTCTCATGAACCTTTTGGAGTCTATAATTATAAACTCTAAAGGCCTTTCGAATGTCTGAATAGCCTAAAAATACACCTTCATCAGCTTTTGCATCAAACTTTCCAAGCTGACTGTAATCGTTTAAAATATAGACTGGACAACCAAATACATGAAAATATCCAATATTTGGTTTCCAATTCCTGAGTACTTCATAGGCAGTCTTCTTATGTCTCTAGATGTAGACTGGCCGGTTTTAGGTATGACAAGCAGTTGCAACTGCTTCAGCCCAGAAACTGGTGGGAAGACCTGATTCAGATAGCATGCTTCTGGCTGCTTCTATCAGTGTGCGATTCTTTCTTTCCACAACTCCATTCTGCTCTGGAGAGTGTGCTGATGAGAAGTTTTGAGAGATACCAGTGTCATTGCAAAATGTTTCAAGTAACTTATTTTGAAATTCTGTACCATTATCACTTCGCAACTGACAAACTTTTCGAGTATACTTGAGTTCAATTCTTTTGATGAGAGAGATGATTTCAGCAGGTGCATCACTTTTGGACCTGAAGAATACCACCCAACAATATCTGGTGAATTCATCGACCACAACTAGAGTGTACTTCTTTCCAGCTCTAGTTTGAACATTCACTGGACCAAAGAGGTCCATATGAAGCATGTGAAGAGGTTCAGTGATGCTAAAGTTCTGCCTAGTTTTGAAACTGGCCCTTTTCTGCTTGCCCATCTCACACCCTAGACATGGCTTTTCTTTATTGAAAGAAATCTGAGGTATCCCATCTACCAGTTGTTTGCGAGACACTTGTTAATATTTTTGAAATTAAGATGGGATAATATTTTATGCCACAGCCAGTTGGTGTCCTCATCAGCCTTGGTATAGAAGCACTGCTCTTTTAGAGCTGGTTCCATATCCATGATGTACACATTTCCTTTTCTTGGTGCAACCATCACCACTTTCCAATCCTTGTTAAATATGGTGCCTTGAGCAATATCGAACAAAACTCTGTAGCCATCATCACAAAGTTGGCTGACACTGATCAGGTTGTATTTCAAACCATTCACAAATGCAACTCTTTTGAATTCGACCTGTCCGTTATTGAGTACACCATATCCTTCAGTCTTTCCACTTTGATCATTACTAAACGTCACTGTCGGTCCATCTTGGACAGTGAACTCTTCAAGCAGGGGCTTACATCCGGTCATAGTCCGGCCAGCTGCGCTGTCCAGATACCAGGTGTTCTTCTTTCGATCGCCCTGCACACCCACAAAAATCATCAGTTATTTTTGTGAACCCATCTTTTCTTGATGGGTTCACTGGACTTCACTACAGAAGTCTCAGTAGATTGTTGTGGTGTTATACTGAAGACTACATCTGGATCTTTTTCACCAGATCCAGGTGCAGGAGTAAAAACGATTGGTATTTGATACTTGCTCCCCTTTTTCTTATCAGATTTTGTTCCAGATGGAACATTCTTTTGTTTAGGTTATGAGGGGGGTTTAATATTTTGTTTTTCAACTGGAGGTGATGAACCTCCTTCCAGATTTTTAATTCTGGCAGTGCAACTCTGAACCTGTCTAGACAAAAGTTGGAGTTGACTTTCCAGTTTTGACAAAATATTATTTTCATCAGGCTGCTGAACCTTGGACCTTGGTTCAGCTGGAGTTTTGGTCTTTTGAGTCTTGGGCTCCTTAGACTTCTGAGGTAAAGGCCTGTTACCAGATGCCTTTTTAACTGGAGCACTAGCCTGATTGGCTCCAGGTTTAACCTCAATGGGGGTGGTCTCAATGGGTTTAGTTTTGACAGTCTCAGGTTGATCATATGGAGTTTCAACCCTAAGAGCTGGAGGCAATGCATGAAGATCTGGTATGAGAGCTGCCATTTCAAGATCTCCAGATTTCCATGCATTTTTCTGGGCATCAATAGTTCTAGAAAATGCATCAAAATTCTTTCCAGATGCTTTTACCCACGACTTGATAATCATTTGTTCTTTTTCAAGATCAGATTTTAATTTTTGATTTTCAAGTTCAAAAGCCTCAATTTTCAAAACTGACTCCTTGAGAGCCAACTGGATACTTTGTAAATCATTCAGTTGTGGTTTAACATTGTTCAGTTCAGTTAAGATAGTATCCAGATATCTTTCACTGTTTGCTCTAACAGTTTCCACAAAAGCCAAATCACCACTTAATGAATCAGCGAGGTCCAGTTTTAGTTCTGGATCAACCTTGTTGTCATAATCACATACCTTTTTCAAAATGATGTCCACCCATCTTCCAGTGATGACATCTTCTTTTGCCACGTGTTGATGTTGATCTTCCAAGGCCATGAAACACATGTCCCTTTCCTCTTCATCATCAACTGATGAGTCATCAGAGTACTCCCATTTTCCCTCAGTTTGTGCATTAGGCACTGGTCCTTTTCTTTTTCCATGGACAGGAGGGCAATCTGGGCCTAAAGCTTCTTATATTTAGCTTTATAGCTATCATCAGGCCGATTGAAATTTGGGACAGAGGGACCAGTTTGGTTATTCATCTGACTAGATCTGCATTCCTTCATAAAATGACCTTTCTTACCGTATTTATAGCAGGTAAGATTGGTTTTGTCCAGAGAGTTGGAGCTGGAAGCATTGTTTGGGCCATTAAATCTTTTAGATTTATGCTTAAACCTATTAAAGGTTTTAGCAGTCATGGCTACCAGATAATCATCGTCAGTTTCATCACAACCATCACTGATTTCAGTGGTCAGGCCAGAGTTCAAGAAACTGTTTAACATCTCCTTCATTGAGTGTGACTGGACACTCTCTGCAGACATTAAAGCAGCACAAGGTCGCTCAGTTAAACTCGCAACCTTGGGACTCTGGGCATGGTTCATGGCATCCTGCTCAGCCACCAGTCTTGCTGCATTATTATCTTCAGTGGATCTGAAGGCTCCATAGAGCGATGCAAGAGTGTGACTGTGCAGGGTTTTACCTTGTCTTAAGACAAGAACCATATTTTCCCATTTGGAAGGAAGAATATCACAAAACTTCTCAAGAAGAATATCCTTATCCTTCTCAACACCCAAGCCTCTCAATTGATTAATGAGGCTAGAATACCTGGTGTAAGTACCAGTTAGACTTTCATTGGGAAGAGCAAAGAAGGATTCATACTTCTTGTTCAGGGCAACCTTTTTGGTGACAATGGTGTCATCACCTCCTTCAAACTGAATGACTAATTCATCCCACATTGCCTTGGCACTGGGGAACAACACAAGTGTTGGAATTAAGTCTTCAGGAACAGCTCCAAGGATCATGTTCTTGAGTCTGGTGTCCAGATCTACAAGTCTACGATCCTCATCAGACCAGTGGTCTTTGAGCTTTTCTCTGGAACCTCTTCTTCCAGTTGGATCTAGAAGAGGACTTACCCCAAGAGACATGGGTATATATGGTCCATCCTTAAGGATTTTCAACATATACCTCTCTATCCCACCAAAATGCAATAGCATTCTGGTCTTTCATGTACCAAAGGTCTCACTGTTTCCATCAAATTTGGGAACATGATTGTTAGAATAATGTACATGGACATGGTTTGGGGCAGTAGGAGGAGGAGGGTTTGTATTAACATTTTGACCAGGTGGAATATTAACATTTAGAGGGTTTTCACCTTGACCAGAACCATCCCCACCTTCAGTAGTAGTCATCTAAGCAGGTCTAGGCAAGTATATTAGCCTTCTGCTCTGATACCACTTGTAAGTCCCAACTCAATAGATGGTACTACCTGAAGACACCTCAATGTCGATGGTGGGGTTACTTTGCAATATAAGCGCTGAACTGGAGACGACCAGTTGCAGTGAGTATATACCAAGTTCTTGGATAGATTACTTATTTAAGTGACAATAAGTAAAAACAATGCAATAATATAAAGTACTTGTAAAGTAAATTGGTGAGACAATATGTAATTTTCAAGTGTAATTTATTTATTAACTTTAAATAAATTACAAGGTTGTTGCGGAACCAAGATAATACAAACTATGTAAATATCCTAACAACCTATGAAATACAATTGATCTACACTTGGAAATTCTCTTGACAATCAAAACACTTAAAGTTGTGAAATGTTCCTTTTTGCGATTGAGAGAATATTGCACAAGTTCACCAAGAATATTGCAGGTTTGCAAAGTCTGTTTTTGTGTTGTGCAAAGACCTTTATTTATAGGCAAAGTTGACATTGGGATGTCAACTTTAGCCGTACAAATATGGTTGAGAACATTTAAGGAATAGCATTTAATTCCTTAAACGTTGTGAAAAGTTACAGAATAAAGTAACTTTTCTCAACCTGCTTTATGTACTCTTTTGTACTTTATACATAGATAAATCCTTTTATCCGTGTAATAGCACATAAAGCATAAAGGTCTTTTCCTCGTAATCATTGTAAAGCTTTGTAAGTACTTTACACTGATGGTCTCTAGTCTGTAACTGAGTAGAATGTCAACTGGGTCTCGCTGCCATTGTCATTCTCTATCTTCCACTTGTTGTCTTTGACTTCAACTGGAATGATTCTTCAACTGGTCAGTTCTCAACTGGAGGAAGTCTTCAGTTGCGTTAACTGTACGCTGCAACTGGACTTCAATATATTTCCGGATAAATCTTCTTATTCTCCAGATGCAACTAGAGACTGTCCAGTTTCAGCGAAACTGGTCCTAACAAGTTCATATTCTCAAAGAATTCCCAATCAACATCTTCGGGATTTGTCAAGAAAGTACCATTGCTAATTGAATTCACATCTCTTTTCTCTTCCGGTAACAAACCATCATAGAAAGCCGTGATCAACTCCCATTTAGCAATCCCATGGTGTGGACATGTTCTCAACAACTCATTAAACCTCTTGAAAGATTCATGAAATGTTTCACCCGATTGTTGCTGAAAAGTTCTAATGGAAGTCCTTGCATCACTAGTCTTTTGCATGGTATAATACTCATCCAAAAATTGTTGTTGCATTTCAGCCCATGTAAAGATGCTTCCCGATGGCAATGCTAAGAACCATTGCTTTGCCTTATCCTTCAAAGTGAACTGAAATAAGACTAGTTTAACTTCATCCGGTGAAAATCCTTGCCCTCCAATGGTTCCACAAATGGCCTCAAACTCTGACAAATGCAAATAAGGCTCCTCCGATGCTTTACCATAGAAACTCGGTAAAATACTCAAACATTGAGGTCTAACTTCAAAAGCTCTACCCCTCAAAACCGGTGGTACTATAGGTGAAGCATTAATGGCTATGGCGGGTCGGAAATGACTATCAACTCCTTGTGGTGGAGGTTGATAGTTCATGTTTGGCATGGCTCGGTTATGTGGTTGGTTATTGGGTGGAACTCCACGACGGTAGTGGCGAGGTGGTGGACCATGAGGAACTCTTGGTCCTTGGTTGATGTATTGAGGTTGAGGTTGGTTGTATTGCGGGTATTGGAAGTTTTGTGGTTGCACATAATCTTCCCCATCATTCCAATCATACCCATCCGCATGATCATCAAATCTCCCATCATCCCAATTATCAACCCTATCATATACCGACTCCTCCGTATACCGTGATCCATCTCCAACATAGGTTGGTGTTCCAAATCGGTGAGGAGTTGTGAAACCACTCCTCACGGATCGGGGTGGGTTTTGTTGTTGATGTTGGTTTAGAAGTTGGTTGTTTGGGTCAAGGTTGGTTTCTTGTTGAATTCCGGTGGGTTGGATGATTGGTGGTGGAGTTCCGGTAGGTGGAATGTTTCTTTGTGAGTTACCGGGGTCACTCATGGTTGCACGGTGAAGTACTCGGTTTCTCCTAGCTGTTTTCTCAATTTCCGGATCAAACAACAAAGGTGATTTCTTCTTTGAATACCTCGTATGCATAAACAACCTGTAATCTACACAAGCAACACACCTCGGGTAACACTGAACTACAAAAATTAAAAGGAAATAAACAACTACTAACTAAAACTAAACTAATTCTTTTTGTATTTTTCTGAAAATTTTAAGTAAACTAATTTAAAAACAAATTTTAACACTTTGCACACCGATTCCCCGGCAGCGGCGCCAAAATTTGATCGATGTCGTTGGACCAATCAAAAATATAAACTAAATACCTATAACTAGTATGGGTAAGTCGAGTATCGTTTCCACAGGGAATCAAGGGAAAGTGCTAAACAAGTTACAAAAGTTGATTAAACTAGACATAAAAGTAAAACCGATTGATTGATTGATTTTGATTAAAACTACAATTGATTATGAACTTAATAACTTAAACAATAATAATAAAGAGGACCATTCTCATGCTTCAAATTATATTTTCAAAAGTATAACCTAACTTATATTCGTTGGGAATCACATAGACATGATTCGTTATAAGCTTGGATTGAATGAATGCTAAGAACTAATTAATTAGGTTGTGATGATTCACGATAACAAAAACCGGGGAATTGACACAACTAAATTATCCTTTCAATAACAAGATTACAAGTTCATAAGAGATTCTTTCAATAATCCATGATAAACAAGAATTTGAAATCACAAGATAGATGAAATTCATTCAAAGTTATAAACAAGTAATCATTCATTCAATTCCAAACAACATTAGATGCAAAACACAATGAAGAATTAAACATCTAATCCAATTTGAACATAAGAAAGGTTGAATACAATTGTCTTACATAATTGTTCACATGAGAATGATCAAAAGAGAATTAGCCTAAAGTCTTCATCATTGAATCTTCAATTCGGATTGTCATCTCCATGAATTTATGATTTGATGATGAAATTGGGGTGTTGTGTGTGTTAGGAACTGCTCCAGGGATAAAAAATATGAGTTGTAACTTCCAAAAGTCGTCCATAGAAGGGATATAACTGAACTTGAATTAAAACCATGAAATTCGGAATTTTGGTTCAGCAACTGGCGTAACCTACGCCCCTCCTGGGCGTAAGGTACGCCCTCTGACTTTTTTCCTGGCGTAAGGTACGGCTCATATGGGCGTAACCTACGCCTGTTGAAATTTCCAGATTTCCAATTTTTCCTTCTTCACTTGATTCTCGACTTTGCTTGACTCGTTTATGATCCAATTAGTTCCAAATTGTCACCAATGACCTGAAACACTTAAACAAACATAAAAATGCCCTAGTTGTCTATTAACATTCACATAATGTGTCCTTTTTACTATATTAAGATTAGACTAATTAGGCGTCTATCAACGTGAAAGGGTCTTAGTAATGGCTCAAGTTAAACTCATCTAAATATCAATGTGAATGTTACTAATGAAAAATTTGGGACATACTTTCGTTATTATGGAATGAACATACGGTTTGGGTATTGGATTATTATGGAATGAACATACGGTTTGGGTATTGGACCTTATATGGAATCTTGAAAGTTGTTGAACTTGGCGATATTGAAATATTGATGACCGAATGGTTTGCATGATGTATGATTAATCGATTGGTATATTTTTCTCAAACGATGATTTTGACAATGGGAACTTTATAATTACCATAGATTCTCAACCTTTGAAATAACATTATGGTATTGGGAAAACTTGATAGTTTGATATGGGAAATTTGTCGGTCATGTGGTTTGGGCATATTGATATGTAATAAGATGTTTTCTAAGTTTTGAACTGGATATGCAACGAAATTTACTTGAAAACCTATGCACTCACCAACTACGTTTTCGTAGTTGACACTTTATCTTCATGCTTTTCAGGATTTAGCATAAGCTTTGAGAAATTATATGCATCATGATTATTTGCATTGCACTTTGGAGTTAAAGATCAAACCTTGTGATGGGCAATGGAATCCGCCTTGATCATTGTAGTATATCATTTCATGTATTTGTTATTTGTTTCGTGGACTTAATATCCAAGTACGGTGGACGCATTGTACTTGGGAATTGGTTCACATGCTTGTATATTTGTAAATTCTTTTTATCAAATAAAGTTATGGTGGATGTTTATCTATTATCCTTTGTAATGATACTCGAATTTCTGTACATCTCATTGTTCCGCCTTAGTTGGGGGGTTACACCATCCCATAAATCCGATCCACAACACAAATCTTGCCCAAAGTTCGTTCATGACCCATTTCAAGGACTATAAAACCCTAAATCGACCCATTTTAGTTTTTGACCCGATTTGTGACCCAAAACACTTTGTGACTGGTTGTATACTCAATTAGAAACAACATGGAGCATAACCCATGTCTTGAACACGACTCTTAACATCAATTCATCCTCAAAATCGGCCAAAATAAAACCAAGAGTACCAAAACCCTAATTTTGACCTAATTGCTCTTTGACCCGAAATTTGACCCAAGGACCCTTATGTTTGACTAGAAATGTGTTCAACAACATAAAATGATGATATTGAGACAAGTTCTACTTACCAAAATGATGATAAAAGAAGGAATTCTTGCACTTTATGATCCAAATTTGAGATATGATGTAACAATCGTGATTCTTGACTCCTTGACTTCGTGTACATTTTGACTAAGTATTTAGTTAATCGATATATGTTCAAGTGCAATTTGTGGTTCAATTTGGGTTCAATGTGTTCAAAAAGGGTCAATTACCATTTAGTTGAGATTAATGTGCTAGTTGAGATCATTGTTAGTGCAAAATCGACTTTTATATTTTAGATGACATCTAAATTAGCTATTAAATGAATATGGACCCTATCCATGGGTGGGTCACACCCGACCCATGACCCATCAAGACTAACCCAACCCTATCATCCCCACCTTATCCATTTCCTACATCCATTCATTTATTCCTCTTACATTTCTCTCAAATATCCCTCTCTCTCTCTAAGATCTTGGCTCATTTATTGTGATTTCAACAAGAATAATACTCCCTCCGTCCCACTAGAAGTGTCATGTTTTTAATTTTCAAAGTCTAACATTTGTAACTTTGACCTTAAATAATTTTATTTGTGTTAGATAATATTTGATGAAAGTTATATGAATTGATTGTGTTTTAGACGTGTTTTTTAATGGTATAACTTGTATCAAGTTTTATATAACACAAAAAAATATATTTAAGGTCAAAGTTTAAAAATAAAGACTTTGAATATTCAAAGTAGGACACTTCTAGTGGGACGGATGGAGTAATAAAATCATCATCTATATCATCATTCTTACAACATATCAAAAATTCAAAGTCCAAGGTGCAAGAAAAGTCTTCAACTAGGTCAAATTCGGGTTTGACTTCTTGTGGAGGTTTTGGTAAGTGATTTCTAGCTCAAATTCATCATTTCAAGTTGCTAAGCATGTCTTTTAATCTAATCTAAGTGTTCTTGGTCAAAATTCGGGTCAAAACCGATTTGGGTTCAAATTAGGGTTTCTTGTTAGTTAATTTAGGTTAAAATTGATTTTTGTGAGTAATTGGTGATTTGAAATGGATTTATGAAGTGGGTTGTGTTTAAAAGTGTTCATTTATACTTAATTATGTTTGAAAATGAATTACAAACCTTGCTTGGTCGAATTGGAAGTCAAAATAGTGTTTAAGGATGTCAAAATCGGGCTTCAAATCGTGTTGGGCTGCAGACCTGTAGCAACTCGCGCCGCGAGGAGCAAGGCTCGCGCCGAGAGTTTCGTGTCTCTCGATCAGACCCATTTCTTGCGCCGTGACCCCGGGACCTCGCGCCGCGAGGAGTTGTTCAGCTCGCGCCGCGAGCCAAGAAGCTCGTGCCGCGAGTTTGTGTAGTTTTCCTGACTAGTTTTCGAACGTTTATAACTTTTGATCCGTAGGTCCAATCGAGTCATATGACCTATCATTGGAATCGTGTGAGAGTCTAGTTTCTTGTGGTAACTTTATTTTGGGATGAATCTTCCTCAATTTCTAAAAATGTCGAACCAAAGTGTCTTGTTTCACTCTGGAAGGTCATTGTAGCATTAGTGGGTTTGCGACTCGACTTGGATTGACTAGAACAACTTGTTCTAGGGTGTAGAGTTGATATTGATGACATTATGTTATACATTGATAGGTCGTGAACGTTTGGTGAATAATTGACGTTGTAGCTCATTCTAAACTTAACATCGCAAGGCGAAGGTGAGTTTTCGTAGCTTCCCTTACTCTTTTAAGAGTTGGGCTGAAAAGTGTACATACGTGCAAGGTGACAATGTGGATTGAGTGTTTGTTTGATGGAAATTATTTAACGTTCAATTATTTGGTTGTGATTGGTTATTGTATGTGTTTTGTTGAGTGTTTGACATGCTAGTTGTGTTTATATGGAAGACGGTAATGCCTTTGAAAGGTTGTAGATGTGGTGGGAAGGCTGCGGGTGACCCTATATATAAGCATCTATGACTTCTCAAAAGTAGTATTGTGTGAAGTATATGAACATGGTGTTTTGGGAATGTGTGGCCAATTGATGAACAAGTTGTGATGTGTTGAGAACAATGATGGACATGATGGACAAGTTGAACATGATGACAATATAAACGGGCGCTTTAAGTGCTTGATGACAATATACGAGCACCTTAAGTGCTTGATGACAATATACGGGTACTTTAAGTACTTGATGACAATATGGAGGACAAGAGGACAAATGAGGGACAATGTGTGCATGTGTGAAAACAAGAAAAAAAAAAAAAAAAAAAAAAAAAAAAAAAAAAAAAAAAAAAAAAAAAAAAAAAAAAAAAAAAAAAAAAAAAAAAAAAAAAAAAAAAAAAAAAAAAAAAAAAAAAAAAAAAAAAAAAAAAAAAAAAAAAAAAAAAAAAAAAAAAAAAAAAAAAAAAAAAAAAAAAAAAAAAAAAAAAAAAAAAAAAAAAAAAAAAAAAAAAAAAAAAAAAAAAAAAAAAAAAAAAAAAAAAAAAAAAAAAAAAAAAAAAAAAAAAAAAAAAAAAAAAAAAAAAAAAAAAAAAAAAAAAAAAAAAAAAAAAAAAAAAAAAAAAAAAAAAAAAAAAAAAAAAAAAAAAAAAAAAAAAAAAAAAAAAAAAAAAAAAAAAAAAAAAAAAAAAAAAAAAAAAAAAAAAAAAAAAAAAAAAAAAAAAAAAAAAAAAAAAAAAAAAAAAAAAAAAAAAAAAAAAAAAAAAAAAAAAAAAAAAAAAAAAAAAAAAAAAAAAAAAAAAAAAAAAAAAAAAAAAAAAAAAAAAAAAAAAAAAAAAAAAAAAAAAAAAAAAAAAAAAAAAAAAAAAAAAAAAAAAAAAAAAAAAAAAAAAAAAAAAAAAAAAAAAAAAAAAAAAAAAAAAAAAAAAAAAAAAAAAAAAAAAAAAAAAAAAAAAAAAAAAAAAAAAAAAAAAAAAAAAAAAAAAAAAAAAAAAAAAAAAAAAAAAAAAAAAAAAAAAAAAAAAAAAAAAAAAAAAAAAAAAAAAAAAAAAAAAAAAAAAAAAAAAAAAAAAAAAAAAAAAAAAAAAAAAAAAAAAAAAAAAAAAAAAAAAAAAAAAAAAAAAAAAAAAAAAAAAAAAAAAAAAAAAAAAAAAAAAAAAAAAAAAAAAAAAAAAAAAAAAAAAAAAAAAAAAAAAAAAAAAAAAAAAAAAAAAAAAAAAAAAAAAAAAAAAAAAAAAAAAAAAAAAAAAAAAAAAAAAAAAAAAAAAAAAAAAAAAAAAAAAAAAAAAAAAAAAAAAAAAAAAAAAAAAAAAAAAAAAAAAAAAAAAAAAAAAAAAAAAAAAAAAAAAAAAAAAAAAAAAAAAAAAAAAAAAAAAAAAAAAAAAAAAAAAAAAAAAAAAAAAAAAAAAAAAAAAAAAAAAAAAAAAAAAAAAAAAAAAAAAAAAAAAAAAAAAAAAAAAAAAAAAAAAAAAAAAAAAAAAAAAAAAAAAAAAAAAAAAAAAAAAAAAAAAAAAAAAAAAAAAAAAAAAAAAAAAAAAATCATTACCCGCTTGTGGGACTTGCTTAGGATCATAAGCCATCTTTGATGTTATTTTGTAAACTTTTGATGGTTGTATGCTCCTTATGCTTTTATGACTTTGTAATCTAATTGTTGGGTTCACGGGATCCTTTTAAATTCATATAGTCTCGTTCTACGATAATTCCATTTTGTGTCATGCTTTTCGGTGCATTTCGAGCCTAGCTCGGGGTGTTACAGAATGGTGGCCAATGCATGGTCGTAGAGAATTAGTTGGATTGACCTACACTATGTCTTAAGTAAAACTCTTCATATAGCATGCATGATTAGGAATCTTGTATGCAACGTGAACTATATGAGCATTATAAGTGTACGCTTGAAATTCGTAGGAAGGTTCATTATATGCGATAACATGAGTACAATTGGCTTGGCGTGATCAATGTGTTGTTGTGTAGTGGTCAAGTGCATGAGGTCAATGTGGTTATTTGAGGTCAATGAGGTCATGTGCATGTTGTCGGATTGAGATGATTTGAATTGATGATGTAGGGCAAAATGAAGTTATGGCATTAACATGATATAATATTGTGGCAACCCTAAAAGAGCCTGATCAACTATTTTACGGTTACCCGGTATTATAACAAGTTAATGACATCACGGATTGCACATGTTTGACTTAAAGTATAATAAGGAACCGATATGTTTAATGGTAGTTGATTGGGTGGAGGGTTAGCCGTTGGTACACCCTGTATACAAACCTAATCAATAACTAGAAAGTATATCGGATTTGGATTATACTTTAAACCGCTTGTTTAGTTGCTTGGTTGTGTGATGCATGGAACATGAGTATGAGGCTTGATGATAAACAATTATTGTGAACTTGGTATGATGGCATGATACATAACGATTCCCCAGAACATTAGTACTTTTGCCTTAGTGTAATGATATGATTTATGTGTGATATGTCGACATGAGAGCATTAACTACTTGTGTGACTAACATGTGAGCATCTTGAGGCTAACTTTTCAAGTCGATGTGTTCCTTGTTTTATAGTAATGGTGAGGCTAAGAAGAGTCGGGACTACTTATAGAGAGAATACTCCAGAGCCACAATCGGAAGTTCAAGGAAGAGGTTGTGGTGGTGGTAGAGGTAGAGGTAGAGGTGGTGGTAGAGGCCGAGGTAGGGGTAGAGGTGGTGGTAGGGGTAGGGAGAGGTAAGGTAGAGGTCGTGGTAGAGGTAGAGGTAGAGGTAGAGGTGGTGGTAGAGGTAGAGGTGGTGGTAGAGGTAGAGGTAGAGGTCGGTGGTAGAGGTAGAGGAGAGGTAGAGGTGGTGGTAGAGGTAGAGGTAGAGGTGGTGGTAGAGGTCAAGGTGGAGAGGTAAGGTAGAGGTAGAGGTAGAGGTAGAGGTGGTGGTAGAGGTAGTGGAGAGGTAGAGGTAGGGTAGAGGTAGAGGTGGTGGTAGAGGTAGAGGTAGAGGTGGTGGTAGAGGTAGAGGTAGAGGTGGTGGAAGAGGTAGAGGGTGGTAGAGGTAGAGGTAGAGGTGGTGGTAGAGGTCAAGGGGAGAGGTCAAGGTAGAGGTAGAGGAGAGGTAGAGGTGGTGGTAGAGGTAGAGGTAGAGGTGGTGGTAGGAGGTAGAGGTGGAGAGGTAGAGGTAGAGGTGGTGGAAGAGGTAGAGGGTGGTAGAGGTAGAGGTAGAGGTGGTGGTAGAGGTCAAGGGAGAGGTCAAGGTGGTGGTAGAGGAGAGGTGGTGGAGAGGTAGAGGTGGTGGTAGAGGTAGAGGTGGTGGTAGAGGTAGAGGTGGTGGTAGAGGTAGAGGTAGAGGTGGTGGTAGAGGTCAAGGGAGAGGTCAAGGTAGGTGGAGAGGAGAGGTGGTGGAGAGGTAGAGGTGGTGGAGAGGTAGAGGTGGTGGTAGAGGTAGAGGTGGTGGTAGAGGTAGAGGTAGAGGTGGTGGTAGAGGTAGAGGTAGAGGTGGTGGTAGAGGTCAAGGGAGAGGTCAAGGTAGGGGTAGAGGTAGAGGTGGTGGAGAGGTAGAGGTGGTGGAGAGGTAGAGGTGGTGGTAGAGGTAGAGGTCGTGGTAGAGGTAGAGGTAGAGGTAGAGGTGGTGGTAGAGGTAGAGGGTGGTAGAGGTAGAGGTAGAGGTAGAGGTGGTGGTAGAGGTAAGGTGGTGGTAGAGGTAAGGTGGTGGTAGAGGTAGAGGGGGTGGAAGAGGTAGAGGTGGTGGAGAGGTAGAGGTGGTGGTAGAGGTAGAGGTGGTGGTAGAGGTAGAGGTAGAGGTGGTGGTAGAGGTCAAGGGAGAGGTCAAGGTGGTGGTAGAGGTAGAGGTGGTGGAGAGGTAGAGGTGGTGGTAGAGGTAGAGGTGGTGGTAGAGGTAGAGGTGGTGGTAGAGGTAGAGGTGGTGGTAGAGGTAGAGGTGGTGGTAGAGGTAGAGGTGGTGGTAGAGGTAGAGGTGGTGGTAGAGGTAGAGGTGGTGGTAGAGGTAGAGGTGGTGGTAGAGGTAGAGGTGGTGGTAGAGGTAGAGGTGGTGGTAGAGGTAGAGGTGGTGGTAGAGGTAGAGGTGGTGGTAGAGGTAGAGGTGGTGGTAGAGGTAGAGGTGGTGGAAGAGGTAGAGGTGGTGGAGAGGTAGAGGTGGTGGTAGAGGTAGAGGTGGTGGTAGAGGTAGAGGTAGAGGTGGTGGTAGAGGTCAAGGGAGAGGTCAAGGTAGGTGGTAGAGGTAGAGGTGGTGGAGAGGTAGAGGTGGTGGTAGAGGTAGAGGTGGTGGTAGAGGTAGAGGTGGTGGTAGAGGTAGAGGTGGTGGTAGAGGTAGAGGTGGTGGAAGAGGTAGAGGTGGTGGTAGAGGTAGAGGTGGTGGTAGAGGTAGAGGTGGTGGTAGAGGTAGAGGTAGAGGTGGTGGTAGAGGTCAAGGGAGAGGTCAAGGTAGGTGGTAGAGGTAGAGGTAGAGGTAGAGGTGGTGGTAGAGGTAAGGGGTGGTAGAGGTAGAGGTGGTGGTAAGAGGTAGAGGTGGTGGAGAGGTAGAGGTGGTGGTAGAGGTAGAGGTGGTGGTAGAGGTAGAGGTAGAGGTGGTGGTAGAGGTCAAGGGAGAGGTCAAGGTAGGTGTACCGGAGTCAAGTGGAGTGAAGAAAGTGGGTAGGTTTGACCCTAAACGCCCTAATAAAGGAAAGGTGTTTGCGGCGGTTGAGCCGACCAAGAAGACTTATGTGGGTCCTTATCCATTTTGTAACCGATGCTCGCGACATCATGCTCCCACCACTCCTTGTGGGACATGCTATATTTGCAATCGAGTTGGTCATCTTGCTAGAGATTGTAGGCCCCCGAGAGTGGCTCCTACCAATGCGGTTCCTCTCCAAGCATTTCCTCCTCAAGCTAACAATTAAAGGGGTCAACGGGGAGGTTGTTATGAATGTGGAAGCACCGACCATTACCGTAATACTTGTCCTCAATGGGTGGGACAAAATGTTCAAGTGGCGGTTCATCCAAACCAACTTCAAATCGCCGGTCCTAACCAAAACCGTGGTCAACAAGGCCATCAAGTGCAACCTAGGGGAAGAGCCTTTGCGGTGAACGCTAATGAAGCCCGCAACGATCCAAATGTGGTGGCAGGTACATTTCTTCTTAACGGTCATTATGCCACGGTGTTATTTGATTCTGGAGCCGATTATAGCTTCGTGTCCCATAGTTTTGTTCCTTTGATAGATGTTCATCCTTGTGCCTTGAATTATGTGCTTGATATTGAGATGGTCAATGGTACTCTAACTAAACTTAGTCAAGTGCTTCGTGATTGTATCTTGACTTTAAATGACGTCAAATTTTTCATTGACCTTATGCCCTTCGATATTGGAAGCTTTGACATCATAGTGGGTATGGATTGGATGACGACGGTAAATGCGGTCATTGATTGTGGTGAAAGAGTGGTCAAAATACCGTTGTCTAACGGTAAGATCCTTAGAGTTCAAGGTGAAACATCCGATACTTCTAGTTCTAAGGTTTTTAGTGCTACCGTTTTAAAGGTGGAATTGAAAACCGTTCCTATCGTTCGTGACTTCCCCGATGTCTTTCCGGATGATCTACCGGGTCTACCCCCGTCTCGTGAACTTGATTTTCGTATCAATTTGATTCCCGAAGCCGCGCCCGTGGCTAAAGCTCCATATAGACTTGCTATGACGGAAATGCAAGAATTAGAATCTCAACTCAAGGAACTTCAAGAGAAAGGGTTCATTCGTCCTGGTCAATCGCCTTGGGGAGCTCCAATCTTGTTTGTGAAGAAGAAAGATGGGTCTTTTAGGATGTGTATCGATTACCGGGAATTGAACAAACTCACGGTGAAGAACCGGTATCCACTTCCTAGAATCGATGACCTATTTGATCAATTGCAAGGTGCCAAATATTTCTCAAGATTGATCTCCGTTCGGGCTATCATCAACTTAGAGTTCATGAAGATGACATACCAAAGACGGCGTTTCGTACTAGGTATGGCCATTTCGAATTTACCGTTATGCCGTTTGGTTTGACTAATGCACCGGCGGTGTTCATGGATTTGATGAACCAGGTGTGTCGACCCTACTTGGACAAGTTTGTCATTATCTTTATTGATGACATACTTGTTTATTCAAAAACAAAGAAAGATCACGCCGAACATTTGCGTGAAGTGCTAGAATTGCTTAGAAAAGAGAAGTTATACGCGAAATTCTCTAAGTGCGAGTTTTGGTTGGAAGAAGTTCATTTCCTTGGTCATGTGGTTAGTAAAGATGGGATTCATGTAGATCCTAGCAAGATTGAAGCGGTCAAAAATTGGAGACGACCCGAGACGCCATCCGAGATTCGCCAATTTCTTGGATTGGCGGGTTATTATAAAAGGTTCATTGAAAATTTCTCGAAGATTGCACAACCACTTACCCTTTTAACTCAAAAGGAGAAGAAGTTTGAATGGGGCGAGAAGCAAGAAATTGCCTTTCAAACTCTCAAAGACATGTTGTGTGATGCTCCTATCTTGAGTCTTCCGGATGGAATTGAAGATTTTGTAGTATATTGTGACGCTTCGGGTCAAGGATTGGGGTGTGTGCTTATGCAACGGGGTAAGGTCATTGCTTATGCCTCCCGTCAACTTAAAGTACATGAGAAAAACTACCCCACTCATGATTTGGAATTGGGAGCGGTTGTTTTCGCTTTGAAATGTTGGAGACATTACCTTTATGGCACCAAATGTGTAATCTACACCGATCATAAAAGTCTTCAACATATTTTTAATCAAAGTGAGTTGAATATGAGACAAAGGAGATGGCTCCAACTTTTTAGCGATTATGATTGTGATATTCGCTACCATCCGGGCAAAGCTAATGTCGTGGCCGATGCATTGAGTAGAAAGGAAAGGGTCTAGCCGAGAAGAGTAAGAGCCATGAGCCTCACGGCGGGGCGAAGTATTCGAGACCGGATCATAGAAGCCCAAGTGCAAGCTACTTTACCGGAAAATTTTGGTAATGAAAGGTTAGATGGCATGGAACAACAATTCGATAGGAAAGAAGACAATGAGCTATACTTAGTTGAAAGGCTTTGGATTCCCGTCTTTGGCAATTTGAGAACGTTTCTTATGAATGAAGCCCATAAGTCGGCTTATTCAGTTCATCCGGGCTCGGATAAGATGTACTTTGATTTGAAGGATTTCTATTGGTGGCCGGGCATGAAACGTGATGTGGCCAAATATGTGAGCGAGTGCCTTACTTGCTTACAAGTGAAAGCCGATCATAAGAAGCCACCCGGTTTATTGGTGCAACCGGTGACACCGGAATGGAAATGGGAACGGATTGCAATGGACTTCATCACGAAGTTACCGAAGACAAGAAGTGGTCGTGATACTATATGGGTGATTGTGGATTGGTTGACAAAGTCGGCTCACTTCCTAGCCATTCGTGAGGGACAATGTGTGCATGTCGGCTCACCTTAAGTGCTTGATGACAATATACGGGTACTTTAAGTACTTGATGACAATATGGAGGACAAGAGGACAAATGAGGGACAATGTGTGCATGTGTGAAAACATAGAACTTGCTAAATACTTGTTGATATCAAATGCTCGTTCTATATGCTTGCTTATGTGTTGGATGTCAATGGTGCGCGTTATTGTTATTACTTACCTACGAACTCACCAACCTAGTGTTGACATTGTTTAGTACACTTTTCAGGTAAACAAGAGAACCCAAGGACTTGATGTGCTTGCTAGAAGTTGGACTATGACTATGGATCCGTGATTCATTACCCGCTTGTGGGACTTGCTTAGGATCATAAGCCATCTTTGATGTTATTTTGTAAACTTTTGATGGTTGTATGCTCCTTATGCTTTTGTGACTTTGTAATCTAATTGTTAGGTTCACGGAATCCTTTTAAATTCATATAGTCTCGTTCTACGATAATTCCATTTTGTGTCATGCTTTTCGGTGCATTTCGAGCCTAGCTCGGGGTGTTACATATGATGTTTAGAAGGTGATGGAGATGATTATTCTAACACAAATTCAACCCAACTAACAATAAATGATGATGAAAGTTTAGAGAGAGAGGGGAGAAGAGTTCTTGCATTCAATTAGAGAAAGAAAGAGAGATAAGAGTGTGTGTGTGATTGAATGGATGGAGTTGATTGGGTGGGAGGTTGGGATAGGGTTAGGTGGAAGAGTTGGGTCATGGGTCATGGATAGATCCATGGGTTGACCCATCACACAAGGCTAGTCAAATAAACATCATTCAATATCGTATAACTCAAATAGGTCGGCCAATCGACCCCGACTAACACATAACACGTCATAATTCATAAAATGGGCTCATATATATATTTAACCATAATTGTTAGTCATTTTACATATAAAATCAAACGGGTCAAAATCACGGATGTTACATCATTCCCGCGTTAAAAGAATTTCGTCCCAAAATTCAACAAAACACTACTCACTAAACAAATGTGGGTACTTAGTCCTCATATGGTCCTCTCGTTCCCAAGTGAACTCGGCTCCACGTCTAGCATTCCAATATTTTAAAAAGGTAAATAAAATAATTTTAATATAGTTTTATCATTAAAACAGTTTCCTAGTATTTTGTTTTGAGCTACGGGATTAAAATAGTTGGAACTTTAGTGGATAGCGGATATAATACCTTCTCGAAAATAAGATGGGGTGTGGCATCTTGAGAGAATGCCAGCCAACTTCCTTGTGATGAATCATTTCTCATTACAACCATCACCTCCTAACTTCTTCATTTTCTCTCATCTCTTTTCCTTCCAATTGAGTGGATAGCTCTCATCTCCATCTAAATTCAAGAAATTTTCCAAGTAATAATAATAATAAAATCAAGATTTTCTAACAAGGATAAATTGGTGGGTTGATGTATATGTATGTGTATGTGTCGAATTGTTCAAGAAAGGAAGAAGACGAAGTTGTGACTTCCATTCCTAAACTAGTTATTCTTCATGAAGGTATGAGTAATTTTAATGATTTTACTATTTGAAATTAGGGTTCATGTGATTAAGGGAATTTGGGGTTTTTATTAAAAATGAACTATGTTGATTTATTTGAAATTAGGTTTCTTGCAACCCATATAAATTGGGGATTTTTAGTTGAAAGAACATTTTTAATGGTGGGTTCTAGTATTTTGGTTAGTTGGAGACCATGCATTGTTGCTGGCATTTTCCCCACTTTTCATTCTTATGAGTTTGTTGTCATTGAGTTGAGTTAATGATTTTTTATTAAATGGTTGTATAGTCATATTGTTGTGATAATAAAGTGGTGATTTTGGTATTAAAATGAGTTTTGGCGATATTGATGTGATTATGATAATATTGATGACATGTATAGTCAAATTTTATAAAGAAAAATATGGATTTGGAAATTATGGTGTGGTCATATTTGATTGAATTGAGGAATAACATGAACAATTATATTTGAGAAACATATAGAAACCCAACAACATTGTGAGTTATGAAAAAGATTAGTTGGGTGTTAAAATGTTAGTTTTTGCAAGTGATTATGGCCAAGTGGTCTTGTATGTGATAGATGACGATATGTGTGTTTTGTAATTTGAATTGATAGGTTGATTGCAAATACGTTTGTTGTTATGGTCATCTTGAATTTGTGGTCACGAAGAAGGTGAGTGCATATACACATACTCATATTCATGTTAATTAGAGTCATAGGTGGGTAAATTCCTATGACTCATTTGATTGTTAATATTGAAAGACTAGTAGGTGGGTAAATTCCTACTAGCATTATTGTTTGTTAAAGACTAGTAGGTGGGTAAATTCCTACTACCATTTGATTATGTTGAAAGACTAGTAGGTGGGTAAATTCGTACTAGCATTTGTGTTTGTGAAAGACTAGTAGGTGGTTAAAATCCTACTATCAATTTGTATTTGTGAGAGACTAGTAGGTGGGTAAAGTCCTATTAGCAGTTTATTGTGAAAGGCTAGTAGGTGGGTAAAGTCCTACTAGCAA
>CM067175.1:33801440-33831440 GCA_034093135.1 Erigeron breviscapus | reverse complement strand
CCAGTGAGAGACCAAGAGATGCAGCATCAATGTGATCAAGGGTTCCCATACTCTGGTGTTGAACCCTTTCCCTTTCCTTATTCTCATTCCACATGATAAATTGGTTAGAGACTTGCTTCTGCAGAGTCTCTAACTTCTTGCTATCAGCATTTTGATCATGGAGTGGATAGCCTTGTTCATCAACATCTTCTCCAATAGTCAGACCAGAACCCTTAACACTTTTCTTTGGTTCTTCTCCCACTTTGGCCTTGCCTTTTCCTTTGTCCTTCTGAAGTTGTTCCCCCTGAACTGAGGCACTACCAGAAGGTACCTCAGCTTGCTTCTTGGTTGCTTGAATTAATTCTTGAGTACTTGCGAGCAAACCAATAGGCACACCACTACTTCCCCCTTTGGGAATCTCTGAAGGCAGTCTAGCATAGAGATCAATCGTAGATTTAAGTGCCTTCAGTGGTTCCCAACTTTGTTGTTCGAGGCACTCACAAATGCCTTTTGCCATTGTAGCAAACTGAGCCTTTAGTCTGAATGATGAACTAAGGTTCAGTGCTGTTTGATCCTTTAATTCTTTCAACATTTTTCTGTCTTCTTCAGTGAAAGAAGCAGGGGGAGGAGGAGCAACAACATTATCCTTCTTCAGAATCATTAGAATTTCATCTAATTGCTTTGACTGATTCTGAACTGCACCTTCAAGCTTGGAAACTGAATTTTTAACTTCATGTACAGCCTTTTCCACCTTGTCATTTGTATCCTTGGTCAGTTCAGCAATCATCTTTCTAACCTCTTCTCCAACTTTCTGAGAGACAGACTCTGAAATCTGAGCAGCCAAATTCTGAGATAGCTCAGACTTCAGATCTTCCACAATACCAGTACTGATAGAAGCCCCAAGTTCTTTCTCATTAACACTTGGCTTCTGAACCAGCTAGTGTGGCTGAGACAGTTTTAGCAAATACCTGAATCATAGCAGAGGAGAGTTCAGGCTCATTTTCAGTAATTGTTGCCTTTGAGAAGTCTCTACTATATTCTGGTACCGAAGCTTCAGGTCCAGCTTGATCATAAGCTTCTCCAAGTATATCTTTGAAACACAAGCTCAGAAATCTTGGGAAGGCAACATGTAGACTTCTCTTCCCTTTTAACTTTGTAATCAACTGAGAGAAGAGAATCTCAGCAAAGTCCACTTGCATCCCATTCCAGATATAATACCCCATCTCCACTTGGGGTATTGAAAGTTGGTCCAACCCTCCATGGGTGCCACCAAGACTTTCCACTATTTGAGTCCAGAAGAACCTCCAACAAATACCAAAACCAGACATGAAGATGTGTCCAGAGGTCTTCAAGTTTCCATCAGCATCCTCCATATCACCATGACCAGTGGCGACTAGAACCTCCCTAAAATTGACTCCTTTGAGTCTTTTCACAAACACCTGGGGAGGTTCGAGGTAGTTCAGATGAAGGGAAGTTCTGAACCCCTCAAGAGTGATGACACATTTCTTGGTGCCTTCATTGAGAGTAAAGGAGATGGATTGTTCATCCATATTCACCACTGCTGTGTACCAGAATTCAAGCAAGTATCGATGATACATTGCCTGCGGATTAGCGGTCAGCGCATAATGGAAAGGGGATTGCTCCCAAAAACTGTTTAACCTTCCCATTAAGGTTTCAGATTTTACATTCAATTGAGCCAAAAAGTTGCTCATATTGAATCGGATTTGTGATGGAGTGAAGTTCTTTGGCCATTGAGCAGATGTTTTCACATCATTGGAAGGAGTGTATTCAAAGTTTATAAGCGACTTATGAGACATTTTAGATTTTGAATTGAGAGTAAAGGAGATGGATTGTTCATCCATATTCACCACTGCTGTGTACCAGAATTCAAGCAAGTATCGATGATACATTGCCTGCGGATTAGCGGTCAGCGCATAATGGAAAGGGGATTGCTCCCAAAAACTGTTTAACCTTCCCATTAAGGTTTCAGATTTTACATTCAATTGAGCCAAAAAGTTGCTCATATTGAATCGGATTTGTGATGGAGTGAAGTTCTTTGGCCATTGAGCAGATGTTTTCACATCATTGGAAGGAGTGTATTCAAAGTTTATAAGCGACTTATGAGACATTTTAGATTTTGAATTGAGAGTAAAGGAGATGGATTGTTCATCCATATTCACCACTGCTGTGTACCAGAATTCAAGCAAGTATCGATGATACATTGCCTGCGGATTAGCGGTCAGCGCATAATGGAAAGGGGATTGCTCCCAAAAACTGTTTAACCTTCCCATTAAGGTTTCAGATTCTGTCTCAGAATCTAAGTCTTTTTCTGAAGGGGCGTCATAGTTAATCGGTGGTGGTATGTTATGAATTTGTGGGTGTAGAAATTGAAGTGAAGGAGTGAAAGAAGGATCGGTTACATATGCGGGAGTGGTGCCTGGTGGAAAGATAGGATTTTGGTGAGATGGTGGTGGTGGAACATAAGGCGCATTATCTTGGATTTCTGGGAGAGGAGGGGCGTTTGCGAGGATGGGGGCTGGCTCAGAATCAGATTGATTCGCCTCCAATAAGCCCTCGTCAAACTCAAAGTCAGCAAGAGAATCGAGATTCTCCTGAGGTAGCTCATCGTCATCCCAGAAAGCATTCACTTTTGCGATCTGGTCAGATATGCCCTGGTTTGGGTCACTAGTACCCTCACCAGATTCTGGTTCAACAGCTGCAGAAGCAGTTGCATCGTCACCAGATTCAATTATTTCAACCGTAGGTACACTAACGGGTCCCACATTCTTTTGTGGCCCACTTAGTAACCTTTCTGAACCAGCTAGTGTGGCTGAGACAGTTTTAGCAAATACCTGAATCATAGCAGAGGAGAGTTCAGGCTCATTTTCAGTAATTGTTGCCTTTGAGAAGTCTCTACTATATTCTGGTACCGAAGCTTCAGGTCCAGCTTGATCATAAGCTTCTCCAAGTATATCTTTGAAACACAAGCTCAGAAATCTTGGGAAGGCAACATGTAGACTTCTCTTCCCTTTTAACTTTGTAATCAACTGAGAGAAGAGAATCTCAGCAAAGTCCACTTGCATCCCATTCCAGATATAATACCCCATCTCCACTTGGGGTATTGAAAGTTGGTCCAACCCTCCATGGGTGCCACCAAGACTTTCCACTATTTGAGTCCAGAAGAACCTCCAACAAATACCAAAACCAGACATGAAGATGTGTCCAGAGGTCTTCAAGTTTCCATCAGCATCCTCCATATCACCATGACCAGTGGCGACTAGAACCTCCCTAAAATTGACTCCTTTGAGTCTTTTCACAAACACCTGGGGAGGTTCGAGGTAGTTCAGATGAAGGGAAGTTCTGAACCCCTCAAGAGTGATGACACATTTCTTGGTGCCTTCATTGAGAGTAAAGGAGATGGATTGTTCATCCATATTCACCACTGCTGTGTACCAGAATTCAAGCAAGTATCGATGATACATTGCCTGCGGATTAGCGGTCAGCGCATAATGGAAAGGGGATTGCTCCCAAAAACTGTTTAACCTTCCCATTAAGGTTTCAGATTTTACATTCAATTGAGCCAAAAAGTTGCTCATATTGAATCGGATTTGTGATGGAGTGAAGTTCTTTGGCCATTGAGCAGATGTTTTCACATCATTGGAAGGAGTGTATTCAAAGTTTATAAGCGACTTATGAGACATTTTAGATTTTGAATTGAGAGTGAAAATGAAAAGGAATATGAGGAGTTAATGAATTTGAAAGTAAAGATGAGAGAGATTGATGATTAGAGAGTAAATGAAAAACGAAGTAAATGAAAGAATGAATAAGGGATTTGTATTTAGGATGGAACAAAAAGGATTTTTCCAATTAAAAACAATTTCTGGGGTCACGTCCGCATTTAATGCAGAGACGTTTGAGGGACCCCACCCTGTACACTTTTTCAGTAAAAGTACTCATTTTCTTCTCTTTTTACGGCGCCACTTGTGTAACACATAAGCATGACCAATCCTAAGTTCAAAACCTAGTATGCAGTATGCCACGTGTACACACAATCGACCAAGTATCAAAGATATTTTGAAAAGATTTTTGTATTTCAGAGATGACTAAACAGATTCTGAGCATGGTCAGTTCCAAGGAGATCTGAACCATCTCAGTCATTAAAATTCAACTGAAATATTTTGATATTCTGAAGTGCTTCAGTTAAATACATTTTTCTGAGCAAAAAGTTTCCCCCTCAAAAAATGAAGGTTTATTTTATAATTTGAAAAATGTTTAACATTCCCCCTGAAGTGATGATCCATGAATTAATAAGTGCCAAGATAGTATCACTAAGGCGTTCGATAGCTAGGCGAGCAAAAATTGCATGGATCGCTCAGACTGGTGAACCAGATCAGTGTCACTGAGGCGTTCATAACAAGATTACCAGTCTAAGGATTTAACATACCCAACTCACTGACTAGATGTTTAAAAGTTTTGACATCTAAAGGTTTTGTAAAAACATCAGCGAGTTGCTTATCAGTGGGAATAAAGTGCAATTCAATATCTCCTTTCAGAATATGATCACGAATGAAATGATACCTGAGATCGATGTGCTTGGTTTTCGAGTGCATCACAGGATTGTGAGATATGGCAATGGCACTAGTGTTATCACAAAAGATTGGAGTCTTTGTGTAAGTAACACCATAATCAGTCAGCTGGTTCTTCATCCATAGAATCTGAGCACAACAACTTGCTGCAGAAATGTACTCAGCTTCTGCAGTGGATAGTGATACTGCAGTCTGTTTCTTACTAGTCCAGCTTACTAATTTGCCACCAAGGAAATGACACCCACCAGTGGTACTTTTCCTGTCTATCTTGCAACCTGCATGATCAGAATCTGAATAACCCATTAGATCTAGACTGGAGCCTTTGGGATACCAAAGACCCAATCTGGGGACACCCTTAAGGTATCTGAAGATCCTTTTAACAGCATTTGCATGTGCTTCTCTGGGATCAGATTGAAATCTAGCACAAAGGCATGTTGCAAACATTATGTCTGGTCTACTTGCAGTTAAATACATCAGTGAACCAACCATACCACGATATTTTGTATGGTCCACTGGTTTTCCATGTGGATCAGAATCCAAAGTTAATGGAGCAGAAATAGGAGTATCTTTTGATGAGACTGAATCAAATTGATATTTCTTTAATAAATCTCTGACATATTTTTCTTGGTTAATGAAAATACCATCTTCATTTTGTTTTACTTGAAGTCCCAGAAAATATGTCAGTTCTCCCATCATACTCATTTCATACTCAGAAGACATGATTTTTGAAAATTTTTCACACATCTTCTCATTAGTAGAACCAAACACAATGTCATCAACATAAACTTGTACTAAAAGGATATCACTTTTATCATGCAATATGAATAAAGTTTTATCAATTGCACCACGTTTAAAACCATTTTTAAGAAGATGTTTAGTGAGAGTATCATACCAGGCTCTGGGTGCTTGTCTCAGACCATATAAGGCTTTGTTCAGTCTGTACACCCAATGTGGTTTTTCTTCATTGATGAACCCTGGTGGTTGATGCACATACACTACTTCTTCTAGTTCGCCATTCAAAAAGGCACTTTTGACATCCATTTGATAGACTTTAAATTGATGATGAGCTGCAAAAGCTAAGAATATTCTGATAGCTTCAAGTCTAGCAACTGGTGCAAAAGTTTCATCAAAATCTATTCCCTCTTCTTGTGCATATCCCTTTGCAACAAGTCTTGCTTTGTTTCTTATGATGTGACCATCTTCATCCATCTTGTTTCTGAAGACCCATCTTGTCCCAATTGGTTCCTTCTTCAGGTTACTGGGACAAGGAACGAGTTCCCATACATCGTTTCTTTTAAACTGGTTGAGCTCATCTTGCATGGCTTCAACCCAGCTTGGGTCTTGCATAGCCTCGTCAATCTTCTTGGGTTCAATTAGAGATAAGAAGCTGACGTATAAGCATTGATCGCTTGTGGCTCTTCTGGTCTGAACCCCTCTACTGGACTCTCCAATAATTTGCTCGATTGGATGTGCCTTTGTCCATTTAGAGTATTGACCAGGATGAGAAATGATATCAGTGCAAGAACTTCTCTGAGTAACTTCAGGAGGAGCTTCAGAAAATACATTTTCAGCTTCTTCTTCTTCCTGCAGATCATGACTTGCATCATGAAATTCTTCAGATTGAGGTTGCTCAGTGGAGTCTGATATCATTGGAGAAGCAGCATATACATCTGATCCAATAGTTAGTTCAGAGGGTAGTTTGAAACTAACTGGAGGATAAAATGGAATGTTGCTTGGCTTATTTATTTCTGGTTCTGAACGGAGATGTTCAGAAGCATGTTCAGGTGACTGATCAGTTTCAGCAATGGGATCAGAATCACCAAAACTAATTGGACTTTCTGAGGGTGGTACAGGGATGGAATTTTTAAAGATTGCAGAATTTGATTCATCAAAGGTAACATGAATTGACTCATCAACCTTTTCAAGTCTCTTATTAAAGACTCTAAAGGCCTTGCGATTTGATGAATATCCTAAGAAGTACCCTTCATCAGCTTTTGCATCGAATTTTCCAAGCTGATTAGAGTTATTCAGAATGTATACTGGACACCCAAATACATGGAAGTATCCAATATTAGGCTTTCTATTTCTGAGTACTTCATAGGAGGTCTTCTTATGTCTTTTGACATAAATAGATCTGTTCTGAGTGTAGCAAGCAGTTGCAACAGCTTCAGCCCAGAAATTCTTGGGAAGACCAGATTCATTCAACATACTTCTAGCAGCTTCAATCAGCGTTCGATTCTTTCGTTCTACAACACCATTCTGCTCTGGTGTGTGTGCTGAGGAGAAGTTCTGAGATATGCCAGTTTCAGTGCAGAAGGACTCCAGAGTGGCATTTCTGAATTCAGTGCCATTGTCACTTCTGAGCTGACAAACTTTTCGCTTGTACTTGAGTTCAATTTGTTTGATGAGAGCAATGATTTCAGCAGCAGCTTCACTTTTAGACTTGAGGAAAATCACCCAGCAATATCTTGAATATTCATCTACGATAACAAGGGTGTATTTCTTTCCTGCTCTGGTCTGAACATTCACTGGTCCAAAAAGGTCCATGTGAAGCATGTGAAGAGGTTCAGTTATACTAAAGCTTTGCTTAGTTTTGAATGAAGCTCTTTTCTGCTTACCCATTTCACAACCTGGACATGGCTTGTCTTTATTGAAAGACATGGAGGGTATCCCATCAACAAGTTGTTTTCTTGACAACTTATTAATGTTCTTGAAGTTCAGATGGGATAATCTCTTATGCCACAACCAATTTGTGTCTTCATCAGCCTTTGTGTAGAAACATTGTTCAGAGATAGATGGATTCATATCAATGACATAAATGTTTCCCTTCCTTGGTGCAACCAGTACCACCTTTCCATCTCTATTGAATATGGTGCCTTGTGAAATATCAAATAAAACCTTGAAGCCATCATCACATAGTTGACTGACACTGATCAGGTTATATTTCAAACCGTTCACATATGCAACTCGTGTGAATTTGACTTGACCATTATTCACAACACCATATCCCTCAGTTTTTCCATTACCATCATTTCCAAAAACAATTGAGGGCCCCTCTTGCACCCTATATTCCTCTAGCAGGGTCTGATAACCAGTCATGGTTCGGCCAGCAGCACTGTCCAGAAACCATATGTTCTTCTTTCGGTCTCCCTGCACATAAACAAAAGTTAGTTCTTTTTGGGAACCCATCTATGGATGGGTTCACTTGACTCTCCCTTAGCAGTCTCAGATTTCTTTGGTTTATGGGGAATTGATGGGTCAAAGGGGATTTCAGTCATAATTTCAGATGACAAAAAAATTGTTGGTTTGATGGGGTGCTCAACCTTTTTCTGCTCAGTTTTCTGCTTGATTTGCTTAGAAAAAGGTTTTGCATTTTGTTTTGGTTGAAGAGGAGTGGTTTCAACATTTTTTAAACGTGCATTACAACTCTGCACTTGTCTAGCCAATAGTTGAAATTGACTTTCTAACCTTAACAAAATAGATTCTTCATTAGACACCTGAGCCTTACCAGAATCTGAGGTAGAAGGCTCAGTGGGGGAGATGGTTTTCTTCTTCTTTTGGCCTTTTGGAACCTTAGAAGAAGTCTGGGGGGATGGCTTTTTGGATTTAGCCTTCTTTTCTGAAACAGTTGTCTGAGCTGTTTCAGATTTTCCCTCAGAATGTTCCTTGACCTTATTAGTCACAATTTTTTGTTTGCCAACTTTAGGAAAAATAATTTCCGGTTTCATTTCTTTTGGAAGTGCATCTAAATCAGTGATTATAGATGCCATGTGAAGATCACCAGATTCATATGCTGTTTTTTGATTAGCAAAAGTGTTTTTGATTGCAGCATCTGGTTTTGGTGCACTCATCCAAGATTTGATTATTTTTTGTTCCTTTTCAAGGATGGTTTTTAGCTCTTCTTTTTCCAACTCTAAAGTGGCAACCATAGATTGATAACTTTTTAGGGCCAGATGAACATCTTTCAGTTCCTTTAGTCTGGTCTGACTGGCGTTCAGTTCAGAAGTATTGTTTTCAAACATTTTTAGGCTTTCTGAACGCACTGTCTCAACAAATGAGATGTCAGCCTCTAAAAGAACCAAAAGGTCCAGTTTGTGTTCCTCATCTTCTTCATAGACAATATTACTGACCTTTTTCATCACTATATCCACCCAGCGACCAGATTCGACATCGGTTTTGACCAAATGACCTTGGTCTTCTTGTGCCATGAAACACATGTCCCTAACTTCTTCCTCATCATCAGATGATTCATCAGAATCTTCCCACTTTTCAGTTTTGGCAATCATACAACTGTTGCTTGAGTTGTCTTGTGCCAAAAGAGCCATATGTGCCTTCAACTTCTTGTATTTGGCCTTATAGCTGTCATCGGACTTCTGAAAGATAGAATGGTTAGGAGCAGATTGTGATGATGAAGGTTGACTAGATCTGCATTCCTTCATGAAATGTCCTTTCTTGCCGCATTTAAAGCATTCAAGATTGGACTTGTCAATAGAAGCACTGGAAGCAAAAGGTTTGCCAGATCGATTTGATTTGGCCTTAAAACGATTGAACGTTTTAGCCAGCATGGCAACCAGATCATCATTGTCATTCTCATCACAATCATGAGTGACATTAGCAGAGACACCAGTTTTTAACATTTGAGAAACCATCTTCTTCATAGACAATATTACTGACCTTTTTCATCACTATATCCACCCAGCGACCAGATTCGACATCGGTTTTGACCAAATGACCTTGGTCTTCTTGTGCCATGAAACACATGTCCCTAACTTCTTCCTCATCATCAGATGATTCATCAGAATCTTCCCACTTTTCAGTTTTGGCAATCATACAACTGTTGCTTGAGTTGTCTTGTGCCAAAAGAGCCATATGTGCCTTCAACTTCTTGTATTTGGCCTTATAGCTGTCATCGGACTTCTGAAAGATAGAATGGTTAGGAGCAGATTGTGATGATGAAGGTTGACTAGATCTGCATTCCTTCATGAAATGTCCTTTCTTGCCGCATTTAAAGCATTCAAGATTGGACTTGTCAATAGAAGCACTGGAAGCAAAAGGTTTGCCAGATCGATTTGATTTGGCCTTAAAACGATTGAACGTTTTAGCCAGCATGGCAACCAGATCATCATTGTCATTCTCATCACAATCATGAGTGACATTAGCAGAGACACCAGTTTTTAACATTTGAGAAACCATCTTCTTCATTGAGTCATAAATATCACTCTCAGAAGATAGTAGAGCAGTGCTATGTGGTTCAGAATACTGAACCGTACCAGAACTGGTAGACACATGGTTCTTGGCATCCTGCTCAGCCAAAGCTCTTTCAGCTTTGTTCTCTTCAGTATACCTAAATGCTCCATAAAGGGAAGCAAGAGTATGACTGTGCAATGTTTTGCCTTATCTCAAGACCAAGATAAGGTTTTCCCATTTTGAAGGTAAAATGTCACAAAATTTTTCAAACAAAATTTCTTTGTCTTTGGTTACACCCAGGGCTTTCAGTTGGTTGACCAGATTTGTAAATCTGATGTAAGTTTGCGTTAAAGACTCCCCAGGGATAGCAAAGAAAGACTCATATCTTTTGTTTAAAGCAACTTTTCTTGTGACAATTGTCTCATTAGTGCCTTCAAACTGTGTCATTAGTTCCTCCCACATTAATTTAGAATTATCAAGTAAAACAAGAGTGGGCATTAGGGTTTCTGGAACTGCGTATAAAATCATATTTTGTAACTTGGTATCCAGGTCTACAAGTCTATGATCTTCCTCAGACCAATGATCCTTCTCCTTAGGTGACTGCCTAGGAGTCCCATCGGCATTTCTGACAACAGTAGAAGCATTCATAGGGACAAAGGGTCCTTCTCTTAGGATATCTGGTAAATGCCTCTCAACACCAGCAATATACTTAAGCATACACGCTTTCCATGTTTGAAAGTTTTCACTGTTCCCATCAAACTTGGGAACAGGATTATTTGGAAAGTGTACGTGAACATTGTGTGAGGGTATATTGTTGTTGATGATAGGAGGTGGGGTGGCATTATTAGGGTCAGGTCGTTCTTGTTCAAAGTCAGCCATCTATGCAGATCAAAGGTTAATGAATTGATATGAAATTCAACCTTGCTGCTCTGATACCAATTGTGAGTCCCAAATATATATAGATGATTAACAAACCCGACTGGCAAGTACAACTAATCTTGATGGACAATATATATATATAGAGATATATACACTATATTATATATATATACACTATATATATATAATATATATATATATATATATATATATATATATATATATATATATATATATATATATATATATATATATATATATATATATATATATATATATATATATATATATATATATATATATATATATATATATATATATATATATATATATATATATATATATATATATATATATATATATATATATATATATATATATATATATATATATATATATATATATATATATATATATATATATATATATATATATATATATATATATATATATATATATATATATATATATATATATATATATATATATATATATATATATATATATATATATATATATATATATATATATATATATATATATATATATATATATATATATATATATATATATATATATATATATATATATATATATATATATATATATATATATATATATATATATATATATATATATATATATATATATATATATATATATATATATATATATATATATATATATATATATATATATATATATATATATATATATATATATATATATATATATATATATATATATATATATATATATATATATATATATATATATATATATATATATATATATATATATATATATATATATATATATATATATATATATATATATATATATATATATATATATATATATATATATATATATATATATATATATATATATATATATATATATATATATATATATATATATATATATATATATATATATATATATATATATATATATATATATATATATATATATATATATATATATATATATATATATATATATATATATATATATATATATATATATATATATATATATATATATATATATATATATATATATATATATATATATATATATATATATATATATATATATATATATATATATATATATATATATATATATATATATATATATATATATATATATATATATATATATATATATATATATATATATATATATATATATATATATATATATATATATATATATATATATATATATATATATATATATATATATATATATATATATATATATATATATATATATATATATATATATATATATATATATATATATATATATATATATATATATATATATATATATATATATATATATATATATATATATATATATATATATATATATATATATATATATATATATATATATATATATATATATATATATATATATATATATATATATATATATATATATATATATATATATATATATATATATATATATATATATATATATATATATATATATATATATATATATATATATATATATATATATATATATATATATATATATATATATATATATATATATATATATATATATATATATATATATATATATATATATATATATATATATATATATATATATATATATATATATATATATATATATATATATATATATATATATATATATATATATATATATATATATATATATATATATATATATATATATATATATATATATATATATATATATATATATATATATATATATATATATATATATATATATATATATATATATATATATATATATATATATATATATATATATATATATATATATATATATATATATATATATATATATATATATATATATATATATATATATATATATATATATATATATATATATATATATATATATATATATATATATATATATATATATATATATATATATATATATATATATATATATATATATATATATATATATATATATATATATATATATATATATATATATATATATATATATATATATATATATATATATATATATATATATATATATATATATATATATATATATATATATATATATATATATATATATATATATATATATATATATATATATATATATATATATATATATATATATATATATATATATATATATATATATATATATATATATATATATATATATATATATATATATATATATATATATATATATATATATATATATATATATATATATATATATATATATATATATATATATAACAATTAATATAAATTTATCTATAACTATATTATTAGGATATATATATATATATATATATATCCTAAAATAACTTTCAATTTACATGTTGATTGTTTTTGAGTTATTTAGGTGTAATTTTAGATTTTAAATTTATGTGGAGAAATGAATCTTCATCCGTTATTGAAAGGACTCGGCCCGAAAACGTAATTTTTTTTTTATTTTATAACCCAGATGAAGAAATGATAACCCAGATGAAGAAAAAGCATAACCCAGATGAAGAAATGATAACCCAGATAAAGAAATGATAACCCAGATGAACAAATGATAACCCAGATGAAAGAAATGATAACCCAGATGAAGAAATGATAACCCAGATGAAGAAATGATAACCCAGATGAAGAAATGATAACCCAGATGAAGAAATGATAACCCAGATGAAGAAATGATAACCCAGATGAAGAAATGATAACCCAGATGAAGAAATGATAACCCAGATGAAGAAATGATAACCCAGATGAAGAAATGATAACCCAGATGAAGAAATGATAACCCAGATGAAGAAATGATAACCCAGATGAAGAAATGATAACCCAGATGAAGAAATGATAACCCAGATGAAGAAATGATAACCCAGATGAAGAAATGATAACCCAGATGAAGAAATGATAACCCAGATGAAGAAATGATAACCCAGATGAAGAAATGATAACCCAGATGAAGAAATGATAACCCAGATGAAGAAATGATAACCCAGATGAAGAAATGATAACCCAGATGAAGAAATGATAACCCAGATGAAGAAATGATAACCCAGATGAAGAAATGATAACCCAGATGAAGAAATGATAACCCAGATGAAGAAATGATAACCCAGATGAAGAAATGATAACCCAGATGAAGAAATGATAACCCAGATGAAGAAATGATAACCCAGATGAAGAAATGATAACCCAGATGAAGAAATGATAACCCAGATGAAGAAATGATAACCCAGATGAAGAAATGATAACCCAGATGAAGAAATGATAACCCAGATGAAGAAATGATAACCCAGATGAAGAAATGATAACCCAGATGAAGAAATGATAACCCAGATGAAGAAATGATAACCCAGATGAAGAAATGATAACCCAGATGAAGAAATGATAACCCAGATGAAGAAATGATAACCCAGATGAAGAAATGATAACCCAGATGAAGAAATGATAACCCAGATGAAGAAATGATAACCCAGATGAAGAAATGATAACCCAGATGAAGAAATGATAACCCAGATGAAGAAATGATAACCCAGATGAAGAAATGATAACCCAGATGAAGAAATGATAACCCAGATGAAGAAATGATAACCCAGATGAAGAAATGATAACCCAGATGAAGAAATGATAACCCAGATGAAGAAATGATAACCCAGATGAAGAAATGATAACCCAGATGAAGAAATGATAACCCAGATGAAGAAATGATAACCCAGATGAAGAAATGATAACCCAGATGAAGAAATGATAACCCAGATGAAGAAATGATAACCCAGATGAAGAAATGATAACCCAGATGAAGAAATGATAACCCAGATGAAGAAATGATAACCCAGATGAAGAAATGATAACCCAGATGAAGAAATGATAACCCAGATGAAGAAATGATAACCCAGATGAAGAAATGATAACCCAGATGAAGAAATGATAACCCAGATGAAGAAATGATAACCCAGATGAAGAAATGATAACCCAGATGAAGAAATGATAACCCAGATGAAGAAATGATAACCCAGATGAAGAAATGATAACCCAGATGAAGAAATGATAACCCAGATGAAGAAATGATAACCCAGATGAAGAAATGATAACCCAGATGAAGAAATGATAACCCAGATGAAGAAATGATAACCCAGATGAAGAAATGATAACCCAGATGAAGAAATGATAACCCAGATGAAGAAATGATAACCCAGATGAAGAAATGATAACCCAGATGAAGAAATGATAACCCAGATGAAGAAATGATAACCCAGATGAAGAAATGATAACCCAGATGAAGAAATGATAACCCAGATGAAGAAATGATAACCCAGATGAAGAAATGATAACCCAGATGAAGAAATGATAACCCAGATGAAGAAATGATAACCCAGATGAAGAAATGATAACCCAGATGAAGAAATGATAACCCAGATGAAGAAATGATAACCCAGATGAAGAAATGATAACCCAGATGAAGAAATGATAACCCAGATGAAGAAATGATAACCCAGATGAAGAAATGATAACCCAGATGAAGAAATGATAACCCAGATGAAGAAATGATAACCCAGATGAAGAAATGATAACCCAGATGAAGAAATGATAACCCAGATGAAGAAATGATAACCCAGATGAAGAAATGATAACCCAGATGAAGAAATGATAACCCAGATGAAGAAATGATAACCCAGATGAAGAAATGATAACCCAGATGAAGAAATGATAACCCAGATGAAGAAATGATAACCCAGATGAAGAAATGATAACCCAGATGAAGAAATGATAACCCAGATGAAGAAATGATAACCCAGATGAAGAAATGATAACCCAGATGAAGAAATGATAACCCAGATGAAGAAATGATAACCCAGATGAAGAAATGATAACCCAGATGAAGAAATGATAACCCAGATGAAGAAATGATAACCCAGATGAAGAAATGATAACCCAGATGAAGAAATGATAACCCAGATGAAGAAATGATAACCCAGATGAAGAAATGATAACCCAGATGAAGAAATGATAACCCAGATGAAGAAATGATAACCCAGATGAAGAAATGATAACCCAGATGAAGAAATGATAACCCAGATGAAGAAATGATAACCCAGATGAAGAAATGATAACCCAGATGAAGAAATGATAACCCAGATGAAGAAATGATAACCCAGATGAAGAAATGATAACCCAGATGAAGAAATGATAACCCAGATGAAGAAATGATAACCCAGATGAAGAAATGATAACCCAGATGAAGAAAAAGCATAACCCAGATGAAGAAATGATAACCCAGATAAAGAAATGATAACCCAGATAAACAAATGATTACAATCACAATCAAATATAAACAATAACAATGCTACACATGAGCTATGGCCACTACTTAAGCCCGTAATCAAAGACGGCCACTACTTAGGCTCAACGCCAAATCAATTACCACACACGGAATCCACCATCGTATGGTAATTGACCCGACGAATATACAAAGGTATGCAAGTATACTCACCTCCTTCGCGACACGAACAACAACTCAATCAATCCGCAAATGCACAAATACAAGCTTTTAACCTATCATTTCATCACAATTCTCATATAAGACTATATTCACATTTTGGCTAACTCAACCTAGCCTTACAACTTTTACTAGCATTCCTAACCCAACCATCTTATTTTGCCATTGAATTGCATTTTATTCAAAAATTCACTTGATAAGTTCAACTCATCAAGTTCATCATCATTCCATTCAACTAGCAAAAATCATCATTATTTCACAACCAAAGTTTCAATGTCAATCATTCAAAGTCTTAATTATATTCATTATGCAACTCAATAACAAACTATAATATACAAGAATTTGGGGAAAATCTTATAATAACTCAGTTCTAGCAAAAATCCCCAAAATGGAAAATCCCAAGAACCCTAATTCAAAAGAATAATTAAAACTAGATTTAGGGAAATCATTACCTTAAGGATTCAAGAATAAAGTCAAAGATTAAAAATACAATCCTTCTCCTCCCTCTTTTCTCTTGAAATTCGACCCACACACACAAACACCCAAACCCTCACTTTGAATTTTAGCTAAAGAGAGATTATTATTCTAATTGATATGAAGGGAGAATTCTTAATTGAATTGAAAGAGTGAAATTGGATTGAAATGGAATTGAAGGAATTTTGAGAAAAGAGAAGAAGAATGGAGAAGAAGAAGTGGAGGAAGGGTGAGTCACAACAAGAAAATTGGTTGGCACTTCTCCTGAGTGCCACGCCCCTAACTCCAATTTAGTGGGTATTTTACCCGCTATCCGTTAAAGTTCCAACTAAATTAACCCCATATCAAAAATTAAAATACTAGGAACTTGTCGAAACTATAAAAAGGGTTAATTTGTTACCTTAAAGTTCTTGGGGTGTTACAGTTATACAGTTATGTGGAGACATGGATTCCATGAGAATATGTGCATTAATAGTGTTATGAACATATGTATGCAAGTCGCTCATATGTATACAAGTGTTGTAAGTCCCTAGTAGCCCGATCGTTGACAAGATGCGGTTCGTTATGTTGAGAGTGCGGAATCCTCTCAAGATAACTAGTTTGCTATCTTAATTAAATAAACCTTTCGTCAATTAATGATGTAGTAATCGACTTAAGGTGTTACACGACGGTTTAACTTCGTGTATGATTTCACAGTTGCAATAGTTCGACTTCTATTGATCAATTCGTTACCTAATTCGTAATTTAGGTCGCTATTTATACTTGTATAATGTTAATTCGTGTGGACTTGGGCTTCACACGAACTTTTGAAGGTCCGGTCCTTCAATCTGGACGACTCCGTGCTGACGTCAGCACGAAGGCAAACCTACGTGCTGATGACGTCACCACGAGATCTCGTATCTGACCTTATTTTGTTGCCGGAACAGTGTCCAGCCATCGTTTAAAGTGTTTTCCAACACTTCTAACCTTGGCTCTACACTTTTGTACCTTCATAACAATAAACATAAAAAACAAACATAATAATAAACACGAATACATCTCATATTGAAGTCCAACGTAATCATTAAACACAAACAATTGTCCTAACGACTTATTATTCAACGATTACATATAAATTCCTAAGAACAAAACAGTTAACCAAATCTATGTTGTTGTTGTCACACTAATCTGCACTTACAAGTGTTTTGTATGTAACTAAATATTTCATGACATAGTTGATGATCAAGTATATATAAATAGTCATATGAACATGTGTAAGCAATTATATAGTAAATGATTTTAATTTAAATAAAGTTCTCAAACGAACCTGTTATTTTTAAGGTTCCTAATAAAACTTTTTCCCCGTCACATATATATATATATATGGCTGAGTTAATTTAAAAATACCATACCAAAAAGTATAAAGGGACAAATCTTAGCCACTCATTCCTTCTATTTCTCCCCTTCCTTTTTGTCTGATTTTATATTTTTTTCATTTCTAATTTTCATTTTTTAAAAATTTTTTATATATATTTTTTGTTTTATCCGCTTTTATATGGTACGGGCTTCGCCCTTACGGTTTTTAATAGGGGTATTCAGTAGGGGTGATAATTCATAGAGAGTGATAAATCATATGAGTGATATTGGTGATGTGAAATCTATCTAACGGGTTCCGCCCTTTGTCTTGTGAGCTATACGCTCTTTAAAATTTTAAAGAAAAATAAATGAAGAAGGAAGGAAGAAGAAATGAGGAAGGAAATGAGTGATTGAGATATATATATGTTGCATTGTTCTTTTTGGAAGGGGTTTTTTCAAATTATTTTTATATATAAGTATAAAAGAAAAAGAAAAGGAAAATAAAGTCAAGTTCAAATATCCATGCATGATGATAGATAGAATTATAGTTGTCAACTCATGACTCGTGATACGATTGGTTTTCTTATATTTTGAGTCGTGACTCGTATTGTAATAGTTATAAAAATAAAAGTTAAATAACAAAAATATATAAATATGTATAAAAACATACATATATTAATAATATCTATTTTTTATAATTGATTTTCATTTTATATTATTTTTTAAACTACATATTAGACATGTATTTATTTATGTAGTAATAGATTTACGGTCATAGGATAAGAAGAAGATCTTGTCCGTTTATAAAGTATAAAATGTAAACTCGATCAGCCCACATCTATTAAGTATTTAACTATTTATATTTTCCTTTAACAGCAAACTTCTATCGACATCTATTGATTTAACAGTAAACTTCATCGACATCTATTTTTTTTTTGTTTTTTTTAATAATTTTAAATACAGATAGATATTTGCAAATGCATTTTCGTTTCGCCGCGTGTCCTCTTTCTATTTATGATATTTCTTAGTTTCTCTTATATATATGCCTCAATTACTCATCAAATTTATCAAAATCAAAATAGTACCATATCAACAACAAAATCAGATACTAACTTGCAACGTTTTCAAGTGTACATTTTCTGAATCTTTTTTTGTGATTATAAAAATGGCAGGATACGGTGAAGATAAGCAATATGGACGCCAGACAGACGAGTTTGGCAATCCCATTAGGCAAACTGAGTATGGAAACCCGGATCACACCACCACCGGAGGAACCGGTCATCAGGGGTTGGGCAGTAAAATAGGTGAGGCCACTGGGCTAGGAACCGGTGGTCATCACCAGGTCACCAGGGCACTGAAACCGAGTATGGTTCAACCGGTCATCAGGGGTTGGGAACCGGTGGTCACCAAGGGTCGGATGGTCATCATACAACCGGTCACCAGGGGACCGGTAAAGAGTATGGTTCCACCGGTGATCAGGGTTTGGGTAGTAAGATAGGTGAAGCCACAGGGCTAGGAACCGGTGGTCACCAAGGGTCGGGTGGTCATCATACAACCGGTCACCAGGGGACCGGTACAGAGTATGGTTCCACCGGTCATCAGGGATCGGGCACCGGAACCGAGTACGGTACAACCGGGGGTAGTAAAAGGTGAAGCCACTGGGCTAGGAACGGTGGTCATCATACAACCGGTCACCAGGGGACCGGTAAAGAGTATGGTTCTACCGGTCATCAGGGGTTGGGCACTGGAACTGAGTATGGTACTAATACCGGTGATCAGGGTTTGGGTAGTAAAGTAGGTGGAGCCACTGGGCTAGGAACCGGTGGTCATCATACAACCGGTCACCAAGGGTCGGGTACTGAAACCGAGTATGGTACCACAGGCCACCAATCTTTGGGTGAAGCCACTGGGATAACAACCGGTGGTCATCATACAACCGGTCACCAGGGGTCGGATACTGGAACCGGGTATGGCAACACTTATGATACCACGGGTCATCAAGGCCAAGGTACTGAAACCAAGCATAAAGGTGCAACGGAGAAGATTAAAGAGAAGCTTCCTGGTGGTCGTAAAACCGAGCCGACGACCACAACAACTACAGATGGTGGTGTTTATGGGGAAACGCCGCATGAAAAGAAAGGGATAGTGGAGAAGATCAAAGAAAAGTTGCCAGGACATCACTGATTTGTATATATATTTTGTGTTTGAGGATGCATGTGTATGAATATAATTTAGTTTATACTTGCATGCATAATAATGAAGACAGAAACAACATAATAAGCCGCTTGGCTTTGGTTTGCCCATATATGCATGTTGATGGGTATAGCCAAAAGCAAGTTTGGAGTTGATTGTTTTGTTGGTCTATCATGTGTGATTTGGATTTGGGTACGTATCTTTATTTTATTTTTCCTGTTTTAATTCTGTTGTGTAGTTGTGTTTGTGGTTTATGGAATATCGGAATATGGTTTCGAATTACCACTTTTGTAACTAGGATCTTGGTTTATTTTTTGTTTGAAAGGCATAAAGTATACATCATAAATAATAATAGTGAGCTAGCAAAGTACTACTACAGTCTAAAACTACTACAATTACATATTCTAGACTAACTCCCGACTTTAACTTCTAGGTTTGTAAAATGAAAAAAAAAAAACATGCCAATTATCGATGAGACATGAGAAAAAACCCCGCCAACATAGGCCACGTCACCGATTTTCACCCTTTGGCGTTTTTAATACAAACCCAAACAATTCGTGAGATACAACTATCCATGTTTCATTTGTTTTTCATTTTATCCAATAAATATTCTTATTTGCTTGCCTTTAAAGGTAGGGCAATTTTTGTAAGTAATATATATTTATATAGACTCCTTAATTAAGTGGCCGGATAGTGGAATCTTTTTGAACAAGAAGAACATAATAATATCAAATGAAAAGATGTAACAAACTTTGCTGTAAAAAGAACTATTATATCTTTGTAAATTTATAAACTTATGTTTTCAAAAAATTGTATTATTCGATTTTTTAATAAATAATTTAGTTAAATAACTATGTTAATTTAGGAGTGAAGAATAGTTAATTACTTTCTATAGTTAGTTATTCCTTCTATAATTTGAGATAATTTATCAGACACATCACACATGGGGTGTAATTACCAGTAATTAGTTGGCCAAGTGGTGAAGTGGGTACACCAACTCCGTTAGAATATACGAGAGTAGGTACCCGCACGTTGCGGCGGTGAGATGGTGGGGGTGATAGGTAATAAAGTGTGATAGGTCATAGAGTGTGATAGCCAAATGCCTTAACCGTACGGGTTCCGTCTTCGGATTTAAAAATTCGTCGAAAGTATATCGAATGACATCTCTAATGAAAGAGCATGAAATTTTAAGAACACCCATATAATTTTTATAATTTATCGATGTACGGTTTGTGAGATAAAAGATTTTGAATGAATTGGAGGAATAAATGATTTATGGAGGAGAGAGAAAAAAGATAATTGGTTGAGATTTGAGGAAAGAGAAAGGCTGTTTGGTAAATATAGAGTTGATAGAAGGGGCATTTGGGGAAGTAAATGTTGAAACTTAAAATGTTAGACAGGGAGAATCTGCTTTATAATACAGGATAGATAAAAAATAAAAAGTATGCGAACAAAATAAACAAAAACCTCATAGGATGTAGAATACTACATATTAATCAAAGATTACAAACAATTGAACTCTCATGTCATCAAACACTTTTAACATAATCTTTAAAAATCAATCAGGCTGCACATTAAAACTACAATTCAAATAATACAAAAGGCATTAATTAAAAAAAATTTGAAAAAAAAAAATAATTTAATTTTCACTTGACGTAGTTGACGAGACTAAGAAAGTATCGACTTTCGTTATTTCAACTATAAAGTCGATTGCAATGGTGTTCCACCTCTGTAAAGGAATCAAAACATAGAAATAACGCTAAAGTTAAAATACCTTACCAGTTGTCACTTACCACGTCATAGGGGGATTGTTAATATTTGAGACTAACATCGCAAACCTTTAATGGTTCGTGAAGTTTGCTATTCAAAAAGATTTAAGCATCTTTTCGGGATTTGGGAGGATAAATTAAGGATTCCAATTAGAATGGAAATTGTGGTAAAAAAAATGTTGCATTGAAGTCTTGGATTGAATTAAAGAAGATAAGTAGAGTGTGGGATTTTATTTTGGGGGAGAGAAAATGTGTTTTTATGTACTCTTATATAAAACGACAACGTTTGATGAGGTTTTATACCCAAGCTCGCCCACCCATCAGCAAAACGCACCCTTATCTATATACCGTATCATAGAGAATATGAAAGACCTAGAACATCAATTAACATTTTATTAGGTAAAGAGTTTCAATATGACTAACTAACATCATATCAATTCATATTGATATTGATATTGATATAAAGAGAGGAAGAAAGAAACATAGATGAACACGAGGTGCAGGTAATCCAAACACTAAAACTATCACTCTTCATTTGAAACAACTCGATCCATATTGTATCATATAACTAAGCATAAAACTCATCATGAGCCCGACAAACTATATGCAAATACAACAGATCAATCTAAAAGAAAAACCTAAATCATCTGACAGGCAACGAACCTGTAATTTCATATACCATTTCCGCCTAACAAGAAAACCCAAGTCCCATAAATATAACCCATTACTTTCTAAAAACCAAATCAAACCAAACCTACACGGCTACGCTATAGATATAATCATCATGTTCAATATACAGAAACTCTACCTCAAATGTGGCCCTTTGCCTTGTGCAGTACTTCTTTCAGAACACCAGCTATTCTATCTGCCATATGATTTTCCAAAAACCTTTCTTTTACCCTTTGATAACCTCTCTTCCCCATTGTTAATCTTCTTTCAACATGTGTCGCCAGTTTCACCATGTTTTTGGCAAGAGGACTCACGCCTTCTTTTCCAGCAGGATGCAGCAACCCCGTTGATCCATTCACCACAATTTCTGCAGTACCTCCAGCTGATGTTCCCTGCCAATGATAATACAATTCATATATAAGTTACGACACATATACTCATGCCTGGGTTGATCTTGATAGTGTTTAATTTCGAATGGGTCAATTAAAAATTATCAGCCAATGGTAGCTGGATTTAGCATTTGAAAGTTAACCACGGTCCAATTTGAATGCATACACAGCCTTCAAAAAAGTGTTATTTAGATCATTTACCAGTAAATTACCAGTGTACCACAAGAAAGAAAAATAGTAAATTACCAGTGTACCACAAGAAAGAAAAATAGACAATGAAAAGTTTGTGCACAGCAACTCAACCAATTCCACGTTTTAAGCCACACAAGAAAACCCTAAGAACCTGTTACCCAACCTGCCCATTTACCAGGAAACAAGAATTTTTACCAGTACAGGAAGCTGGAACGCCATGGCTTCGATTGTTATTCTCCCAAAGCACTCTCCTCGGCCCTACAAATAGGAAACAAAGATCTAAGTCAAAATCTGAAGTTCTAATACATATCGCCAATCGATCATCAAATGGTTTTAATTCAAAAATTTTATAGTTACCCACCTGAGAATTTTGAACCAGAACATCGATTGCTGCTAAATATGGGGCTACAGTTAGAGTCTTATTCACAAAATGAACCCGATGTTGGATTTTCTTCTGAGCCACAAAGTTGCGCAGTTCTGCTTCAAACTTAGTCTGGACACTCATATCACTGCCTACTATGACTGCATGTATTGATGGAACCTGTAGCTTCTTTTCCTGAATCAATTGTAAGCTCTCATAAAATGACCGCAGAAATAGATCTTGCCCTTTGCCACGAGAAACGCCTGCAAGTTTCATGCTTCAGATAAGTTACTTTTAACTTGAAAACTATTACTCGTACTATTTACCTAGGTCCTGTACTCATAACTAGGTCATGTACTCCTTTGAAATACTATTTCCTTATTTGAAAGCAGCAGTATGGATTAAATTATAGCTATATATATGTTATTGTATAGGTAATGGAAGAAAGATAACAGCTTGGTATGATAAATGTATATACACCCACCACTTGGCTTGTTTGTAACTACAAGACAGGTTAACTCAGCGCACAAAGTTGTCCGACATAATCGAGGGGAGAGGTTGGAAATGCCCAAAAGAGTGGATGGAAGTTGAAGACACAGTACGTGTGAAACTCTGCATTGAAGTTCAAGGCTGCTCCTAATACGATGAAGGCCACTGATATATGGGATATAGCTACATTTGTATTTTGAGTCGCTTGGTTGTAAATTTCTTCATTTTCTAGAGTAATTGTATGCTTGTCTCGGCTTATGAGGCGTGTCTCGTGATTAGACCAAAATTATGGGCCATATTTCATTTTGACATATTACATTTCATTTATAAAAAGTTAACCAGGGTAAAACCCTTTACCCAAAAAAATATGGAAGAAAATGCTTAAATGGTTGTTTAGAAATGCATACTGAAACTGAATATTTGATTATTGCAAGTTTGCAGCTTACGTTTTTCATGTTCACATCAAGAAATTTTGCTTCTTGTCTAATTCAGGCAAAACAACTAACCATAGATAATAGGTTGATTGCTTGGTTAACAAAACTGATTTTGGAAATGTAAAACTGATTGTTACTAGGCTGGACCATCTGACTTTGATTATTCAATATCATAAAATCATTTTAACGAGCACATCCAACCACCTCCTAATGATCACATTGAAGGAAAAAACTTACTATTTATGGCAGCAAAAAGTATATCGTCATTACGAACTCCAAGAGACTCCCTAACATGCTCCCTCAGAACCCTTTTTGCAACACTATTTTCAGCAACATCCATAAGTTCTTTGCTGTTTCCAAGGTGAACAACATACGTCTTTGGCATCCGAATCCTACAATTCAAACAAGGAGAAACATTCAACTTTAAAACATGATTTTTTCCAATAACTTCAATCTATTAGCAATATATTTTAGTAAAGAAAAACGTACTTCAAGCGTTCTTGAGTCCTATTCTTCCAATATTCAGCTGTTACGTATGAATCAATCATAGAGCCAGCAACCATTGGCAGGTGCCTAACATAATCCAATTTGAAGTAATGACCTCTCATTTCATGAATCCACCACAAAATCTTTGGCAGTACTCGAGGGACATATTTATTAAGAACAGCATCAAGCCATTTTCCAGCAACAGCAGTGTTTAAAACAACCAAATCAGCTTTTATGGCCGTATCTATAGCTTCTTTACCCCTAGCAGAGAACACCTAAAAATTTGTGCAAAATATCAAATAAGACCCATTAAGTTTTCCTAAAGAAAAACATGAGACCATATGTAACAGCAAAATATTCTACAAAATACTAAACAATGGCAATACTCATAAGTTTTACAATACCCTAAACTAGTATTTCATGGCATCAACATCATCTAAGTTTCTATCTACGTGTTACATATGATTATCTATAATCCAAATGGTGTTTTACCTGATTTAGTAAATGATATAAAAGCAATTGAAATTAGTACACAAATTATAATTCAAGTACTATACACAACCAAAGGGCCTTTGGCCTACCAGTATTGGATAAGGCCCATCAACCAAGAGGTTGTGGATTCAAGTTCAGAACAATTGGAGTATATATTAGGTGGTTAAAAGTGCAAATCTTTGTCTTTCAAAAAAAAAAAGTACGAGTGCTATACAAAAAATTCACCAGCTTGCATCCAGTGAAAAAGGTAGAAAATCCTTGAGCAACCCGTAATGATAAAAGCTTATGAAAACTAGAGGCCATAGATTAAGTGAATGTTCAGTAACACCAGTTGGAGCTTTCATTTAGAGCTCATTGTTTATATAAACATGGTTGGATAGCTAGAGACATGGAGCTGGAGCTTATGAATGTAATTGACATAAAAACACAATAAAAAAAATCCAAAATATAGATTACAACTAATAAAGGGGTATTACAGTAATTTCTTACTTCATAAACTCCAGCTCTTTTGCTAAAATCTTGGACCTTATATGCCAAATCTTTTAAAGTCTTTGCGTACCAAACAAAGCTTATGAATTCCATAAGCTTAAAATCTCCCCCAAACTTCACTTTACAGAAAGATATTCAACGTCTATATAACAGCTTAACTTTTCAAGGCAATATACTAACGCACATCCAACCCTCAAAGTTCTAAACTTGAAGAAATACTTAACAGAATCAGCATCATTTAAGCTTCTGCGATACCTTTAATGAACAATGGCTAATCAGGATGTCATTTTATACAGCTAGACAATTTAGAATCATTATGTGATAAACATCTCGGTTAACAAACACTTCATATATAAACCCAATTTACACCTACCAAGACATTACAAAATGTTATAAAAGTATAAATATCCATTTCAGAAAGATTAACTGTAACGAACACCATAAAAGAATGAACCGGCATAAATAAAACATTAACATTAAGAGTGTAGGACAGATATGTACCTGAACACCACGGTCTAACATCTTTTTTTCCAAACTATATATAACTTCATCTTTTCCTGAAGGCTTTTGAATTGTAATCCAACAAACTTCAGAACCAACACCTCTTAATAAAAATGCTAATTCCATTAACAACAATGGCCCACCTAAAACCCCCCATACAAATATTATTATTTCAGCATATAAATATTGTAGCAAATAAATACACAACTACTCAAAACTATAGGTGTTCATTATTCGAATCAAACAAATAACCCGTCCAATCCATTTGTTAATTGGGTAATTTGGAGAGGGTAATTCGAATTCAGTTTGGGTTTTGGATGAAACCAAATAAGGGACTGGTTTAATGGTTCAGATATGGTTTTGTGTGTTTTTAATCAGGCCACAATCGAACCCCGAATGATCTTGTTTTATTCGGAAGGTCTCCGCTAAATTCAAATTCAAAAAAACCAATATACTAACTAGTTATTGTGAGTGTGATACCCTAATCAGTTTACTCCAAATACAAATACAATAATCTAAATATAAGTAAATAATAGCTAAAATGATTTAACTTCGTATTTGGGTAGTTAGAATACTCGAATAGACTAACTCAAAATTTGGTCTTTCTTCTATTTGGGTTATCAAAAACATGTCCAAATGACTTGAAACTAGTGGAGGAGCTACAAGGAGGCGAAGGTTGGTCGCAGCTAACCCACTGTATCTATAAAACTCTATATTTCTAATCTTATTTTTCTGTACAAATATATTTAGTTTTCCTCCCAACAAAAAAATTCACTTAGTGGTTCGAGTTCCGCATACTGCCCATTTGGATGTTTCTGTGGTGTCTCGAATGCTATTTGTCCCGTAGACCTAAAATCATAACTTCACCACTATCTAAAACCTTATTGGATGGATTAATACTTGGCAAAAACCCGAATAATCCAAACCGAATAACCTCAATAACCCGAAACAGACCAAATGAACACCCCTACTCAAAACAAAGACTAAATAAACAGATTTAAAAAAAAAAGAAAAAAAAATGGGAATTACCAGAAAGAGAGAGCTCATGTGAAACAAGAAGAACAAGTTTAGACTTCATAAAACTTAAGGGATTTGTTACTTTAACTTTCATCATCAATGGCGGTGAAGGTGAGGTCTTTGAAGGTTTGACTTTTATGACGTCACAATCACATGAAGAAGAAGTGGCTCGAATAATAAAAATGACTGCAGTAGTGACTGATAAAAGTGCTAAAAATACTACTAAAAATGATCTTTTCTTTTTTTGTATGTAAATTGATGATGATTGTGGTTTTGCCATGGCTGATGACTTAAAGAAATTTTTGTTATTGTTGATGGAGATTTTGGCATTGATTTATAGTGTGTTTTTAGTTAGGGTTTGTTGGTGCATTTGATTTGAACAGGGCTATATGCCTATAGATATATAAATTATATATATATAATTGCCACTTGTATGTATTGTAGTATTGTTTGGAAATTGGAATGAATGGGAATGGAGGTGTGTATATCAGTGGTGGTGGGATTTGAAGGAATTAATTTTTGTGTTGGTGGTGATTTATGGGTAATACGCGACAGCCGACTGAATAACAGGTTTTAGCTTTGGGTTGCGGTCATGTGTTTTGGTCCTTTTGGACTTAAAACAACCTCACCCAAATTTAATTGATTCAATCTACCATTCTTAAATTTTTTTTTATTGGTGCGAATAGAATAAAAGTTTAGATTATATCATCTTAACGGATTAACTGAGTCCATATTAGAGAGCTCTCACTCAATACGTGATAGGAATAAAATCCCCAATTAAATCGTTCAAGAACAAAATTATTAGAGGTAAACCTTCGAATTTAGTTCTCTCAAATTTCAAACCCTCGTTGAAAAGATTTCTCCTATCAACTGTTGAAAGGACTAGACTCGATAAACCGAAAACTGAAATTTTTTTTTTTTTTTTTACAGTAATATCCCACTGTGGCGCAGTGGGTTCACTTGAAAGGACTAGACTCGATAAACCGAAAACTGAAATTTTTTTTTTTTTTTTTACAGTAATATCCCACTGTGGCGCAGTGGGTTCACTTGAAAGGACTAGACTCGATAAACCGAAAACTGAATTTTTTTTTATTTTTTATTTTTTTACAGAGGATACCCACTGCGCCGCAGTGGGTTCGACACACTCCCACTGCGCCGCAGTGGGATTCTACTGTCCTGCGTGACAAAAGTTCCCCCACTGCGCCGCAGTGAGGTACTACTGGTCTCAGACCTGAACAAAATTCAGCAACCAGCTTTTTCCTTTAACACTTTTACCCAAACTTTCATTCATTCAACTCATGACCAACATTTAAAACACCATCCAGAATTTGCAACAATTATAAAAACACATTTTTAAACATAATTACAGCTTCAACTTGTTCCAAATCTCATTTTCAACATTAATGGGTCATTTACCCATTTTGACACCATTTTCATCCAAAATACACTAGACATCTTTTCAAAAGCTCTACACTTGAACATTTACAAGACTTTTACAAAATATACTTTTTAAACCAAAATGTACCAAGAGCCATGAGAGGAGGGATTTCTAAGCCTCTAACCAAAAGATTGCCATTCATACAAGAATGACCTAGATACCTTCAAGTCTTGCAACAACTTTACTTCAAAAACTTCAAGCTTATCAACAACTAGTTCCTTCTCCCGGAACTACCTAAAAAGGGTAAACAACTAAAATATAAGCAAAGGCTTAGTGAATATACTTGCATACAATTACGATTACGAAGGAGGGCAAAGTACAAGGACTATCACAAGTAACCTATAACATCGTCATGTCACATTTACTTGCTCACCTTGCACACTAAACACATATATGGATTAACAACTTCGACATGGTGGTCTTTCCACACATGGATAATCAAGTCTTTCCACACATGGATAATCAACTTCAACATGGTGGTCTTTCCACACATGGATAAACAACTTCAACATGGTGGTCTTTCCACACATGGATAAACAACTTCAACATGGTGGTCTTTCCACACATGGATACCAACATAACATAAAAGTATGCAAATATACTCACCTCCTCCGCAATTTGAACTAATAAGCTAAACGATAAAGCACACACACAAGCTTCAACCTATGATCAGTAACATACAAGTGCATAAGCTTATATTCACGACTTGACTAGCTTAACCTAGCCATACTCAAACACTAGCCTTTCTAAACCCAAAACCCAACCCATTTGTCATTGAGTTGATTTCATCTTTAACAACAACATTAGGTAGTTCATCCTACCATTTTCATCCACATTTCAATAACTAGCAAAAATTCATCTTTTCACATTAACTAAAATTTTCACATGAACTTATCCATTTCATAATCAAACTCAACATATAACTCAATGACAACTAGGTTAACTAAGGAATTGGGGAAAATTAACCATAATTCATTTTCTAGCAAAACCCCCAATTTGGTTCATCCATGAACCCTAATTTCAAAAGAAAGATAAAAGCTAAGTTAGGGGAAATCAATACCTCAATAATAATAAGCTAATTCAAGACTTTAATTTGGAAACTCTTCTTCCCTTCT
>CM067175.1:33647937-33800440 GCA_034093135.1 Erigeron breviscapus | reverse complement strand
AAAACCTACTGGAGAAAAATAGTTAAAAGGCAAGAGACATGTGTTACATAATTTAAAGATAAATAATTGAGTAAAAAATAATTAATTAAAAATTATCATTAAAATAAATGGAAAATACACAAATAAAAGTATAAATCATGAAATTATAAATTAAGGAGCATATATATTAGAAGATAATTCAAATGAAATTATCCATAATTTATAAAGGCAATTATGACACTTAAAAGTATTTTTAAGGAATTATTTAATTAATAAATCAATAAAATGAATAAATGATTAATTAAATAATATTAATAAATAAATAGTTACAAATCAGAAAATATACATAAATATTAATATTATAAGACCACTAATGTCAAATGTTATTACTAAGCAAAGTATACAATGGAAATCATATAAACCAAATCAAAATTACCGAAATTCCAATAAACGTACAAAAACGTATAATGAGAAAACGACTCTTACCACCAATCTTTACAACCAAAAAGATGTGAATACGAGCAATACACTTGGATCCCATAATTGATAACAACATAATAAAAGTGGCATTTCTAAGTGATGGCTTAAGATAGGAACTTACGTATATTAGTCCTATCGTAGGGATAGTCTTGACTTGAAATGTGATTGAGGAATATGACGGATATATGATCAAGGAAGCGATAGATGGGAAGTACCCATTTTGGATAAGTGAATATAATATGCGGCATATCAAGGTGAGTCATAGCCCCCTTTCAAACTCTTTTATATGTTTTACTTGCGTGGTGAAAAGCATGATTAATTAAAATGACTTTCTCTTATGAAATGATTCTTGAAATAATGATAATGATATGGGAATTATATTGTATGTTCAACGTGTTATATGTTATATGATGAGCTTGAGTACTGTCAAACGGTGGTCCCCTGTACACTACTATTAACTCAATTGAGGCCTGTAGTTAGAGGGTTGCGCAACTAGGACTTGTCCCCTCATCCACTATTATAGGTAACGGTGGGATGTTTGGTCTGCCTTGGTGGCCACCTTCATCGCCAGTCTGGCCTCGCGGTGATCTAACTACTATATATTTATGGGCGTCTCCATGGCACGACCCTTGGTTATCTTTATGCACGTGATTGACAGCATGTGCTTATCATTATCTTATCATTTGGGACATTATATTGATTATTGGGACATAACCGGTCTTAGTAGTGGCTCAAGAACAATCTCATCGAATTACGTCATGGTAGTCTTACCATTGACCAAGTGGTATTGATATTATTTATGGTTGGATATTATGAATTGAACATACGGTTTGGGTATTGGACCTTATATGGAATCTTGAAAGTTGTTGAAATTGGCAATATTGAAGTATTGATGACCAAATGATTTTGGTATAATGAATGATTAATCGATCGATATATTTTTCTGCCACGATAAATGTGACAAATGAGAACTTTATAATTTACCTTGGATTTCTCAACTATTTTGAAATGGATATGTAACGAGGTTTACTTGCAAACCTATGCACTCACCAACTACGTTTTCGTAGTTGACACTTTTTCTTCATGCTTTTCAGGAATTAGCCTTTGTCTTGAGGAATTATATGCATCATGATTGTTTGCATTGCACTTTGGAGTCCAAGATCAAACCTTGTGACGGGCAATGGAATCCGCCTTGATCATTGTAGTATATCATCTCATGTAATTGTTATTTGTTTCATGGACTCAATATCCAAGTATGGTAGACGTGTTGTACTCGGAAATTGGTTCACATGCTTGTGCATTGTAAAATTATTCTTGTCAACCAAAGCTATGGTGAATGTTATCTATTATCCTTTGATTTGAATACTCGACTTTCTGTACATCTCATCATTCCGCCGTGGTTGGGGTGTTACAACCTGAACTTCGACTATCGGCATGGCTAGGAAAGGTGTAACTTTAGGGTGGATTTAATAACAAAGGACATGCTAATGACAACATGTTTTCTATTGTTTCTTGCACTAAAAATGAGTGCAACACAAGGGTTTCACAGGAGGTTCACTAACCAGTGTAGTTAGCTACAAAGCACATTAATAAAACATGCACATAACAAATGTTTACAAAACAAGGGGTGAACATACAAAGAACAAAGGGTTTAAACCTAAATTTGCCTCTTCCTCATCTAGTAATTCGAAACGATCAACCAGGACAAGTTCTAGAATCAACGCAATCACCGGCACACTCATAGCAAATGAAAGTAACCCGGAAATGGAAAAACTAACCTCAAACTTGCACATCATAGTTCAAAGTTCAAAGTCGAACCCTTACTCTTGAATAAATTCAAAAGCCTATGAGAGGGACAAATTTACAAGGCCAATCAATCCAAATCCGTAAACACCTAGCATATCTATAAATGATCAATAATCTCACATATTTGGTGTTTTGGTGCTATAAGCGTGCTAGTCATGTTATTAATCCAGAAGGGATTGCCTAATTAATCAATCAAGACACATTCCACCAATTAAATTTTGTACCAAGGGTGTAGTCAAATTGCTCATTAATATCTATAATTAGGTGACAAAAGCAATTAACTACAAGGACAAGCATGCAAAAGTTTAAAAATTCCACTAAAATACCCGACTTTTTCCTATTTACCACCCCCCCCCACACACACACACACTTGAGTTGGACAATGCCCTCAATGTCCAATGAACTAAGGCAAACTATGGGAAATAGGGGAAAGTAAACAAAAAGCAAAATCAAGAACAAGAAAAAAACTTGTCGGGTATGACGGTGTGTTCCATGCGTGAATGATGCCAACAAGAATATAGCGCTGAACTTACTGCCAGCATATGCATATGACAAAACTTGCTATCAACATGAACACACAATTAACGGATAACAATAATAAACCACGTCAAAGCCAACCAACAACCATCATCGAAGAGTTTATTCAAAAACACAAACGAAAAGAAAAATGCAAAATTTAAATTTAAATAACAAAATAAAAGACACGGGTTGCCTCCCGAGAAGCGCTTAATTTATTAACGAGTCGTTAGCTAGACTCCTACCCCGAAAAATTACCATGGTGGGGTCTCTGACGCCCCCACACTTAAAGTGTTGGGCGGTCTACCCATAAATGGTGAAAAACAATTACCTTTCACCTTCGTCAGAATCCAATCATTTGCTCGCCCGGAAGTATCAACAACCATCATTAACTCCTCTTTCTCATTTGTTGATAAATTCGAGCACAACTCTTCAGACAACTTTACATTACCATGAGAAACAGCAGACTTCAAACGACTGTATAGTTTACGGATCTTAGCACACGGGCCATCCGTTGGTTTAGAAACATGCACTGCTGTTGATTTCAACTCAACCTCTTTTTCCTCTAGCTTCTTGTCCAACCATTCATCAATCTGTACATCCAAAGACTAACACAAGCAGTGTAACATCCCGAACTTTTATGTAGTGTTTGACTAATGCCGTTAAGTCAATTTGGGGTGTCGTTAAGTCTTTACTTAATATTTGAATGTAGCTATGTGTGATTAACGTAGATAAAGTAGTTAGGCTTGGAAGCCTAAATATTAATGTAGTATAAATGTGTGAAATATGAAGGTTTATGTCTATGTAGTGACATCTAATGAAGGGTTAATGTTGTATATGGTCAATAATGCAGTTTGTGACCAATAATGAAGGGTTTAGAAGTCCAGGGGCTGATTTCGACATAGGTTGAAATCAAAAAACGGGATTAAGGGTTTAGGGCTGCCATTAGATGTGATTAAGCAGCCATTAGTGTTTAACAAAGCAATTAAATCCTTTCTTTAATCCTAAAGCAGTTATTAGAGCATTTGATCAACGAATTGGTGTTGTAATTGATCGATCGTCCAAACAAGCAGGTAATTATTGAATTATTGATTGTATTTTCAGATTTGGAGGTTGATTATTTAGGAATCAATCTGATTAAAATGGGATTATGCAAGTAATTAGGGTTAAATGGTGTTTTGGTTAATTAACGTTCAAAATTGGTGTTAAATGAGTCTGTGATCGATCGAATTAATCAAGGGATGTTTAGTTGTGTCAAAAACATGTTTGGAAAGAAGCCTTGATCGATCAAAATCTGGAAATTTGATGGAAGTTGGTCGTTTTAGATTTCTGGACGAAAATATGCTTAAATTCGTAAACTGATGCCAAGTTCGTTTATACTGTCTAAATTCGTTTGCCCTAACGAAGATGAAGTTCGTTGTTTAAATTCGTTGAAGACAAATTCGTTGGCAAATTCGTAAACTGGGAAACAAAACGAAAATGAAGTTAAATTCGTTTAAATGCCTATCTTCGTAACGTGTGACTTAAGTTCGTAAGAACCAAACGAAGATAAGGTCTATCTTCGTAAGGAGGTTATTTTCGTAAAGTAGAACGAACGAAGATAAAGTTCGTACGAAGTTTAAATTCGTTAGGTGTAATTCTGGAATTTTACGTAGTCAGTCTTAAGTTCGTACGAGGGTCTATTTAAGGTCCTAAATGACTTATATTCATTATGTTAATGTACGATAGGTGTCGGAGGTTACCTATAGGCAATACTAGCTTTTGGTTGCGCACGTATACTTCTATCAGGTAAGATATACTACTTTTGTCACGCTGGGGGATCAACTAAAAGCAGGTTTCAAACTTAAATACTTCCAATTAGTAACTTATATTGCGTGTGGGCTTATGGGGTTATTTGGGAGGTATTATGGGTTATGCAGTTGACCATGAGACCTGAGATGCAGTCCCTATTGTAGTATAATGTAGTATTGCTTAATGTAGTATGTAGCTATGCAGTTGATGTAGTTTAATGAAGTGTCTTGATATGCATGATATGTAGAAATGAAGTTGATGTGTGATATGCATGCTTGACTTGTACACCTAGTTCACTAGACTTGCTAGGTTGCTATGTCACTTGCACGTTTAAGGATCCAAACGTAATGAAGTTAAAGTGTGTGAATGTCTAGGAATGTGTGTTACCTAGACTATATGTGTGTGAATGTTTGGGAATGCAGGGACCCAATCTATATGTGTGAAATTGAGCTCATAAAACAGATGCAGTGAAAAGTGTTAAGCTTAACCCGTACTAGCCTTAGCCGGGCGAGTGCGTAGATGCAGTTGTTGCTTGGGTGGCTCCTCGCAACATGGTCTTTATAACGCAGGGCGAGTAATACGAGGGGTTTGACCAACCTCCACATACGGATTACTCAAGGATTGGTTTGCCATTCCTTAACGACGTAAGATGAGAAGTCTTTTGACTAACCATCCAGTCGGGTGTGATGCAGGGCACACTTATATGCAGTTAACGAAGATACGTGTGACAATGTGTGAACTAATAATGCAGATAACGAAGATATGTGTGATAATGTAGGAACTAATGCAGGATAGGCACATTTAGGATGATTATCCTAATTGAAACGAAGTTGAAATGCAGTATATGTGTGAACGTGTGATGTGTGTTGTGCCTAATAAAACTTGTCTAATAATGAAGATTGTTTTAATTGGACAAATGCTTATAAATTAAGTGTTATCTTACTTAGCTATTTTAATAGCTAACACTTGTTTCTTTTAATGTGGTTGTTCCCTCAGGTTTAGCTTGAAGGAACTATATGCAGATCGAGTGAGGCTTGGGTAGATGCAATGCAGGAGCCTTAGCTACCCTATAGACGCTTTGTTTAGACTTTTGTTTACATTCAGTACTTAATGTCGAATTTATGTAGTGATGTGTGAACGGTTGTTTTATGTTGGGCAACTGTTGGGTTTTCCTTTGAACTATTCTATGATGTCGCAAGTAACACCAACTAAATGTAGAAACCAAAATGTTTTATTGGTTTTGACTTTTAAGGTCCTTTCTTCCGCAATATGACACCGTTAGGTGAAAAGTTTTTGAAAACCCATATTTTTAAATGACGGGTGTTACAAGTTGGTATCAGAGAAGTAGTTTAAGTGAACCAAGGCCTATTGACCATAGGATTTGGACTTAAACTTAAGGTGTGCATGCTAGGTACTCGTTAGGATGCCTTAGCTAGAGATGACGTGCGATGTAGGATGGGTTGGGATGAGTGCGAGTGTAGTAGGGCTTACGAGATGTTTATGTTACGAAGATATGTTTTAGCCTTATTTCGACGAGCTTTTGTTTTATCTTGCGCTTATCGACTCCACCATTTTAATGCTGCTAATGCTGCTGCTAATGCTAATGTAAATCGTGTGAACCCCCGCCGTGTTAATCAACCAGGCTCATTGGGTCCGATGCCTCCACCACCTGGCAATGCTCCTGCTAATGCTGCTGCTAATGCTGCTGCTAATGCTGCTGCTAATGCTGCTGCTAATGCTGCTGCTAATGCTGCTGCTAATGCTGCTGCTAATGCTGCTGCTAATGCTGCTGCTAATGCTGCTGCTAATGCTGCTGCTAATGCTGCTGCTAATGCTGCTGCTAATGCTGCTGCTAATGCTGCTGCTAATGCTGCTGCTAATGCTGCTGCTAATGCTGCTGCTAATGCTGCTGCTAATGCTGCTGCTAATGCTGCTGCTAATGCTGCTGCTAATGCTGCTGCTAATGCTGCTGCTAATGCTGCTGCTAATGCTGCTGCTAATGCTGCTGCTAATGCTGCTGCTAATGCTGCTGCTAATGCTGCTGCTAATGCTGCTGCTAATGCTGCTGCTAATGCTGCTGCTAATGCTGCTGCTAATGCTGCTGCTAATGCTGCTGCTAATGCTGCTGCTAATGCTGCTGCTAATGCTGCTGCTAATGCTGCTGCTAATGCTGCTGCTAATGCTGCTGCTAATGCTGCTGCTAATGCTGCTGCTAATGCTGCTGCTAATGCTGCTGCTAATGCTGCTGCTAATGCTGCTGCTAATGCTGCTGCTAATGCTGCTGCTAATGCTGCTGCTAATGCTGCTGCTAATGCTGCTGCTAATGCTGCTGCTAATGCTGCTGCTAATGCTGCTGCTAATGCTGCTGCTAATGCTGCTGCTAATGCTGCTGCTAATGCTGCTGCTAATGCTGCTGCTAATGCTGCTGCTAATGCTGCTGCTAATGCTGCTGCTAATGCTGCTGCTAATGCTGCTGCTAATGCTGCTGCTAATGCTGCTGCTAATGCTGCTGCTAATGCTGCTGCTAATGCTGCTGCTAATGCTGCTGCTAATGCTGCTGCTAATGCTGCTGCTAATGCTGCTGCTAATGCTGCTGCTAATGCTGCTGCTAATGCTGCTGCTAATGCTGCTGCTAATGCTGCTGCTAATGCTGCTGCTAATGCTGCTGCTAATGCTGCTGCTAATGCTGCTGCTAATGCTGCTGCTAATGCTGCTGCTAATGCTGCTGCTAATGCTGCTGCTAATGCTGCTGCTAATGCTGCTGCTAATGCTGCTGCTAATGCTGCTGCTAATGCTGCTGCTAATGCTGCTGCTAATGCTGCTGCTAATGCTGCTGCTAATGCTGCTGCTAATGCTGCTGCTAATGCTGCTGCTAATGCTGCTGCTAATGCTGCTGCTAACACTCTCGCAACCGCAACATCCAACGAGACGGAGCTACTGCTAGCGTTACTCCACCTGTCCATCCGGGTGCAGGTGCTGCTAATGCTGCTGCTAATGCTGCTGCTAATGCTGCTGCTAATGCTAATGTGAATCGTGTGAACCCCCGCCGGGTTAATCAACCAGGCTCATTGGGTCCGATGCCTCCACCACCTGGCAATCCTCCGAGAGTTAACGATGTAGCTGTGGATCAGATTCCCAATCAGATGGAGATGTATAATCTTGTGCTAACTCTTCAGGCCCAGTTGGCCCAAACACAGGAACAGTTGAATCAGGCGTTGGCAGCTAACGCAGAAGGAACTGGTAACAGTCACTCTGTGCCTTCTCACCACACTGAGCCACCAGTCGATGATGTTGTTATTCCTCATGCTAATGTTAATGTGGTTCCCCCTAATGATGCTCGTGCCCCTCGATTCAAGTTTGAGAGTTTTCAGAAGTGTGGAGCTCAGAAATTCTATGGAACACTTAATGCAGTAGGTTGCATGGAATGGCTCGATGATACGGAGATGGTCTTTGAAGCCTGTGACTGTCCCGAGGATAAGAAGGTGTTGTGCGTTAGTCGAATGTTGAAAGAAGGTGCTCGGGATTGGTGGAAGAGCATGACTATTTCGATGACTCCGGCTATGGTAACTGCTATTACATGGGCTGACTTTAAGCAGAAATTCATTGAAGAATATATTGGAGTTCATGAGCAGCGTAAAATGGAAAAAGAGTTCCGTGCTTTGACAGCTGAAGTTGGCAAAATTAATGATTATGCTCGTTCTTTTATGGAGAAGATGAAGTTCGTAGGCCATTTGTTCCGTACTGATGCAGATCAGGTTGCTTGCTATGTTGATGGTTTGCCTCCGAGTTATCGAGGTATCTGCAGGCAGCACAAGACTCTGACTGAAGCAATCAAGGAGTCTAAGAAGCTTGATGATGATTTCGCTTCGGATAAGAAAGTAGTTGAGAAAGTCGACGACAAGAAAGTGGGATTTAAAAGAAGGTCAAACTGGTCTTCCAATAACAATAATAATAAGAAGTTCCGTGGAAGTGGTAGTTCGAGCGGTGACAAAGATAAAAAGAAGACTGGGTCATGGTGTACTTTTTGCAAGACAATTCATGAAGGGCATTGTACCGACAAGACGAGAAGGTGCCACAAGTGTGGGAAGTCGGGGCATCTTGCCACTGAATGTAGGGACAAGACTCGTTGCTACAAGTGCCAAGAAACGGGTCATCTCATTGCCGATTGTCCACAGATGAAGAATGCTGGAAAGAAGACCGCCACGACAGCAACAAAAGTGAGAGCTCTTCAAATGACGGTTGATGACGCAAGGAACAACGATGAAGTGGTAAGTGGTACTTTCCTTGTTAACTCAAAGCCTGCCTCTGTTTTATTTGATTCAGGTGCAAATAGGTCGTTTGTGTCCACATTATTTGCTCCTAAGCTAGAAAGAGTCACTACTCCCTTAGATTGTTCATTAGAGGTAGAAATTGCTAATGGTACGATTAATAATATACGTGTGGGATATGACGATTGTGACATTGAGATTGAAGGTCGTTCTTTTCCGGTTCAACTATTACCTACTACCTTAGGTGGTTTTGATGTAGTGATTGGTATGGATTGGTTGGCTAGAAATGAGGCTAGTATTTTATGTTCCCAAAAGATAATTCGATTGCCTATATCCGAGGGTAAAGTGATAACGGTGTATGGAGACAAGAAGAGAGGAGGAATAAAGATAATTAGTATGATGAAAGCTATTAAATGTATAAGGAAAAACAAGAGCCATTTCTTGGCTTATGTCATAGATGCAAGAAAAGAGAAGTCTCCAATCGCTAGTGTTGAGGTAGTATCCAATTTCCCCGATGTGTTTCCCGACGATCTACCAGGTATTCCTCCCGATCGTGAAGTTACTTTTCAGATAGATCTTGTTCCCGGTGCAACACCAGTTGCTAAAGCACCTTACCGATTAGCTCCTACAGAAATGAAGGAATTAATGACGCAACTACAGGAGTTACTTGACAAAGGGTTCATACAACCTAGTTCCTCGCCTTGGGGAGCTCCGGTTCTCTTTGTTAAGAAGAAGGACGGATCAATGCGCATGTGTATTGACTACCGTGAGTTGAACAAACGAACGGTCAAGAATAAGTATCCTCTCCCGAGAATTGATGATCTTTTTGACCAACTACATGGTGCTTCGTATTTTTCAAAGATTGATTTGCGGTCCGGTTATCATCAGTTAAAGGTAAAGAAGGAAGATGTAGCAAAGACGGCTTCCGGACTAGATATGGTCATTATGAGTTCTTGGTCATGCCATTTGGGTTGACCAATGCTCCAGCCGCGTTTATGGACTTAATGAATCGGGTATGCCGCCCCTTCCTAGATCATTTTGTTATTGTGTTTATTGACGATATTTTGATCTATTCTAAGTCGGAGGATGAACACCGTGAGCATTTGAAAGCAGTTTTGGAGGTGTTGAGGGAGAAGAAGTTGTACGCAAAGTTTTCTAAATGTGAGTTTTGGCTCCGAGAAGTGCAGTTTCTTGGTCATGTTATTACATCGGAAAGGTATTAAAGTAGATCCTTCAAAGATTGAAGCTGTTTCAAAGTGGGAGCAACCAAAGACTCCTACCGAGATTAAGAGTTTTCTTGGTTTGGCTGGGTATTATAGAAGGTTTATTCAGGATTTTTCCCGAATAGCCAAGCCTATGACGGAATTAACAAAGAAGGGTGTGAAGTACGAGTGGACTGAAAAGCAGGAAAATGCATTCCAAACGTTGAAAAAGAAGTTGTGTGAAGCTCCTATCCTTGCCTTGCCTGAAGGTACTGATGATTTAGTGGTATATAGCGATGCTTCTATTACGGGTTTGGGTTGTGTCTTAATGCAGAGAGACAAAGTGATTGCCTATGCTTCACGTCAGTTGAAGCCCCATGAGAAGAATTACCCTACCCATGATCTTGAGCTAGCGGCGGTTGTGTTTGCATTGAAATTATGGAGACATTACTTATATGGTACTAAATGCACACTTTACACCGACCATAAGAGTTTACAATATATGTTTACTCAAAAGGAGATGAATGTGAGACAAAGAAGGTGGATGGAGTTACTTAAAGACTATGATTGTGAAATCAAATACCATCCGGGTAAAGCCAATGTAGTGGCGGATGCACTAAGTAGGAAAGTGCAAAGCTCTTCTTGTAAGTTAATGAGCATGCAAGTTCAGGCCAAGTCGGGTCTATTAGATCGAATTAAAGAAGCACAAGAGAGGGCATTAATGAAGGATAATATTGATAACGAAAGTATTGGAAAGAAGAAACGACTGGTGATGGAGACTAATAGTCGTGGGTTTAAAACATACAAGGGTCGCATTTGGGTGCCACTGCTTGGTGGTAACCGAGAGTTGATCCTTGAAGAGGTCCATAGAAGTAGGTATTCGATGCATCCGGTGTCACCAAAATGTATGCAGATTTGAAGCCGATTTATTGGTGGCCGGATATTAAAGGTGAAGTAGCTCATTTTGTAGCAAAGTGCTTGACGTGTGCAAGAGTGAAGACGGACCATCAAAAGCCGTATGGTTTGTTGCATCAATTAGACATTCCCGAGTGGAAATGGGACCATATTACCATGGACTTTGTAACGAAGCTACCTAAAACGCCGAAAGGGAACGATATGATATGGGTGATTGTAGATAGATTGACGAAGAGTGCTCATTTTCTAGCTACCCGACAAGATGTGCCTTTAACGAAGATGGCAAAGATGTACATTGATGAAGTAGTAGCAAAACATGGAGTTCCCTTATCTATTGTTTCGGATCGAGACTCGAGGTTTGTGTCAAACTTTTGGAAGGGTCTTCAACGGGAGTTGGGTAGTAGAATAAATTTGAGTACCGCCTATCATCCCCAAACCGATGGGCAAAGTGAGAGAACCATTCAAACCTTGGAGGATATGTTGAGAACGTGTGTACTTGAATACGGTGGAGCATGGGATGAACACTTGAAGTTGATTGAATTTGCTTATAATAATAGTCACCATGCAAGTATTGGAATGCCACCATTTGAAATGTTATATGGAAGGAGATGTAGGACTCCAAGTTGTGGATGGAGCCCGGTGAAAAGCAGTTGACCGGTCCCGAAATTATTGAAATTACCTCTGAAAAGGTTAATGTAGCTAAAGAAGCCTTACGTGTGGCAAGAGAAAGGCAGAAAGACATATGCAGATAAGAAAAGGAGACCGATTGAGTTTAATGTGGATGATTTAGTGATGCTGAAAGTATCACCTTGGAAAGGAGTTATCCGATTTGGAAAGAAGGGAAAGTTGAGTCCAAGATTTATTGGACCTTTTAAAGTGGTGAAGCGCATTAAAGATGTGGCATATCAGTTGGAATTACCTCCAGAATTGGATGGAATTCATAACACCTTCCATGTATCCTACTTGAGGAAATGTTTAGCAGAGGAGTCAAGTGTGATTCCTATTAAAGACGTGAGTATTGACCCAATGAAGAGAATAGTAGACGAACCGGTAGCGATACTTGGAAGAAAGCAAAAGAAGTTACGCAGAAAGGTGATAGATCTTGTTTTGATAAAGTGGAAACATAATCATGGAGAAAGCTTGACTTGGGAAACTGAAGCAGTAATGAAGGAGAAATATCCCGAGTTATTCCTATCTGATGAGATTCCGAGGACGGAATCCTTTTAAGGAGGAGGTAATTGTAACATCCCGAACTTTTATGTAGTGTTTGACTAATGCCGTTAAGTCAATTTGGGGTGTCGTTAAGTCTTTACTTAATATTTGAATGTAGCTATGTGTGATTAACGTAGATAAAGTAGTTAGGCTTGGAAGCCTAAATATTAATGTAGTATAAATGTGTGAAATATGAAGGTTTATGTCTATGTAGTGACATCTAATGAAGGGTTAATGTTGTATATGGTCAATAATGCAGTTTGTGACCAATAATGAAGGGTTTAGAAGTCCAGGGGCTGATTTCGACATAGGTTGAAATCAAAAAACGGGATTAAGGGTTTAGGGCTGCCATTAGATGTGATTAAGCAGCCATTAGTGTTTAACAAAGCAATTAAATCCTTTCTTTAATCCTAAAGCAGTTATTAGAACATTTGATCAACGAATTGGTGTTGTAATTGATCGATCGTCCAAACAAGCAGGTAATTATTGAATTATTGATTGTATTTTCAGATTTGGAGGTTGATTATTTAGGAATCAATCTGATTAAAATGGGATTATGCAAGTAATTAGGGTTAAATGGTGTTTTGGTTAATTAACGTTCAAAATTGGTGTTAAATGAGTCTGTGATCGATCGAATTAATCAAGGGATGTTTAGTTGTGTCAAAAACATGTTTGGAAAGAAGCCTTGATCGATCAAAATCTGGAAATTTGATGGAAGTTGGTCGTTTTAGATTTCTGGACGAAAATATGCTTAAATTCGTAAACTGATGCCAAGTTCGTTTATACTGTCTAAATTCGTTTGCCCTAACGAAGATGAAGTTCGTTGTTTAAATTCGTTGAAGACAAATTCGTTGGCAAATTCGTAAACTGGGAAACAAAACGAAAATGAAGTTAAATTCGTTTAAATGCCTATCTTCGTAACGTGTGACTTAAGTTCGTAAGAACCAAACGAAGATAAGGTCTATCTTCGTAAGGAGGTTATTTTCGTAAAGTAGAACGAACGAAGATAAAGTTCGTACGAAGTTTAAATTCGTTAGGTGTAATTCTGGAATTTTACGTAGTCAGTCTTAAGTTCGTACGAGGGTCTATTTAAGGTCCTAAATGACTTATATTCATTATGTTAATGTACGATAGGTGTCGGAGGTTACCTATAGGCAATACTAGCTTTTGGTTGCGCACGTATACTTCTATCAGGTAAGATATACTACTTTTGTCACGCTGGGGGATCAACTAAAAGCAGGTTTCAAACTTAAATACTTCCAATTAGTAACTTATATTGCGTGTGGGCTTATGGGGTTATTTGGGAGGTATTATGGGTTATGCAGTTGACCATGAGACCTGAGATGCAGTCCCTATTGTAGTATAATGTAGTATTGCTTAATGTAGTATGTAGCTATGCAGTTGATGTAGTTTAATGAAGTGTCTTGATATGCATGATATGTAGAAATGAAGTTGATGTGTGATATGCATGCTTGACTTGTACACCTAGTTCACTAGACTTGCTAGGTTGCCATGTCACTTGCACGTTTAAGGATCCAAACGTAATGAAGTTAAAGTGTGTGAATGTCTAGGAATGTGTGTTACCTAGACTATATGTGTGTGAATGTTTGGGAATGCAGGGACCCAATCTATATGTGTGAACGGTTGTTTTATGTTGGGCAACTGTTGGGTTTTCCTTTGAACTATTCTATGATGTCGCAAGTAACACCAACTAAATGCAGAAACCAAAATGTTTTATTGGTTTTGACTTTTAAGGTCCTTTCTTCCGCAATATGACACCGTTAGGTGAAAAGTTTTTGAAAACCCATATTTTTAAATGACGGGTGTTACAAGCAGTTTCAACAGAGTTAGCAACATTAGGTAAAGAAATAGAACAAGTGTTCGAAAATGTCACTGACTCATTCCCTGCTCTCAATGTAAGCTTGTCACGACCAACCTAAAGTTTAGCATCGGCCGTAGCAAGGAACGGTCTTCCTAGAATGAGTGGCACATTCAATGCTTCATCTGGATCGATAATTACAAAATCTACAGGATAAACCAAACCACCCACCTTGACTAACACATCTTCTAAAATCCCCATAGGTCTTATTTCAGATTTATCGGCCAATTGGATTTTCATGTTAATCGGTTTCGGTTCTCCTAAGTTCAGCTTAGAATAAATAGATGAAGGCATTAAGTTAATGCTTGCACCTGAATCTGTTAATGATCGTTTTACAGACAAATTACCAATTTTATACAGAATAGTAAAACTACCTGGATCCCTATGTTTCTCGGGTAACTTATCTGTCACTGCTGTTGAACAAACATCTTCAAGCATTGTAGTTGCCACCTTCGCCATATTTTTCTTATTCATCAAAATTTGCCTCAAACATTTTGCATAACCTGGCATCTACACAATTGCATCTAAAAATGGTATATTAATATGCAACTTACTTAGATGACTCACAAATTTCTCCATTTTCTCCTTCATCTTATCTTTCACCAATCGCTGAGGAAATGGGATCTTAGGCTTGTAAGGCTTCACTTCCGGTTTTTCAGCCGGTTTAGATGGAACGGCCGGAGTCTGCACGGTTGGGTTCGGCTCCATCTCAATCTTGTCATCAACCGCCTCCTCATCTTCTTCAACCTGCACAACTGGGGTAACATCATCAAGTAAAGGGTTAGCTGAGTTATAAGTATTACCTGCTTGAGTTGTGATGGCATTCACATGCTCATTTCTAGCATTAGGAGGGGTGTCTTTCTGCCCTTGCCCTTGGTTATTTGATTGAGGCTTCGGGTTCTGTTGAGTGTTACTCGGTAAAGTACCAGGTGGTCTATTAGAGTTCCCGAGCCTTTCAATCCTTCCTTCCAAGTCCTTTATTGTAACTTGATTATTCTTCGATCCTTGATCCAAATTGTACCCAAGTCCATCTAACCGAGTAGTCAGAGCATCCAATGCAACATTCATCTTCTTTGATTCTTCTGCAACGTGCTCATTGGTTTCTCTCTAGGTACTAATGAAGTCTTTCATTATACTCTTCAGCTCTGAATCCTGATCTTGTTGACTCTGATTATTGAACCTGCTGAACCTGTTACCACCAAAACCAGAATTGTTAGTATTATAAGATGAAGATGAAGGATAAGAGTAAAACTACCTGGATCCCTATGTTTCTCGGGTAACTTATCTGTCACTGCTGTTGAACAAACATCTTCAAGCATTGTAGTTGCCACCTTCGCCATATTTTTCTTATTCATCAAAATTTGCCTCAAACATTTTGCATAACCTGGCATCTACACAATTGCATCTAAAAATGGTATATTAATATGCAACTTACTTAGATGACTCACAAATTTCTCCATTTTCTCCTTCATCTTATCTTTCACCAATCGCTGAGGAAATGGGATCTTAGGCTTGTAAGGCTTCACTTCCGGTTTTTCAGCCGGTTTAGATGGAACGGCCGGAGTCTGCACGGTTGGGTTCGGCTCCATCTCAATCTTGTCATCAACCGCCTCCTCATCTTCTTCAACCTGCACAACTGGGGTAACATCATCAAGTAAAGGGTTAGCTGAGTTATAAGTATTACCTGCTTGAGTTGTGATGGCATTCACATGCTCATTTCTAGCATTAGGAGGGGTGTCTTTCTGCCCTTGCCCTTGGTTATTTGATTGAGGCTTCGGGTTCTGTTGAGTGTTACTCGGTAAAGTACCAGGTGGTCTATTAGAGTTCCCGAGCCTTTCAATCCTTCCTTCCAAGTCCTTTATTGTAACTTGATTATTCTTCGATCCTTGATCCAAATTGTACCCAAGTCCATCTAACCGAGTAGTCAGAGCATCCAATGCAACATTCATCTTCTTTGATTCTTCTGCAACGTGCTCATTGGTTTCTCTCTAGGTACTAATGAAGTCTTTCATTATACTCTTCAGCTCTGAATCCTGATCTTGTTGACTCTGATTATTGAACCTGCTGAACCTGTTACCACCAAAACCAGAATTGTTAGTATTATAAGATGAAGATGAAGGATAAGAGTTACCTGACTCCCGGTTTTGGAAACCGGTGTTATGGCTGAAGTTCCCTTGCTGTTGGTTCTGGACATAATTAACATCTTCAGCAGGTCGATGGGGGCATTCCTCTGTATAATGCATAAATCCACAATGGTCACACCCGTCAGTTAACACTCTCACATCCCTCTCTATGCTCTTGAACCTACTTTCTTGTCCATCAAAACGCTCATCCATGCGTTTCGAGAGAGCTTTAACTTCAGCAACCTGTTCTGAATCTTTGGTACTTTCGACTTTAGAAACAGTATATCTCCCAGATTTCTTGGTTCGGTCTTCATCTCGGGTCGAGCTTTCCTTGGTCATATCTTCAAGAATTTTGTAGCCTTCATTCGGGGAAATGTTGTTGAAACTACCCCCAAATGCATACCCGAGCTCCCTCTTAGACCTCCTATCCAATCCATCGAAGAAAATCTCAACAATCAAATCAGTACCCATGCTATGTCCCGGGCAATTCCTCAACATCTCCTTAAATCTTTCCAAGCATCTACAATATCCTCACCATTATCTTGAGAAAAGCTCCTAATCTGATTCTCTAGCTGCCTTTGAGTTCTTATGGAATAGAACTCATCAATGAATGCTTCCCTGAGTTCAGTCCAAGTAGAGAATGAGTTTTCCGGTAACTCTTTAAACCATGAAGATGCATCTGCAGCAAGAGTCAATGGTAATAACTCTAGTTTCACAACCTCAGCTTGCCCTTCCCCGTACTGATACAATCTGCAGATCTTTTCAAACCTCTCAATATGGGCATAAGGATCACATCTTCTAACCCCGTTGAACTTATCCTCCTCGACACTCTTGAGATGATTACCCTTTAAAGAGAAGTTTACCGAAATCTGAGGAGGGCGGATAGTTGTGCCTCGGTTAGCTGGTATGGTTCTTCTTCGTTCCCCATAAGGAACGTTGTTCATATCTCTTGGTTGCTCTTCACCCATTCCGTTTACCTTTCCTTGTAGATTTCTGTTGACTCGAGGAAATACAATTGTACCCGGTTCAGGTGTTTGAACTTTTTCTTCGTCTTCTGAGTTCTCACCTGTTTTGAATATCCTAGCTTCTTCCTCCAACTTATTAACCAACTGATCTTCCAAGGTCTGACCGGGTGGAACTTGATCTGCGGTTTCTGAATCTATCTTGTCTGATGTGGATGGTTCCTCACTGGGTTTTTGCACTAATCTACGTCTGGCCCTCTTCGGATTAGACAAAGGACTATGCAAAGGTAAGCCAGAAGCTCTAGTGTTCATCCACTAGCAAGAGACCTGCACAATCACCACAAACAAACCGTCAACCGCACCTGGTTTAATAAAATAAAAATGAAAATAAAGTAAAATCTATCTAATAAAGCAATTAACTTTCTCACAAGTAAATGTGAGAAAGGGTCGAACTACAAGATTAAACAACTACTAAACAAAAGTCCCCAGCAGCGGCCCCAAAAACTTGATGTGTAATTTTGAGTCTTAAATTTACAATCACGAACTACCTAGCTACTGACTACTACACACTCTCGGGCAGTGGTCCCGTTCGTATGCAATATAGTTGACTTGGTAAATCCGAGGTCGAACACAAGGACTGTTGTTGTAGAAGTTGTTCAAATAATGCAATTCAAAGTAAAAATGGGGGTTTTGTGATCGAATTGTCACGTTGCAAGAAGTTAGATTGCAAGAAAGTAAACAAGTTAGTAATCCCGCAGGATTAATCGAAAAGAGAGTTTTTTTTTTGAAACAATAATATTAAAAGGTACACCCACTTGGAATAGCTCACATGTCGATCAGACTGTCACAATGTCACTCGCAATGTTGAACAACTTAATAGATAATTAAGATGAACTCTCGTTATACTTAAATCTTTAATTGCAAAAAGTATAGTTATCGCTCTCGCGAATAATTTCTACTCAAACAACTAAGCATTAAGTCCTAAATATTATTGTTATTCATAATTGTTGAACAAGGTTTTATGTTTAATCGAAGATCCATATTGTACCGATAATCTTGATGAATTCGGAAAGCAATAATGAATCCTTGAATAAAAATTGATATTCTTGAACAAATGGATGATAGGAGAATGACCTACAAAAGCCTCCCCTTCGTTTTTGATGTTTTTAGGGTTTTGAAATGCTAAAATATGAATAATACCCGTCCAAATGGAATAAAAGATAGTATATATATAAAAACAGCGACTAACGGCCGTTACAGATGTCTAACGGCCGTTACACGGGTCATCTACCAAATCTGTGCACTTTTGGTCCTTTTTTTAACGCCCGTCGGGATTTTTGTAACGCCCGTTAGAATTTTGTTACACCATCAGTCCTTCAGTTACTAATGGCAGTTAAGATTTGTTCTAACACCAGTTAGCGAGCAGATGTAATTCCAAATCCCTTTTAACGGCAGTTAAGGTTTGTTTAACGGGAGTTAAGCTCTGAAACTCACGAATTCTTCATTTTAACATCCTTTTTCGTCATGTCTACTTCCACGAACATCACTTCAACCTATCTTAAGTCTTTTATGGCCATTTTAATCCATCTTGCATGTTATAAACCTGAAACCACTAACACATACCATAAAGCATCGAATATACATGCAAATGCCTAACAATTACGCATAAAACGGCCTAAAAATCATGTAAGAAATAAGTATATATTTAGTCACATCACGGTGCAAACTATAACCCTGGTATCTTGGGAAATCATGGCCATTATATCCAAGTTGGAAATGATGGATTTGAAAAACCCTTCCAACCAAGTGCATGTTTTCGTAGCGTGGCACTAAAAGACGTGGGACAACGGCAGCAAATGTGTCTCCCTAACATATGTAGCAATCCAAGTTGCATATTATTACATTACATTAAATATATTAGTTCTATAACATATGTTAGCAATTACTTACAGTTCTATCGATCAAAAACAAATGCAAGTTGTTATCATGCACATTCTTATAGACGAACTTGACTCTGACAGCGTTAATGACGTACCACATAGGCCAGTTCCATATTTTCTCAAATGTGTCAACATGCTCGTGACCGTCATACACCTCAAATAAGAAATAAATTTTAAAAAAAATCATTCCATAGAGTGTAATATATAGTGTAATATATTCCATGAAAAATACAAAGTAACACAATGAAGTAGTTGTTAAAGGGAAGAGATACATAAATTGATGGATTACCTCAACAGGGAGTGAAGAGGAAGATGCACCGGAGGGAGCAGCCATGGAAGGAGTAACTGGTATCTGTAAGACAAAATAAACTCATAGAATAATCTGGAAGTGAAGAGGATGCGTTGTGAACAAAAAAAAACGAACAGGATCGATTACCTCAACAAGAAGTGAAAAGGATGCACCAGAGGGAGCAACAGTGGAAGGAGTAACCGGTAATGTTGGAGAATATGTCACAGGCGGTGTTGACAGAGACGACCTAGTTGTTGCGATGATGACACCTCTTGAAATCTGCGATGTGGGCGAAGCCTTTTCGGTGATCAAAATAGCAGCGTTGGTTGGAGCATCGAATGAAGATGTGGATTCCATTCTCAGTGATCGAAACAGTAGAAGTTGCAATGGATGTGATATGAGGAGTGAAAAGAAGGGTGTATTTATAGGGGGAGATATAGGGAGAAGAAGGGGTAGTATAGAAGTCCAATATCTTTTGGGAGAAGCAAAATCAATAATTAGGGCAGCCATGGATAGATTAAAGAGAGACAAATAGTTAGGGTTTTTTTTTCCAGGTATATTTATTGGGAGGGAAAGAGAAGAGAAGAGGCGTGAGTGATTGAAGAAGGAAGCGTTACTGTATTTTTTCTTCCCCAGGTATATCATGCCTTGATCTGTATTTATTAGGAAAAGGAGATATTTATTGGGAGATGGAGGACGGCTATGAGAGAAGAAGTGAGGGTAAAAGGGTAAAATCGCATGTTCCAAACTTGTAAACTTTTCAACACCCCATATAATTTTTAATAGGGAGTATATATGTATTTCGGTTAAGTGAAAGGTATATGTTAGAAAGTTTAAGGAATTAAAAGGAGTTGATTGCAAATAAAGAAGACCAAATGGTGTAAAATTTAAGGTTGCATCAAGTGAATTAGCATTATTTACTTACACTATAAATATGGGGTGGGGATTCCCTCAAGTTAGTATTAACTTGAGGGGTAAAGTTAGAAAGATCTCAACCCTTGATTTAAAATCAAGGGTCAAGATTTAATAATCAATTTTGAATCTTAACCCTTGATTTTAATTCAAGGGTCAAGATCGTCTTAACTTTACCCCTCAAGTTGGGGTAACTTGAGGGGATCTCTACCCATAAATATGTTACATATTTTGATGAAACAAAAAACATTAAGTGAAAAGTATATGTTAGAAAGTTTAAGGAATTAAAAGGAGTTGATTGCAAATAAAGAAGACCAAATGGTGTAAAATTTAAGGTTGCATCAAGTGAACTAGCATTATTTACTTACACTATAAATATGTTACATATTTTGATGAAACAAAAAACATTAATTACTATTACTATACCTTAATATATATGGAAAATACATAGTAAATGATCGATTAATGATAAATATATTATGTATTTATGTTTCTGTTTGCCTCATAAATTTTTAAAGATGTTAGATGTTCAAATGTCTTGGTCGAGAAAGATGTGAATTATTATGCATAGTGCTAATATTTGTATTTTAATTTTATTTTTTTTTTGAAAAGATACCTATTATATACATTCTAAAATGCGTGCATCGATTTAGCAAACGTTTTTTTTTATTGCGTTAATGATGGAGCCGGTTTGTTTTGGGCCAAAAGGCCCATCCACCTTTCATGTTTATTTTCAATACATAGGCAATTAATTAGGCATCTAGGCAATTAATTAGGCATCTAACTATGTAAGTCAATTAAATTTAATGTTAATTTTATTATATTGTAATGTAGTTTCAATGTTTCATTTCATTTTTATTTGATTTTTATTTCTATTTCTATTTATATTTATGATAATAACATTTTGTAAATATTTTGCAATTACGTTTTGCTTTAAGTGTTTCATTATAATGGTTGTTATGTTGATATTCGTTTGACAGTGTTTTCTTGCGATACTTATATTATTCACGTCATTTTTATGGTTATCTATTTGAGATTATTATGTTATATTTCGTTTTGACATTGTTCGCCCCTGACACATATTTTGTTCTGTATGATATGCTTGACAATTTGGAATATGCTACATTGTACACTTTATATTAAATGTTTTTATTTTTAATTTTATCATTTTATGTTACAAGTACTATTATGCACATTAGTTATAGCTCACAATTTATCATTAAAATTAATTCTAGATATATTTGATTTCCTCTATATCTTTTAAACTCTAAAATTCAAATATACTGTGATTACGCCTTCGATATAAGTTTTTTCAGGGGTAAGTCGAGTCATGTTCGTATATGGTTATTAATAAAGGTACATACGAAGATTTAAGATGAGGATTATGCATATATATGTAATTACATGTTATTTACATGTTTTTTGTATAACTATCTTTATAAGATATAAAGTGTTTCGAGGCAATGTTTGAGACGTCAATATCTAGCTTCACATAATATCGCATACAATAAATGTAATTTGTCCCGCGGGTATATAAGTCATTATTACTATTTATGTGTTTAACATGCATAAATTAACATTGCCCCATAAAAAAAAATTGTTGATACAAAAAATTTTAAAAAAAAATTAACATGCATACAATAATTAACAAAAAATTATTGATACAAAAAAAAAAAAAAAAACTTGCATTGCTACCCATCAATTAACATTCATAAACAGCCAAACCAAAGCCAAGCAAGCAGCTTATAATGTTCCAGTCTTCATTATTATTACATGCGTCCTCCAATCACAAAATATACAATTTAGTGATGATGTCCTGGCAACTTCTCTTTGATCTTCTCCACCACTCCTTTCTTTTGATGCGTTCCTCCATAAGCACCACCACCTCCTGTTGTAGTGGTACTATGACCGCCACCAGGAAGCTTTTCTTTAATCTTCTGTACCACACCACCCTGGTGACCGGTGGTACCATGCCCGGTTGTTCCAGTGTGACCGGTTGTAGTATGTTGACCACCGGTTCCTAGCCCAACGGCTTTAGCTATTTTAGTACCCACACCTTGGTGACCGGTGGTACCAGTAGTTTGATGACCACCGGTTCCTACCCCAGCGGCTTTACCTATTTTAGTACCCACACCTTGGTGACCGGTGGTACCAGTAGTTTGATGACCACCGGTTCCTACCCCAGCGGCTTTACCTATTTTAGTACCCACACCTTGGTGACCGGTGGTACCAGTAGTTTGATGACCACCGGTTCCTACCCCAGCGGCTTTACCTATTTATATATATATATATATATATATATATATATATATATATATATATATATATATATATATATATATATATATATATATATATATATATATATATATATATATATATATATATATATATATATATATATATATATATATATATATATATATATATATATATATATATATATATATATATATATATATATATATATATATATATATATATATATATATATATATATATATATATATATATATATATATATATATATATATATATATATATATATATATATATATATATATATATATATATATATATATATATATATATATATATATATATATATATATATATATATATATATATATATATATATATATATATATATATATATATATATATATATATATATATATATATATATATATATATATATATATATATATATATATATATATATATATATATATATATATATATATATATATATATATATATATATATATATATATATATATATATATATATATATATATATATATATATATATATATATATATATATATATATATATATATATATATATATATATATATATATATATATATATATATATATATATATATATATATATATATATATATATATATATATATATATATATATATATATATATATATATATATATATATATATATATATATATATATATATATATATATATATATATATATATATATATATATATATATATATATATATATATATATATATATATATATATATATATATATATATATATATATATATATATATATATATATATATATATATATATATATATATATATATATATATATATATATATATATATATATATATATATATATATATATATATATATATATATATATATATATATATATATATATATATATATATATATATATATATATATATATATATATATATATATATATATATATATATATATATATATATATATATATATATATATATATATATATATATATATATATATATATATATATATATATATATATATATATATATATATATATATATATATATATATATATATATATATATATATATATATATATATATATATATATATATATATATATATATATATATATATATATATATATATATATATATATATATATATATATATATATATATATATATATATATATATATATATATATATATATATATATATATATATATATATATATATATATATATATATATATATATATATATATATATATATATATATATATATATATATATATATATATATATATATATATATATATATATATATATATATATATATATATATATATATATATATATATATATATATATATATATATATATATATATATATATATATATATATATATATATATATATATATATATATATATATATATATATATATATATATATATATATATATATATATATATATATATATATATATATATATATATATATATATATATATATATATATATATATATATATATATATATATATATATATATATATATATATATATATATATATATATATATATATATATATATATATATATATATATATATATATATATATATATATATATATATATATATATATATATATATATATATATATATATATATATATATATATATATATATATATATATATATATATATATATATATATATATATATATATATATATATATATATATATATATATATATATATATATATATATATATATATATATATATATATATATATATATATATATATATATATATATATATATATATATATATATATATATATATATATATATATATATATATATATATATATATATATATATATATATATATATATATATATATATATATATATATATATATATATATATATATATATATATATATATATATATATATATATATATATATATATATATGATAAAACATCTCAGTCTCTCTTTCTCTCTCTCTATATATATATATATTCTCTCTATATCTCTAAAACATGTTTTTCATCTTCTAGTAAAATGCCAATTTGTTCATGTGGTGAGGTCGCTGTCATTTGCACATCTTGGACTCCGCGAAACCCAGGAAGAAGGTTCTATACTTGCCCTAAAAGAGGATCCCGTTGCACAAGGTTTATTGGATGGTATGATCCAGTTATGTGTGAACGATCGATGGACATTATTCCTGGTCTTCTAAGGTCTAAGAACGCACTGGAGGTTGAAATTGTTATGAAGAATCAACAGATAAAGAAACTAAAGTTGTGTCTCTTGGCTTGTGTTATTGTTATTTTTTTGTTAATTCTGAAGTAATATAGTTAGGATTTCAATGTGGCAGTGGGTTTGGTGATGTAATTTGGGGCATTTTTGAGAATTAATTGTAATCTGGTTAGGGTTTCATTATGAAGTAATATAGTTAGGGTTTCAATGTGGCAGTGGGTTTGATGATGTAATTTGGGGCTTTTTTGAGAATTAATTGTAATCTGGTTAGGGTTTCATTATGAAGTAATATAGTTAGTGTTTGATTGTGTTATTGTTATTTATCAATGAAATTGTGTAAAAGTCTTATGAAATTGAAAAGTTGGTAATTTTGACTAAATTTGTTCACATAATTCTTGACTTTATTTGGCAGAATACATTGGTTCAAATGCATAATTTTGACTAAATTTGTTCAGATGTTGTTGACTTTATTTGGCAGAATACATTCGTTGAAATGCATATGTTCAGAAAAATAAGCATAAGCAAAACTAAAGTAAAGAAACTACATATTCAAATTCCACATACATCAAAAGCATTGTTTCAAAGTACACAAACATAAAAACATTGTACCAACATACATAAAGCTAAACATAGTTTCAAAAGCATTAGACAGAAAATAGAAACATAAACATTGTCTTCAAGTAGCAGTCTTCTGGGCTACATTCTTCTTGGACACATTCTTGTTGGTCTTTTTTCCTGCTGGTATCCCTCCTGGAAAGTTTTGTGCTTGTATGGCTTGCCTTGTAAGCTTGTTTGGTGATTGAGGTAACCTCCTTTGTTGTTGGCTTGATGTCTGAACCTGACTTGGTGCTTGAGGCTGACTTGATGCTTGAGTCTGACTGGATGGTGCTTTTTTAGCTGCTGATTGGCTTTGGGACTGACTTGGTTGTGTTCTTTGAGTGGGTGGTGCAGTTTGGGACTGACTTGGTTGTGCATTATGAGACTGGGATCCCCCTTGCCCTTTACAACTCCTAGAGTTATGCCCTAGATTACCACAAAGCCCACAAGTTAGTGTCTTCAACTTCCTTGCATTATTATCACCTTTTTTCACCATTTTTTCCTCATTGAATGACCTTTTCCTCTTCTTCTTTGGCCTTCCAACAGGATTGTGATGGATTGGGGGTGTTATTCCAATAGGAAGTTGAGACCTTTCCCACATGTTTGGACCATTAACACCACCTATCCTGTAAGAATAAACCTGTCTCCATGTACTTAGCCAATAACACTCATCAACCCAAGTTTCAACCATGCCAACAACTACCCCATTTGTAGCCATATTCCAATTAGCAGCCACAACATGTTTACATGGTATGCCTGTTAACTCCCATCTTCTGCAAGTACAGTTCTTTTCTTGTACATTCACTACACACTGATCACCCCATGGACCAGATACTTGGTAATTAACCCCTCCATCATAGATGACATTGTACTTTGAAGCATCCTGTTTACACACTTCTAACAACCTAGTTGCTGTTGGTGTTAAGGGTCCAAGGCACTTGTTAATTTCCTTTTGTACCAAAGTATTCCTTTTCATCATATATTCCCTAATGAAGTCTAGACATCCTATGATTGGACTTTCCCTAGCCTTAAGTAACCTTCTATTAAACACTTCACACAAATTGTTTAACAGTATATCAGATCTAGGCCTCCCTGTTACATACAAATTGTAATTAAGACCTAACATGTGTGTAACCCTACTAATGTAATCAACTGCATAAGAAAGTTAAGCAAGTTTACCTGAGAAGTGGGATCTTGACCAATGACTTGGATGGATTTGTGACAACCATTCAAAACACTGCTGATTCAATCTCTTTAACTCTTCCATTGCCCTGGTGTATTCTGGCACTGTTGTAGTTGTTGCAGCCTTCCATAGACAATCCTTGTATGCTTTCCCTCTCCATTGGGACTTCATGTTCTCATGGATATGCTTCACACAATATCTGTGCTCAGCACATGGGAACAGTCTTGCAATTGCAGGTATAATTCCCTGCATAGTCAAGTTAGAAAAGCCAAATCCATTTACATACGATATAAAAATATTATAAGTAATCCATTTACATATAACATAAAAATATTATAGAGTAAATTACCTTTTGTCTATCAGAGATGAATGTGAAGTTGGATTGTGGAGACAAATCCAAATCTTCCCCTAGAGCAGTCAAAAACCACAGCCAAGACATTGTGGTCTCAGCTTCCACAATACCATATGCAACAGGAAAGATACCATTGTTTGGATCGACTCCCACAGCAGTTATCACCCAACCAGGGAATGGACCCTTCATGAAAGATCCATCAACTCCAATTATCTCCCTCCTACATGCCTTGAACCCCTCTTTGCAAGCTCCCAAGCATATATAAATCCTCCTAAACTGCCTTGTTGTTGCATTTTTATCTGCAGGCCTTTCAACATCCAACCTTATACTTGTGTTTGGATTTGATCTCTGCAACTCTTGAAGATAATCCCTCAACATTGAGTATTCTTTGAGGTGGTCTCCACTCAGAATCTTCTGAGCATTTTGCTTAGCCCTGAATGCCTTCATCCATGATATTCCTACCTCATATTTTTTTGACAACTGATCTTGTATGGCACTTGGTGGGATTTCAGGATTGGTAGCAAGTTGTTGATGAATTTCTTTAGCCAAAAAACCAGCAGTACAGTGTGGTATTTTTCTAGATTGGATACATTTATGTGTGGGAGTAAAGGTTTTCACCATCCAAGTTTGGTTTTCTTTAATTTTTCCCACATGTAATGCCCATGGACAGCTAATAAAGTCCTTTTTGACTGTTTGCTTTGGGGTTGGTGTGGATATGTCTTCACCTTCTTTAATGTTTGGACCAGGATGCTTTGAACCCTTTCCTTTTGAACCCTTACCTTTTGAACTTGCACTCTTTGAACCCTTGGTTTTTGAACTTGCACTCTTTGAACTTGCACTCTTAGTCCCACTTGCCTCAACTGGCCCAGTATCTTTATCAGGCCCATTATCTGCACTTGCCCCACCTTGTTCAAATACCCCTGCATTATCAAAAATTGGTATCCTACCAACACAAACAGCTCTAATCCTTATATTGTCATTTTTTACCAACTTCAATTCTCTTCTTGTTGCCACAGAATGTTTTTTTATGAGTTCTTTCACTTCATCCTTAGTCCCAAAAATTTGTCCAACTTGAAAGGTCTCATTATCATCCAACCTGTTATTCTTTCTAAGCCTCCTTATACAATTTGCTCTAACAGTTGCAACATCATCACCAGACTCCTCTTCACTTGTAAATTCATCATTATTTATCACACCTATGTTATCATCCACCTCAGCATTCTCATTAGGCACTTGTTGTGCAACAGGAGTATTACAACCCATATACTCAACATGAGGATCAATATTCATATGATAATGCCTCATGTCAACCTCAACTTCTTCAATTTCATTCTCATTATCAACTATGTAATCACTATCTTCACTATCATCATCATCACTACCCTCAGATTCATCATCATCACTACCCTGAGTTTCATCATCACCATCAACCTCAACAGCAACACCCTTACCCTTATCAACTGGTTGTGGACTATTAGCATTGTCATTACCCTCAACAACTGTCTCATAAGCATTATCATTACCCTCAGCAACTGCCTCATTTGTAACAATGTACACATCATCAAATGTAATGTCATTAAAATCCACAGTTTCATGTGCCTCATTATCCTGTTTTTCAGTTTCTTGCCAATCTATCATTAACCTAGATGAACTAGCCTTCCTATATTTATCCTTAACAAGCATATGCTCTGCTTGCTCATCAGTTAACTCTTCTATAACAACTTTGCCCCTTTTAGGTGACAGATATTCAGTGCTAAGATTGGTGAACCCATGTTCTATGTAAAGCAACTATCTTGTGCATAGCATGAATATCAGAATCTGAGGTCAAACGATTTAGACCAGTATCTAGGTTACCATTTAGGGTTAAAAAGTGATAATACATTATTTGCCCAGCCTTATAACCTAACTTTAACATCATTTCATCCAACTCCAACACTGAAAATAGATCTATATCGACATAATCCACATAAGAAACCTTCCCATTAACATACCTCCTATCAGGCCACTCAGTGAAAGCACCACCATGGTGTATCTTGATAGTGAACATACCCGGGCTATTCCCTATTTTATAAAAATAAATAATATATATATTTAGTAAATATAACCAATACATGCATCAAAATTATGAACTTTAAAGGAAAATATTTTGAAAAAATTGTTTAAAAAAAACTTACCATATACCCTAGCATAATCGACATCTGTGATGTCATCGCCGTCTTCTTCACGAAGTTGCCACTCGTTCAACACCATTTTTTCAACCTTTAAACCATTAGCTTCAAAGATCTGACTTATATTTTGGGGATTATAGCTAATTTATGGAGGGAAATAAATAAACTAGAGAGAGAGAGACCGATCTCAATTATGGGGATGAAAAGTGAAGTAGGTGGGTAATAAATAGGGTCAAACGGCATGTGTTGGGGCCAATTTACATAAGTACCCATCACGTGCAACGTGCAAGGCACGTGATGGGGAATTAAACGTCCGTTTACGAATTGGACCAAAACCGTTGACGGAGAAAACTATTTTGGACCAAAACGGTAATTTATGAAAGGTAAGGACGAAAAGTGTAATTTTTGACCCACGACAGGGACCAAATTTGTAATTTACTCTATAATTTTCAATTAATCATGGGCTTAATTAGAGGTGGCAAAAAAAACCCGGTATTTGAAAAACCGGGTCGAAAAAACAGAAATTCGAACCCAGTCAAAACCGGGTGGAGATATATACCGGTTCGAGTTTTGGAAAAACCGCCAACTTGAAATCGGTTTCGGTTTTCGGGTCGAGCTCGTATCGAGTTCGGTTTTTGGGCAAAAAATCCGTAAAAAGAATCCGGTCAACCTAGCGGCCGAACTTGAACATCATTAAAGGGAGGTCAATTTTTTCTAAATCGGATATATATTTTTTAAGTTTTAGAGAAGGGTAAAACACATTAATTTTTATTTTTATTTTACCATAACATATTAATATTCTAATTATATCTCAAAATTATGGAGGGACCAGAACCTCTTTTGGTCCTAGTGATCTTCGTCACTTGGTCAACCTTTGACCAAAACTGGTTTCATACCGGTTCGGATATGGTTAAATTTGGTTTTTTAAACTCGTTGACCAAACGTCGCAACCCGCTTTTGGGCACTACTAGGCTAACGGGCCAAGTATATGTATATATGTCTAACCATTTGGGCCTATTGGGCCAAAATATGTTCATCATTTGTATAAATGGGTCGTATGTGTTCTCCTTTCACTCGAATGACCCTATTGTCCCTTCAAACTTATTTGTTATCTCATGGTGAGCCGTATGTATATATATATATATATATATATATATATATATATATATATATATGTGCATGTCTTATAATTCAAAAGCTTATTTCTATTGTTCGTCTAATCATTGTGCCTATTGGGCCAAATGGGTCGTGTGTGATCGTCTTTCAGTTGAATGGGCCTATCGGGGCTTAAAACTAGCTTGTTATCTCATGTGGCCCAAATAGGCACAATATGTTTTTCAATAATTCGTTTGGGCGTAACAGGCGGTGAATTATGTATGTATGTCTAATCACATGAACCACTTTTAACTCTTCCTACCAGACTCGTTGTATGTATTACTTAATTTATTTTTATTTTGTCTCTTAATTTGTAATATGTTACTGTTAGCTTCTTTCTAGTTAGGTTTTTATATATACTTGTTGTATTACTAGATATTTATTACATCCAACAATATAGATGAGTATTATATTGTCGAGACGAATACTCCCATTTTATAAAATACGATACGTTTTTCTAAGAATAAATTAATTACCTTTCATACTATATAGTCCTAGTATTATGTGATAGGGGGTGACGGGGTGTATATTAGAGATGCGCTCTTTGCAGCACTAAAGGTGTTTTATTAGTGTTTTCGATATAATCACTTCTTAAAACTGTCCTTGCAAAAGCCCACCCAATATTCCTTTTTAGGAATGGAAACTTTAAAACAATACAAACAGTTTGGATTGTTAAAAAAAATAAAATTTAGCGAAGAAAAAAGATTAAACTGAAAATTTAATTATTTGTTGAGAATTGAAATTTTAGAAGAATACAAAAGCACTTTAGTTTTTTTTTTCAGAAAAACTTCAACGAGGACAGTTCTTAAAAAGACAAAATCATAAACAAAAATAACTTCAAGTTTTAATGAGGATTGTCTTCGGAAAAACCTTTGTAAAAAAAAAATATAGCTCCCCTAATATTTGTTGTCTTTTAGTGACCTTTAACAAGGACATTTCCTTAAAAATTTATTTTTTTGTCATATTTGCTCATTTTTTTAGTATTGTCAAAGCTCAAGTTTATTTGTTTCTTTTAGTTTGATTTGATTATTTGTTCTTTTCTCTGATCTTATTTATAAATTTATATTTAAATTACAAGTCTCTTTACGTGAACAAACTATATACTCCGTATCATTTACCGTCTGTTAGATGTGTTTTGTTTGTAGCTTTTATTATGAGTATGGTTTTAATAAAATGGAAGAATGAAAATAGAATGAAATCCAAACCTAACCATAGTGTTGAGTTTGTAAAAAAGTACACATATATTGTTTCATGCCCAATTTTCACAAACCAGTTCTCAACAATCACTTTTTTTATAGTTTCAATTTTCATTGTTTTCAATTCTTACCCATTTTCACAAACCATATATATCACCGAGTGTTTAAAACTTGCCATCCACTGATCCATCTGTGTGACCATACAAGCCCAAAAAGCCCAGTTTCGCAAAATTTGGCCAACCTCTAAAGACATTTAAATAAGAATATTATCGGTCAAGATGAAATACAAGCATTAACTTTTCTATAAACATGAACACATTTGGCAAATATGTCTTGATTTTTACAAACCTTCTAGCTGACTAGCTACAATAGTGGCCATAAAACCACATTCCATAAACCACAAACACAAATACACAAAAAGAAACAAAGAAAAACGGAAGAAAAAAAAACCCGAAATCCAAATCACACATGATGAAGACCCCAAACCAAACAACTCCAAACTTGCGTTGGCTAATGGCTACCCATCAACAAGCATCAGGCAAAACCAAAATTCCAAGCACCTTATTATGTTTCTGTCTTCATTATTATTATACATATATAGATATAAACTAAACTATACATATATTCATCATACAATCAGTGATGTCCAGGCAACTTCTCTTTGATCTTCTCCATCATTCCTTTCTTTTCATGCGTCTCTCCATAAACACCAGTCGTCTGTTGCTGCTGGTCGGTACTATGACCACCGGGAAGCTTTTCTTTGATCTTCTGCATCACCCCTTTCTTCTTCCTCCTTCCTCCCATTCCATCATCTTCAGACTACACGTAGACAATATATATCGATCAATTCACACTAGATATGAATTCAAAGTAATAATAATAGTTATATTTGGACTAGTAGACTTACCGAGCTTGAGCTGCCACTCCCTGAGCGATGCAAAACTGCACTAGCGCCAGTTCCTGTACCAAAACCAGCACCACTCATAGGGGTGGCGCTAGGTTGGTTTTGGTAACTGCCGAACTCATCCGCAGTTCGGCCTGGTTCTGTACCCAGGCCTTGATGGCCCGTGGTACCATAACTTCGATCCGTAGTACCATACTCGGTACCGGTTCCCTGGTGACCGGTTGTATGATGACCCCCGGTTCCTAGCCCAGTAGCCTCACCTATTTTACCCAAACTCTGGTGACCGGTTGTATGATGACCCCCGGTTCCTAGCCCAGTAGCCTCACCTATTTTACTGCCCAAACTCTGATGACCGGTTGCACCATAGTCTGTTCCAGTACCCAACCCTTGGTGACCGGTTGTATGTTGACCACCGGTTCCTAGCCTAGTAGCCTCACCTATTTTACTGCCCAAACTCTGATGACCGGTTGCACCATAGTCTGTTCCAGTACCCAACCCTTGGTGACCGGTTGTATGTTGACCACCGGTTCCTAGCCTAGTGGCTTCACCTATTTTACTACCCAATCCCTGATGACCGGTTGTACCGTACTCGGTACCGGTGCCCAATCCCTGACGACCGGTCGTATGATGACCACCGGTTCCTAGCCCAACAGCTTCACCTATTTTGGAACCAAATCCTTGGTGACCAGTTGAACCATAGTCACCCATGGTTCCTCCGGTTGTCGTGTGAACCGGGTTTCCGTACTCATCAGTTTGCCTAATGGGATTCCCATATTGATCAGTCTGCCTAATAGGATTCCCATACTCGTCGGTCTGGCGTCCATACTGTCTATCTCCTCCATATTGTGCCATTTTTTTTAATCACTAAAAAAGATTTAGAAAAAGTAGACTTAACAACACTTCAAATCACTAAAAAAGATTAAGAAAAAGCACAACACTTCACTCGATCTTGAAAACTTTTGATTACAATTTCTGTATGATTGTGTTGTTAGATATTGTTTAGATGAATTTGATGAGTTTGTTGAGGTCATATATATACAAGAAACCGAGAAAGATAATGAAAAGAAGAGAGTACACGCGGCGAAATAAAAATGCGTTGCATGTGATATAACTATACACGTGTCATGCAAATATCTATCTAATTTTTTTTTAAAGGTAAATTTCGCTGGAAACTTCGTGTCGCGATTCGACAGCGGGAGGTCTAGCATACGTTGTCTTAACGGGGTCGCGCTAGAGAGCTCCGACGATTAATAGGGGTAAACTCTGCCCCTCAGACTTGAACCTGGGTATACCCAAGCCAAACCCTCATAAAGGGACTTAATTCTTATGTCCTCCCCAAGGCTTGAACACAAGACCTCATGCAAGGGGATGGTCTTTCAACCATTGAGCTAAAACTCAAGGACAAATATCTATCTAATCTTTTTTTTTTTTTTTTTTTTTTTTTTAAAATTTTTAAATCTTTTTTTTTTTTTTTTTTTTTTTTTTTTTTTTTTTTTTTTTTTTTTTTTTTTTTTTTTCTAAAATTTTTAAATCTTTTTTTTTTTTTTTTCTATTTTTTTTTTTTTTTTATTTTTTTTTTTATTTTGTCTTTTTTTTTTTTTTTTTTTTACGATTGTATACTTTTAAAAAAAAAATTACAACTTAACTTTTGGTTTTTTAACTTTAGTCTTTTCCGGTTTTTTTTAAAATTTTTAAATCTTTTTTTTTTACTTTCTATATTTTATTTTAAGGTTTTTAACTTTTACCATTTTAAAGTTTCTTATTAAAAAAATTTTACCACTTAACTTTTTGTTTTTTAACTTTAGTCTTTTCCGGGTTTTTTTTTTAAAATTTTTAAATCTTTTTTTTTTTACTTTCTATCTCTTATTTTAAGGCTTTTAACTTTTACCATTTTAAAGTTTCTTATTTTTACCATTCAACTTTTGGTTTTTTAACTTTAGTCTAACTTTTTTGATACAAACTTAAGTGTCCAAGCTTTTAGATAATGTTGTATGTATATTTGCATGACACAACGTCGATCCCGGGCAACGCCCTCCCGGGGCAACGCCCGGGGTCAAATTTCTTGTTTATTTAACATTGGCTGATTGAATTGATTATTATTTATTTAGTTTCTAACCGATAACTTCTCATTTATATTCATACTAGTTTTTTAACCTCGGGCGTTGCCCCGGGAAACATAACGATACGTAAAACTTGCAATGTGTATAAGATCGGTGATACATACGTAAAAATAAGCGCACATTACAAAGCGTATCATAAATCTAAAAAAACAACATGAATAATAAAAAGTAGTCCAAAATACTATTTAAAAAAATACTGCATCATAGTATGATGTGGTTATTTAGTCGTTGGCCATGGAAATAACAACTATTTTATTATTTAAAAAACCCTTGAAACGCCTGTACAAAAAATAAAAAAAAAAAAAAAACAAAAAAAAAAAATAATAACAAAAAAAAAAAAAAAAATTACAACTTAACTTTTGGTTTTTTAACTTTAGTCTTTTCCGGTTTTTTTTAAAAAAAATTTTATAACTTTTTTTTTTACTTTAGTCTTTTCCGGTTTTTTTTAAAAAATTTTTAAAAAAAAAAAAAAAAAAAAAAAAAAAAAAAAAAAAAAAAAAAATAAAAAAAAAAAAAAAAAAAAAAAAAAAAAAAAAAAAAAAAAAAAAAAAAAAATTACAACTTAACTTTTGGTTTTTTAACTTTAGTCTTTTCCGGTTTTTTTTAAAAAAAATTTTACATTAACTTTTGGTTTTTTAACTTTAGTCTTTTCCGGTTTTTTTTAAAAAATTTAAATCTTTTTTTTTTTTTTTATTTTTTTTTAAAAAAAATTTTACCACTTAACTTTTGGTTTTTTAACTTTAGTCTTTTCCGGTTTTTTTTAAAAAAAAAAAAAAAAAAAAAAAAAAAAAAAAAAAAAAAAAAAAAAAAAAAAAAAAAAAAAAAAAAAAAAAAAAAAAAAAAAAAAAAAAAAAAAAAAAAAAAAAAAAAAAAAAAAAAAAAAAAAAAAAAAAAAAAAAAAAAAAAAAAAAAAAAAAAAAAAAAAAAAAAAAAAAAAAAAAAAAAAAAATATAAGATCGGTGATACATACGTAAAAATAAGCGCACATTACAAAGCGTATCATAAATCTAAAAAAAACAACATGAATAATAAAAAGTAGTCCAAAATACTATTTAAAAAAATACTGCATCATAGTATGTGGTTATTTAGTCGTTTCGGTTTTTTTTAAAAAAAAATATATGTTAAAAAAGAAAAAATAAATAAATAAAACAAATTATATAATTTTAAAGGGTAGAAAGAATAAAAAACAAAAGAAGGGGCTGGAAAGAAAAAGGGGAAAGGGAGGGGGTAAAATGAAAAAAACCTTTTAAAAAGAAAAGAAAAATATAAATAAAAATAAAATATATATATATATATATATATATATATATATATATATATATATATATATATATATATATATATATATATATATATATATATATATATATATATATATATATATATATATATATATATATATATATATATATATATATATATATATATATATATATATATATATATATATATATATATATATATATATATATATATATATATATATATATATATATATATATATATATATATATATATATATATATATATATATATATATATATATATATATATATATATATATATATATATATATATATATATATATATATATATATATATATATATATATATATATATATATATATATATATATATATATATATATATATATATATATATATATATATATATATATATATATATATATATATATATATATATATATATATATATATATATATATATATATATATATATATATATATATATATATATATATATATATATATATATATATATATATATATATATATATATATATATATATATATATATATATATATATATATATATATATATATATATATATATATATATATATATATATATATATATATATATATATATATATATATATATATATATATATATATATATATATATATATATATATATATATATATATATATATATATATATATATATATATATATATATATATATATATATATATATATATATATATATATATATATATATATATATATATATATATATATATATATATATATATATATATATATATATATATATATATATATATATATATATATATATATATATATATATATATATATATATATATATATATATATATATATATATATATATATATATATATATATATATATATATATATATATATATATATATATATATATATATATATATATATATATATATATATATATATATATATATATATATATATATATATATATATATATATATATATATATATATATATATATATATATATATATATATATATATATATATATATATATATATATATATATATATATATATATATATATATATATATATATATATATATATATATATATATATATATATATATATGAAACTGGTCCTAACATATATATAGTGATATATATATATATATATATATATATATATATTATAAAAGCGCAGAAGAAGAAAAAAAAAAAACCAATGTTCATAACCATGCTCAATGTTATTATTGTAATAATGTAATAATTTGTATGATGGATATTTAACAAATTAAACTTATTTGATTTTAGGAAAAGACCATGAATCAAAATGCAAATGTCTGGGTTTGAAAGGTTTTATAAATGGGAAGTGATATTGGTACAATTTGTTTTGATAGATGTACGACAACTGTTCATTACTGACTTTTACAGTTAACTATAAAATTTGTATGTTATGGTACATCTATCAAAATTTGTGGTACGAATATCATCTCACTTTATAAATGGATATTGGTACCGTTGTTATTGATACAAGTTTTACATGTATATTTTGTTGTTTTTTTTAACGGCTACATGTATATTATGTTACTAGTCCTAATACCCGTACGATGTACGGTAGTTATATAAATTGTATCGTAAAGAAATCCGAATATGCCTCATACATGATTCGTGAGTATGAAATAAATTGTGGCTAAGGTAAACCGATGATCGAAGCTAAATTATAATAAACAGTAATGATAAATATAGAATATGTTTAGTTAGAGTTTTGGATTTACCTTAAATTTTTAGAATCACATCAAAATCGGAACTTGTAAGCATAGTGGATGATGGCAAATAGCCTTGTGATTTTGGATCGTAAACTCAAATTTTTAAAGTCTTTATGTTAATAACTTGTTATAAGTAATATAAGTAATAAGAGTTGAAGAATTGAGAAAAAAGAGACAATTTATTAATAAAAAACGATCAATCAAATAAGGTTATAATGTTTTTTGTATTAAAAAAAAGTTAAAAAAAAAACGACACAAAAACTTTTGAAACCAAAGGTCGACGACAAAAAGGCTTTCAATTGCTCAAACCCTTTTTTCTTTAATTAGTTTATAAATTAAATCAAATTAAAGATTAAAGATTTAACATATATATAGATATGGAATGTGCGATTGATATAATCATTATCTAAAATAAGGAATTTATTAGTTTAAGGAATTCTTGAATTTATATTTTTAATTAATATCACTAAGAGGACACGTGTCGTTTTAATAAAATGCCACATGTTGATCAATAAAGGCTTCAATCCTGTTTTAGTTTATTGGTAGATGTAATATAAAGTTGTATAGTATGATAATAATACGAGTATATCAATAGTTGTAATAGGTATATGTTACTTAATTATTTTTCTTAAATACATTGTTTTTTAGTCATTTTGATTTATACCTAAGATGTCTTGAAAATATTTTCCATTTACGGTCGCGTGAATTCTTGTTGCAGGAACATGCGACTGTTTTGTAAAACAACTTTTTACTTTTTACTTTTTCTGTATTTCCGTTTTTTTTACTTATATAATCAAAATATTGTTTGATTGGCAGCGATCAAATCATATTAACGAAAACACTATATTGTAAATTATTACATATAGTGCTAATATTTGTATTTTAAAAGATCTTGTACGAATAAGTACTATTTATGAAATTACTTAATCAAAAATTTATTGCTAGTTTTGGTAACTTATAAGAGTGTTGGCATCGTTGGGTGGTCAGGTGCGTGAGTGGTGCGGCTCATCGGTTGAAAACCGCCGCCGACACCTAACCACTCGTGAGTGGTGGAAATTGAGTGGTGAGGCCACGCAAAGAAGAGAGTGAGTGGTGCGATTTCCAAGGAGGGCAACAACTACTTTTGGTTCCTAACGGTTGTTTGAATTTTTTTTATTTTTTTTTGTAGTGAGTGGTGACAATGCCAACAAAATTTGGGTGAATGGTGAGTGAGTGGTGGATTTGAGGTGACATAACGTGATTTGTTGGAAGTGAGTGGTTAGTGAGTGATGGGTGGAGGGGATGCCATCACCCTAACCAGGTTTTATGTTTCTTTTTGACACATGTTTTTTTATGATAATCTTATACATTTTCATTAAAGCTTTAACACTTTATCAAAACACGTACATAAAAGTTATAGCTATGAGCTCTTAATTCAAAGATTCTAACAAGTTTCAACAACTAGCTATACATTACAAATTTATACAACTAACATATGTAAACGGTGTAAAACAACATCTTAAGTCTATCCGTGTATGTGAAGTACAAAGCTATCTTCTTGTAGATAAGGTTTGTACGTGACACTTATAGCTAGTCAATGTCTGTACGTAGTCGGCAAGATTTGATTCGTGGACTTTTTCCGAAACACACGCCTCCCAAGTCCCAAGGGTGCAAAATGAATAATAAAGATATGTAAAATTTTCTTAACTAAGAGACAAATAGAAAATAAAAAGAGATTCGATTAAAATTTATAAGCAGAGGCTGTAGCTAGTAAACAATGAAGAAGATCGAATTGAAGTAACTTTTGAATGTTCAATGAATTTACCAAATTAATGGTCCATAAATGTTTAATTTTGTATCTGAGACCCAAAGTGTTTAAGTTAAGTAACTTGACTGAGTTTTTAAAAATGAATGTCAAACTTTAACGTTTAGGCCTTTGCCTATATTGGCGTCATTGAGCGTCTTGGAGGGCTTTGGACGCCGACACTGTAGGCACTACGCATCACACAGGGGCTGCGTCAAGGCTCGAGAGGGGTCTTCATCTCCTGGAATCATTCAGCGCGGGGAGTGGGGATCAAAGGAGCGGGGTGTCCTGAAGTGAATAAAAATCGTTTTTCTCTTCCTTTCTCAAACATGATGCTACATTCTTTTTCCAACCATTTTCACTTAATTTCATCAAAAACCATTTCAATATTCACAATCATCCTTTCTAACCATTTCATATATTTTCCAACCATTTGATCACTCAATTTCATCAAAAATCAAGTGGAGTTCATCAAACGAGAATTCCGAATTCTTAGACCACCAAATCACTATGTTCAAAAAGCTCTAGCTTCGACCCGGAAGTCATAAAACCGTTATTGATTTTATAGATAATTAAAAAAACAACGATGGTTCTTCAAGTTCATGCATGTCACGTACTAGAAGGGTTTTAACACGTGATCATGTTGGTAATGTGACGTCTTTGTGGAATGGTTACTTTTCCAAGGCACCAACATTCTCGGCCGATTACTTCTGAAGAAGATTACGATTGCGCCAACATATGTTTCTCCCGTATATGTCAAGGTATATGATGTAGGCCCAAGTGTAGAAAAACAAACACTAGTATATTTGGAGGGCCTAGGTAGGGTATAAAGAGACCTTCACTTAAATGGTTATAACTTGAGCTATAGGGCTCCGTTTTCCGTTTTCGATGTGCGACCAGTCAAAATGACTTTTGGAATGAGGAGCATCAAGGCGGTTTGAGCCGGTCTTCGGTCCCAAAAACGCCATTTTCTATGAGTTATGGGCCTTTTTCAATGTTTTTCGGGTTTTTTTGGACTTTCTTTTTGTAATAACTTTCGGCCCACTTATGTTTTTAGGCCCGTTCGAATTTTGTTTATCTATTTATATGTATGTAAACATGGGAAACATGGGGAAGTGATCAGTTTTTCATATATCCAAAAATCATTTTTCTCTATACACATATGTGTGTTAGTATGAATTTCTTAAATTTCGATATTCTTTTTGAATTAACGAATTTTAGAAGAATTGTTTCTGGTATTGTTTGAATCAACAGGTTCAATTATTTATCTCTCATTCTGTCTGTGTCAGTATATGTAACTACTCAACTGAACCAATACCTAAACATTTTAAGTTTTCCAACAAATGGAACAGATTGCAGTGGTCGACCCGGTTTTAAAATTCTAAGTTTTCCAACGACATGTCCGAATCAACAATTCGAAGACCCCCAACTGACAAGCTCATGCAAATGGTTCTAAAAACCGACCTCTTCGGTTATACTGAGTAGGGCCCTTGTCACCGGTTTAAGATTTCCAAAAAAAGTAGAGTAGCAAATAGGAATATAATTTTCATTTGAACCAAATATATAAATATACAAAGTCTTGTATACATGTTAATTAGACGCCCTATATTCTCATTTGGTATAATGATAAGTTGAGACGTTTTGAATTGGCTCACGCCGCTTTGTTTCATTGTTTGGAATGGAATTTTGATGATGCGTAGCTCTGCGAGAAGCTGCGACGACAACTGAATAAACGATATCTTAAGAACAACAACAATGAAGCATATTTGTTCCAAAAAAACAACAATGAAGTATGACCACCCATCAAACAAAATCCTTGATAATATAAAGGTAATATGTAACGAGGATAAACATTGACTTTAACACATAAACACCTTGATGATACATGATGCATGTATTTGATCTTTCATTCTGGCAACTTTGCAGCCATAGCTCCAAGCCATCTGTTTTCCTCAATTGGGTATGGCTAATTGGATAATTTGGATGAAATATTTGTTATGGCCTCAAGGCAAAATGGGTAACAGATCTAACATATTACTGAGTCAATACTTAATGACCTTTTCTTTTATAGTTCTTTAGATATCTAATGTATTCCTTTAAATTTTTTTAAGGTTTTACGAGTACTATATACAGTCTTAGAGGTTGTAGTTAAGGTGCATAAGATAGTTGTACACATAGCATATAATTTGGGAGTGTGTATTTGTTTTGAAAGGTACAATTTTTTTACGCTTGTAATGGAAGTGCTTACTCTTCGTCCCCAACAATTGATCCGCAGTTCTCTTGGATTCAGATTTCACAACAAATGCGAGAAACAACAACTTGTGAACCTTTGCTTTGCTGATGATTTATTCCTCTTTTCGAGAGGGGATACTACATCTGTTCAGTTGATTATGGATGCGCTTAATTATTTCAAAAATGTCTCTGGTTTGGTCCCAAGTCTTGCTAAAAGTACTGTCTTCTTCTGTAATGTCTCTACTTATGTCAAAACAGCTATCTTGGGCATCATGTCATTTGATGAAGGTCACTTGCCGGTTCGTTACTTAGGGGTTCCCCTAATCTCAACCCGGATTATATATAGGGACTGTCATGTTCTAGTTGAAAGGTTGGAGAAACACATTGATGATTGGAAAAACAAATCTCTTTCTTTGGCAGGGCGCATACAATTAGTCAGGTCTGTTCTTTCTTCTCTTCATATATACTGGGCTTCTGTTTTCATCTTGCCCGCTCGCATTATTAATGATTTGGAAAAGAAAATGCGTAAGTTTCTTTGGAATCATAGTTTGGAGGGAAAAACAAAAACGAAAGTTGCTTGGAAATATGTCTGTCAACCTAAATATGAGGGTGGTCTTGGAATTAGAAAGATTAATGACATTAATATTTCGCTTATGGCTAATCACATCTGGTGTATCTTGAATAAGCGAAATACCCTTTGGGTGGACTGGATATACTCCTATAAGTTAAAAGAGCGCAATTTTTGGGATGTCCTACCACAAGCTAATATGAGCTGGGGATGGAGGAAATTGTTACAAATCAGAAGTATTATTCGTCCCCATATAAGGTCACGTCTTGGCAATGGGAATAATACTTCCATGTGGTTTGATAACTGGCATACTTCTTGTCCATTGAGTCAATACATCTCGCCTAGAGCTATTAATGGATGTGGTTTCAGAATGCACTCTACGGTTAGTGATATGATTAACAATGGTATTTGGAAATGGCCAATTGCTTGGTATGACCTTTTTCCCGTCCTAATCAATATCCAGCCCCCATCACTGACTCGTGACAAAAAGGATGAATTGATTTGGGTAGATTCAAATGGGAAGGAAAGGAAGTTCTCTACTACTGTGGTTTGGGATACGATCCGTGTTCGTGGTATAGAGATTGACTGGGTTAATCTGGTTTGGTTTCCTCAAGCCATTCCTAAACATGCACTCACCATGTGGCTCATTATGAAGGAAAAACTCAAAACCCAGGATCGTCTCAAGCCTTGGGAAGTTGGTGGCGCAACCAACCTGAATCTTTTGTGCTGCTTGTTATGCAAGCATGGACCAGACTCTCATAACCACTTATTCTTTGAATGTTCTTTCTCTAGGCAAGTTTGGGATCTCGTTAAACCTTTAGCAGGCATGCAGCGGGTTTCACATCAATGGAAAGATATAGTTGATTGGCTTATTTCTATCTCGAAGTCGGCCTCAATCAAAAGCGTGATTGGAAGGTTATTAGTGGCTGCTACAACTTATGTCATTTGGCAAGAAAGAAACACTCGTCTGTTCTCCAACAAAGAAAGAAATGCAGCTCAAATTAAAGAAATCATTGTCAACATAGTTCAGTTCGTATGAAGCTGGCAACCATTACATTCAAGTGCACCGCTAAGGATACTTCTCTTCTTTCAGATTGGCATATTCCAGATGTTTCCAAGACTTAGCATTAGTGTTGTTTTTTTCTTATGCTATGATCAGTCACTTATAGTGTAAGATATGGATTTTCTTGTTGGTCGTGCTAGATAGCTTGTTTATTGTAACCTCACATGCAGCATGTTGCATGGTAACTAGTGTGGTATATCAGCCACATTACTTGTACTTTATTGTTTGGGTGTTATAAAATTCACAGGTATAACCATTTCCCAAAAAAAAAAACTACCTGTTTAACATTTTCCATTTTTTAATATATATTAGGGCAAATTAGTTTTAAAGGTATCATACTTGAAAAAATTTCTATGTTAGGTACAACCCAAAATCTCACTCTAATATAATACTAGTGTGTGTATATTCGACCTATTTTGGGTACGAAAACCACTATCAGCTATTTCTAAACACATGTGGCACCATTTTTGTGCGTGTTTGACTTTGAACATTGTCTATATTGCCATGTCACCTCGCCACGTCGTCTATATTACTAAGCTGCTATTTTTTGGGGCCTCCAAACATGAAGAACACGATCAACAACAGATAACATAATATCGATATGATAAGGATATTTATACATCCATGGGTATGGTGATCTGATGATGACCTGTATATTTAGTTTCTTTCTCTTTTTACCTCCAAATGGTGATGTTGGTGATAGAGAAATTGTTACGTGAATTTTTTGGATCTGATGTCATACATACAACTAATGGATATGGGTGTTTGATATAGCATGATAAAGATGATAGAATTTTAAACATTAAGTTTTATGATTTTGGTCAAACCTTTTAAGTCCATTTGGGCAATCCAGCTACGACAAAACCACCATATGTGGGGTTGGTATTCTTAATCCCCTAATTAAGCAAAATTTACACCGTTAAGTATTATATTAGAGAGAGATTTTGATTTGTACCTAACATAAGAAATTTTTTCAAGTATGGTACCTTTAAAACTAATTTGCCCTATATATTATTAGAGTTTCAATCACGAATGTTAAAAATCTATTGTTAATTAAACGTTTTGGACATGATCTAAGCATTAATTTCAACACACTAAGGTAACTGTTATCATAGAAACAAGTTTAAACAATGTTAATTAGTTTTGCAAATTGTCCAGAAGCTCTTTAATTTGCTGAAAATTGGATACATTCTTTTTTAGAAAAGCAAATACATTCCTCCAATTAGGGAGTTGACAGGGCCATTATAAAAGGAATTCAAGTTCCACCAGTTTTTGATGCAATTGAAAAACTTGCAGCCTAGGTATTGCAGTCAATCAAAAGATGGTCGCCAGTTCGATCCAGGGACTGTCTGGACAGCGGGTCAATAGAGACAAGAATGTTTCTGCTGGTGAAGTTAGCCCGAGTAAGGATCATGGGAGGTGATCCAAAGCTTTCCACCAAAAGTTAATTTTAACCTCAATAGAATCGGTTTTATCACCTGAGTTAAAAATTATAACCTATGAATACGGAGCGTTCGATCTTGCTTTTAAGTGAGTTCACAGAAAACTAATTAATCTTTAAAGATAGAATTTTCTGATTAGAGTTTTTCCAAGTCAGGTAGAATTTGATAAAATGAGTTATACTAAAAACTATATTAACAATGCAAGTATACAAAATAAAAATTCAAGCAAGCTAGATTTCAAGTAAAAAGAGTGAACAATTACAGACCAATTTCTAAAACAAACAGTAATAAAGACTATATGAATATACCCTGATAGAAATTAGGATTTATATTTCTGGAGAAATTTTCAATCTGCCGATGTACAAGCAGCTGGATATATACCCTGATAGAAACAACAGTTTATATATATACTTATACATATAATTCGATCACAATGTTATTGTTGGAATATCCTTAGTTACATTCCATTGAAGGTTCCTCATTCAGATTAAAATCATGAATCATCTTACACCCACCGCCTCTTGTAATCATCCCATCTTCAACCCGTAAATTTGATTCCTCAACCACATATGAAGAATTACCACTAGATAAAAGCAAAAGACTCTCAGCCAACTCTATCGTATTCTCATCAACCTCAACTTTCCGTCGTCTCATACTTGTTTTTAAAACAGACTTATAATCTTGATCAGTCCCCATCAGCATTAGTCCCTCCGCCGCACCTTGTATATCCTCATCATCAACCTCCAAATCCTCAACTTCCCGCTGCATATAATCTTGATTAGTAGCCAGCATCATTAGTCCATCCACCACACGTTCTAGACGATCATTTACAAAATCATTAACAGCCTTTGATCCCCAACATCCGCCTCTTGAGTTCTGTACATTATTAGCATTATCTAGATCCACGGCATCTTTTGGTCTAAACCGAATACTTCTCTTGCCCTTCTTCATCTCCCACTTTAATAAAAACTTAGTCATCAACTCAACGACCTTAACATCATCTCGGTCGTGATCCTCATTGCCACTTTGTTTGACGATTTGGGCGCTATTTCTTGCAACAAGCTTATAGAATGTCTTCCAGGCACTTTCAGAATGTCTTTTTAGATGAAAGTAAATGTGTCCCATTGACATGAAATTTTCGTGGCATAATCGACATATATATACTAGTTTCCCATCACTTTTTACAGAAACAATAGGGAAAGCTTCACCAAGTTCTCGAATTCGTAGTCCTTTCTTCTTTATAACACAAAATTTCTTCACATTCTTGAATTTCCTTTCTTCTTTTTCGGCTTTCTTGAACATGTTTATGTTATTTGTGGTTTTGACAACATTAACATGAATCATACTTTTGCCTGCATATGATTCGTCTTCGTTTCTCGTGATTGTTGTGTGATTCGGCCTTTTCAAGTTTATTTCAGTTTTTCTTCCGATCATGCTTGTTTCTTGTGAACTGAATGCGAGAGTCGACATTCGCGAAAATTTAGATATTTGTGATAATGTGATATTATAATTATTGGAGTATAATACGCAGAGTATATATATCCAAAGATATGCGTATGTATAGGATAAACAGAAGATTTTACTTGCTAACAAGATATGAATTAAATTAAAGTAAATAATAAAAAGGAAAGTTTAGATATAATATACTTCTAACGAATTTGTTAACTAGGGTTTTGATTATGGTTTCAATAAGGAAACCTTTTACTTACAAATGGTGCTAAATTAAAGGGTGAACCTGAAGAAATTACCTTAAAGTATTTTTGATTAGGGAAATGATTAATCCTCCTAAATTAATATCCTAAAAAACCTCCTAATTATTAGATGATGACATGTGGAAAAATCAGCGGGCAAGATTAGGAAAGAGAATTAGTGGATACCACATGTCACATTCTTATAGGAGAATTTTTAGGCTAATCTTGAGGAGGATTTATCATTTTTCTTTTGATTATGGTTTCAATTTGTAAAAAATATTTCCTTTTTTAATTAAACACAGTGATATCCAAGCAGAAAACATGTAGTTCTCGATTCACGACTTGCGTCACTTTGTTACCGCACCCAAGGGAAACGCTTCACAATACCACCATGAAAGAGAAATTGCTTGGAAAGACTCAAACCCGAGACCTTTCCAAAAATAAAACCCATTTGTACATCGTAACAAACGAATGATCAATCCTTTTCTTAAAATTGGTTGAAAAACAATAACAAAGATACACATATAATCTCTTTTGAGTTATAGCGGCCAATTGATAATGTGATATGTAAATTTTGTTCAACGAATTTTGTAATCCTTAAATTTATAAATTTTTTTACCAACCTATTGAAATCTTAATTTGAATTTTAATTAATTTCAAGGGAAATAATTAATAGTTCTTAATGAGTAGTCTGGAAATTTTCCTAAACACATGCTAACGACATGTGAAAAAATTAAGTAATATGTGAGTTGCAATAATTCAATTGGTCAGGTATTATAAATAGTTGATTAATTATTGCAAGTGATATGTTCGCAAGATGCAGGGTTGACAGTATGACAACAGCGACTGGTGGTGGCGTGACCGGTGACTCGTAGTGGCATAACTAGTAGTGTAGGTTACCGATATAAAGGTAATTGATGTAAAAGTGGTAGTTTCGATATTTTAGAAATTCAAGGTTAGATGTTGTAGATTATTTTCATTAAAAATATTTGAGTAAATTACAATTTTCGTCCCTGTCGTGGGTCAAAAATTACCGTTTTCATCCCTAGGTTTCATAAATTACCGTTTTAGTCCAAATAAGTTTGCTCCGTCAACGGTTTTGGTCCAAATTTCAAACGGGCGTTAAATTGCCCATCACGTGACCTGCACATGATGGGTATTTTAGTCTTTTTGCTATCACAAGGACTAAAAGTGTAATGAACTTTTTTAATAATAAACTTCTTTTTTAACTAATAATAGATACAAATCCACATATACATACATACACATAATCAATTTTTTTTCCAGATGTTCAAGCATCATCAACAATAAAATAAAAACTCACCATCTACAATTATCAACATTGCTCAATTGCTTTAAAAAAAACAAAGAATGAGTTGTTGACGATGCTTGATTGCTCCTCCACTTCCTTTCAAAATTTAACTATCCAATAATGGGTCAAAGTTCAAACCAAATCATTCGAATAAACTATTTTGGTTGCCCTCTTTTCTATATTCTCCAGGAAAAAAAAACAAAACTTAAATTAATAATAAAATAAATAATAATAATATTGTTTGACAAAAATTCCAAAAGGGATCCATCTTCGATCTTGATGCCAAGAGATATCATCAGTATCAAACTGAATCGAAGTGCCCTAACCACCACCATCTAAAACCCTAACCGCCACCATATGAGACCTACACCTCCGTCCACCGCCACCACCGCACCTTCGCCACCATCTGAAACCCACACCTCGACCACCATCTAAAACCTACACCTCCACCCATCTGAAACCCACACCTCCGTCCGCCTTTTTTCGGATACAAGTTCGTCAGAGAGTAGAAAGAGTAAAAGAGAGAGATAAGATTTAGGGAAGTAAGGGTGTGGAGAAGAAAAAAGTTAGATAGGTACATACACATATTTTTTGTATTTTGATGATTATGATTATAGGATGAAGATCTGGAAAGATATGTTTATATCTTTTGGTGACTTTTTTTGTTTTTATGGGATCCGTAAATTTGTTTTATGGATGTGTATGTATACATTGTTGAGTATATAGATATATAGACATCTACTTGTTGATTGAACAAGATGATGATGATGATGATAGGTATAAATGAAATTCTGGTAAATAAATGATGGTGGTGGTCGGGTCTTTTGGGCGGCTTAATGGTGGTGGTGGGATCTGAATATCTGATGATGGAAAGGATCTGAGGGATGTGGATAGATGTATGTATGTATTGATGTACAAATATAGATAACATATGATATAGTTATAGATACGTACGTAGATTGTGGGAAAAATGAAGGGATAAGTATAGATGGATCTAGATGATTTTTGTAATGTACAGATGCAAGATGGAGAATTGGAGATATAGATGATAAGATTTTTTAATTTTTATTTTAGGATTAATCATGGATATAGATGTAGATACTGTTGGGTTTTTTTGAATCTTAAATTTTTATTCCCATTTTAGTATTCACGCTTTTGGTCCCTGTGTTATGAAATGACTAAAATACCCATCATGTGCAGATCACGTGATGGGAGTTTAACGTCCGTTTCGAGAATTGGACCAAAAGCGTTGACGGAGCAAAGTTTTTTGGACCAAAACGGTAATATATGAAAGGTAGGGATGAAAACGATAATTTTTAACCCTCGACAGAGACCAAAAGGGTAATTAACTCAAAATATTTTTAATAAATCATGTATGTTAATTAGTAGGTGTGTTAAATGGATTATACATTATATGTACATCGGACATATAATTTGATAATATATATAAGTTTTGAATAACAAAAAGAATGGAAAAGACAAAGGAAAAAAAAACCAAACCAAACACATTTATCTATGTATAGAATGGGCCGGCCCAACATTTATTATTTGACTTTTTATATATCTGGGCTCAAAACAAATAGGCTTACGTTGGGCTGTCAGTGTAGGCCATGACTGGGCTTACCCACAAGTACTGGATAGATTCAATGCGACTTGATCTCGGTGAAAAAGTAATTTGCGCTTAGAATCCGACCAAAAAGAATGAAGTCTAAATTCTATATGGAGAATAATAGCATTTTCTAAAATATGTTTTACTATAGTAAGTTGTTAATAATTATTAATAATAACAAAACACAAAAGTCGGCCTCCCTCTAAATTCACTGTAGCAAGTACTGTAGGAAAAATTAATTTTTTATTGTAAGCACTGTAGCAACTCGGTAATTCGGTAATTTAGCAATTTTGTCCTTTTCAAATCACTGTAGCAACTTGGTCCTGTAGCAATTTTGTCTTATTCAAAAAAAAATTTTTTTTTTTTAATACTTTTTAAGTTTCTTTTTTTTACCACTTAACTTTTAGGTTTTTTAACTTTAGTCTAACATTTTTATACAAACTTAAGTAACAAAGTTTTTAATTTTTACAGGGTTTATAACTTTAATCATCAAATCTTTATTTTTTACTTTTTATCTCTTATTATAAGGTTTCTAACTTTTACCATCGAACTCTCGATTTTTTCAACTTTATCTATCCATTACTTTAGAGTTTCGTATTTTTACCACTTAACTTTTTGGTTTTTTGACTTTAGTCCAAAATTTTTATAGAAACTTAAATATACTTTACTTTTACAAAGTTGTAAGTATAATTTACTTATACAAAAGTTTTAAATTTTTATCAATTAATTTTTGGGTTTTTAACTTTAATTATTAAATCTTTATTTTTTACTTTCTATCACTTATTATAAGGTTTTTAACTTTTGCCATCGAACTCTTGGTTTTTACAATTTGGCAGCCCAATATTTTAACTTTCTACCCCTTATAGTAAACTTTAAGTGTCCAAACTTTTGGGTAATGCTATATGTATGTTTGCATGATGCGACGGCGATCCGGGGCAACGCCCGGGGTTAAAATTCTTGTTATTATAATATTTATTATATATATATATTATATTATAAAGGGCGTTGTTATGAATAGTAACTCGCCCCGCGTGGTGACGAGTTACTATTCGTCCACGTCATGCCCCGTGTTACTATTCGGATATTGCCACATCGCATCCCATTTGGATTTTTTATTACGGGTTACTTTTTGGTTTTTTTACACTTTTTTTTCCTTTTGAGTTATTCAACCTTTTTGTGGCACACCCCGTATCACTACTTGCATTTTGCTACATCGCATCCGCTTTAATTATGAACTAATATATTGATGTTTTTGTCATATCACATCCGGTTCGGGTTTCTACTTCGGGTTACTTTTTGGTTTCTTGCACATTTTAAACATACATATTCATGACAGAATTATTTCTAATTATACTATATATTAAAGAGAATGACGAGTTACTATTCGTCCACGTCATGCCCCGTGTTACTATTCGGATATTGCCACATCGCATCCCATTCGAATTTTTTATTACGGGTTACTTTTTGGTTTTTTTACACTTTTTTTTCCTTTTGAGTTATTCAACCTTTTTGTGGCACACCCCGTATCACTACTTGCATTTTGCTACATCGCATCCGCTTTAATTATGAACTAATATATTGATGTTTTTGTCATATCACATCCGGTTCGGGTTTCTACTTCGGGTTACTTATAGTTTCTTGCACAATTTTAAACAAACATATTCGATGACATAATTCTTTTTAATTAAACGGTTGAAGGTTAAACACAAATCTACTAAAATAACGTCACCGTTTCAACCAGACAAATGAGACCCCGGCCCTTAACGCGGGGTGCAAAAATTTTCTAGTTATAATTAGCTGTCAAGACTCAAGAGAAATATTTAATATTTAATTTAATCTAATATTTAATACTTAGAATAATTGCATCTTTTTGGATATGGCTAAACTTGTGTCACTTTGCAAAGAGACGCGTCGCTTTTAAGTTTTAACCTCAAACAAATGCGATAGGCAATGTCTATTTAATAGAGATTGGATTATATATGTCTCCTTTATATTTTTATTTTTTTTGATATATTTACCAATAAACTAAAACAGGATTGTAGTTTTTTATCGACACGTGGCATTATACTAAAGTGACAAGTTTTTTAGTTATATTCATTAAAAAAAACCTATTTAATAATATATTATTAATCTCATCTATCCATATTTAAACTAGGATTCTTATAAGTGATAATTTATTAAATTTTAACCTAGGATATCTATATTTTAATAAGTTTCTTAAAATTTTAAAGTTCCTAGCGTTTTTTTAGATTAAATGCCTACGATAGGAAATTATTTATTATTGTAATGTAATGTAAAGTGTTTCTGTGTAGTTAGTTATACATATGTACAGGATTATTACTAATAATATAATATTTTTAGTTTAATATAGTTTAAGTTATTATTATAAATAATATTTAAGATGTAGGATTTTTTATTAACATGGATTAAATAGGACATATATCAATGTGTGTTATAATCCGATTTTAGTATATAATTGATTTGGGGGTTTAAAAAATTACTCTTTCACAAGGATGCTATTTTCCATATTCTGAAAGATTTTTTACTTTATGAAATTTTAGGTTATATGTTTAGTTTGGGGAAAAGCATATGATTAGATTTATGTTGATGGATTTAGCTTTTGTGTTTAGTTTTTTCCTGATTATATGCTATAATCTTTTTAAAATTTATGGTTTATAAATGTTTAAACTTGCATTACATGATTTATGCATCAAATAGATATATAAACTTTAATATAATAAAACAAAATATAATTATAATATTATGACTAAATCCATACATCACGCACGAGTATTAGTACCTAGTATAAATATATGATTGGATAATAATAGAAAGTAATAAGAAAATAAGGAGATATTGTTGGTAATAGTATATTATTATCAAGTTAATTATAAAATGATGAGATAAAATAGATAAAGACAAAATTAATAAATGAGTCAAAACTCTGATCCCATATATCATTTTGAAACATATGATAGAAACTGAAGTATATATCTCAAGAGCCCTCTTATAAATAGTTCCCAAGGTGGACAACATCTATAATTCTCACATCGACCACTCCTTTCTATGTCACCTGATTAGTCCCAAAAATAAAATACAAAAATAGTTTCATCACTAATATATAACACATGGTGGTTCTTGGTGGTGCACCGTCATGATCATGTGTCCGGTGATCAGTGAAGCCCTCTTATCTGGTTTCACAATAAAGACCACCACCCTTCGCCGCAGTACCCATCTAGTCCAATCTTTGTCGGTCATCTTTCTGTATTGGTTTTACGTCTTCTTGTGAAAACAAATTAAACACCATTCACTTTCATCAAATATCTTGTTTTTTAGGTAATCATACTTTTTTTTATGTATTATTTCATTAATTAACATATTATGGAGTTAATCAAGCATCCAGAGTCGAGATTAGATGATCATCAAGATTCGGTCTTGAGGAAACGTAAACGAATGATATCAAACAGGGAATCGGCTAGGAGATCAAGGATACGAAAGAAGAACCGTGCGAATGATCTTGTGGAGCAAGTGAGTCAACTCGTGAGTGACAATAAATACATGGCTATCAACTTGAAAGATACAACTCAAATGTTCCTCGATATAGATTATGATAATTCGGTTCTTAGAGCTCACTTGGCTGAGTTGACTCATCAATTCGAGTCACTCAGTGAGTTTATTAATGCTTTTAACAAGCTAAGTGATGACAACTCATCATATGAAGCATCGATTATGTGTGGTACTATGGACGATGACGAGTCCTTGCTTCATTGTATTAACATGTTGCATGATGATCAACATTTCATGGCTAACATGTTCATTTAATATAGCATACAATGCTGTTATTCTTATTCAAACTTTAAAAATGTACTTCATTTGATACTTGTTAATATTGTTACTCACGTTTTAATTACACTTTAGGAATGCACTTTATCATGATACTATGTTGTTAATTACTATTTAGATGTCAACAAATCTACAATTTGAATCTTAATTTATTATAGACATGGTATAGTATGGATTAGGATTCCCTAAAGTTGATCCAACTTTATCTCATCAACTTTGGCCATTAGATTAAATCCAATGGTCAATATTAAAGTATGATATTTAAATCTTAACCATTGGATTTAATCCAATGGTTAAAGTTGATCCAACTTTACCTCAACTTTAGGAATCTCAATCCGTATAGTATATATAGAAAACATAGTGTTTATAATAGTTCCATATTTATTTTCATTTTTTATTATTAATATTATTCTATTATAATTAAAAATTTACCACTGACCATCATCGATCGTGTCATCAGTGGTGTCACCCGATCATATTCAATAAATCGAATATATCTATTTCCAGATATTAAAAACCCTTGTGACTCATGACTTTATAATATCACTAACTCTATTCCTACCACCCAAATATATACCACTTGATCTAACACCAAGAGCAATAATAATAGTTTCATTTAAGTGAGCATGATCGATCTCTCATTAACAAGGTTCCATATATTGATTGGTCCCACTTTTCATTTTTACTTCCAGGAATCATGCGCTTAATTAGTTACGTAGTATTACATTTGTGTTTTGTCTGTGTGATATATGTACACAACAATATGTCAGCTTTAATACAATGTACAGTATTGCATATAGTAAACTAATTAAATAGAGTAGGTTTCGTTCTTCGAATGATCCAAAATAATGATTCTTTGTCACCATTTTAGTCAGTTTCACTGGCTACCCCAAAATGTTATATAGCGAGATTTAAACCTAATACTCTCTCATTTTAATGTCTTCATTTGACTTTTGATTTTTTCCTCCTCAACTTTGACTGTAAATATCTTCTTTTTTTGTTAGTGATGTACAATATATAGATGGATTGAGTTTTAGATTTTCAATGATATAACTTTCATTAAGTTTTATATTACAGAAACAAAAATATTTACGTACGGTCAAAGTTAGAAAAAGAATACTCAACAAGTTAAATTTGTACATTTAAATTGGGACAGAGAGAATACGTAATTCTTATGATGAAACCTGATCGATTGTCTGATGACTAAAGCATCTTGTGAAGATTAACTATAAGTTCCAAATAATAGGATATAACATGTTATATTGTTGAACCCTGATATGAATAAGGTCCAAATCTAACTAATGAAAATGAGGCAATGATGAGTTGGTGTAATGGTTTGAAGTTCTCTTGGTGACTTATACGTCTCGGATTTGAATCCTCATTCTGTCAACTTTGAGATATATGTAGTCCTTCTATGAGGGCTTGACTTGGGTATACCCAAGTTCAAGTCTGAGGGGGCAAAGTTTACTCCTATTAATTGTCGTGCTTTCGGGCGGATTAATAGGGGTTTTTTCTCATTTGGTATTTGAAATAGGCATTTCTACTTCGAGAGAGTTCTATAGCGCGGACCCGGTTAAGACAACGTATGCCAGACCTGTCGCTGTCAAATTGCGACCCAAAATTTCAAACAAAATTCACCTTAAAAAAAGAAAAAGTGCTGAACCCTGATGTGAACTTAGAGCTGAGGTAGCCTTTTCACCGTCCTTCTATACTTTATTAACAGCTTTGAGGGCTTGGGGATGTATGTTACTTCTCGATCTTACATTTTTTTTTATTTTTTTATTTATCAAGGCTACGATTCTATGAATCATGCGTCTGATCTTGACCCTTTATTAATACGTTTTTCTATTATCTAGGCTACGATTTTATGAATCATGCTCATTTTGATATTAAGCTTTTGAGTGGTTGGTAGATGGTGGATGGTGTTTTTTTATAAGAATTACTCGTATTAATTAGTGTACTTGTTGAGCTATAATAGGAAATTGGTGACATCAAAACCTACATTATTGGCAATCAAGATATACTAAAATACTTCCTCAATCATATCATTATCCAAATTTATACATCCATAACCTGTTGCATTTGTTTTGTTCTCAACTGTCCCGCGCGTTGCGGCGGGAACAAATATTTTTTGCAAGGTTGATAATCGAAAAGTAACGAAGCAAAAAAAGATTAAAGAATCAAAATTTTGGTGTACTAAATGGATTATGTAGATAAAGTTGCACAGGCATCACGTATTACAGCACAAAAGTTCAGTTCATTGCTATGTCGTGTCACTTCGTAGATCAACATTGTAATACAATAAATGTAAGAGCAACGTATGAAGAGATAAATAGGACAAACTGCCGGCTCATGGAATATATCAGCTTCTGTCTAGAACCTATGACATTCAAAGTCGACTTCAGGCATAATATAAACATTCCCAAATGCCACAATCTCAACGCAATTATAACAACAAAACAAAAGTAGTGTAATGAAGGTAAGTATGATAACATGCAATAATAATAAGTAAACATAAAGAGATCAGACAATGTGATTAACGAAGTTACAAAGGTACAATGTAAAACTCTGCCATGGGCTACCAACATATATTCAACTTAAACCAAACATCAAGTCTAGTGTACGTGATGGTTACAAACTTCTTGTTACCATGTTTTGCCCAATGAGTCCTCAAATCAATTACATTAGCAACGCTGTAGATCATAAATATACCTTGGCTCATTTTCCTGCTAGCAATCCCTGCTCCACGTTGTTTAGTGCTAATTGGAAACGGATATTGATGTTCTAGTTGTACAAGTCAACTGCCACATGCCGAACTATACAATGAACAGCATGTGCTGAAGAAATCTAGACACAACCCTCTTCGTCCTACCAAGGAACAACTCCGATTTTGGTTTCTCCAACCTGTCCACTGGCTAAGGAAACGGATTATACTCGACCACCCTATGCTGAGGTGACGTTAATCCAGATGAGTGTCAAAGTTGTCTAAAATCTAAATGACTCCATAGTTAAGTTACAGAGTATTTGCCCCAACAAAAAGCTAAATAATTACTAAAACATAAAAAGAGGCATACCTGGACCTTGCCCCAACAAAAACACATAACATATCAGACGTATCACATATGTATCAGACATACCTGGACCTTGCAATCCATCCATAGCATATAAACCATTTGTTCTTGCAGCACTAAATGTTACTTCTTTTCTATACTTGCCGTTTGGAAATAAACCGGGGGTGGGACAACTAATAAGGCAACAAATGGGCCACCCCGACTGCTTGAAGAGACCCATCAGGAGTCGGAAGTGCTAATTCGGGTGTACCGCTTTTCCCTGGTATAGCAACGCTTCTAGCACTGCCACCAGTTAGTTGAGAAGCTTGTCCAGCTTCACCAGCTGAATTCTGCCAGCTAAAAGACACCTCCCGTCAGATCCAGGATTACCTTGCAAAATGTTGCCATTGATATTACTTTTACTATTATAACCAATTTCCAAAATAATGCATATAATATCGTGAACAAACATTACAATCCTATGTCTACTTATTACCCTGTAATCATATTCATCACAAATTGAAATGTGAACCTTAATGCAATATCCAAGCAGATGACCAAAGAGCGTTACCTTTATGAAGACATCAAAGACCCTTGAAGCACTGATTTTAATGCTATTGCACTTGTAACAACAATAGACATGATAAAAAGCAAATAATTGCAGCAAAGGCTTCAAACACATTAAACATCACTTTTTTTAATTACTACTACTACTCGCTAGAATTGAACAAACCAAAAAAAAACACCTAACAAACATTTCAAGTGGAAAGTTAAACCTTTTTCGGTCAAAGTGCCCCGCTCAAAGTGCCGCAATCAAAACAGATTAGACCTTTTTCGGTCAAAGTGGAAAATTTCATTTCAAAATTAATGTGCATTCCAAACTCTTTTTACCTATTTTCACCAGTAAAGAAATTCATAACAAATACTACAAACCCAATAAAATTGGTGTCAAATTCGTGACATAAGTTTACACCTTTTTCCACTTGAAATTTTCAAGTTTGTCTGCACAATTAAAGAAAGCTAACAAACATGAAGAATGGCAGTTCTCATAATGATATGTAGGCCGGCTCATGCATGTAAAACCTAAGTTGTGACCAACACATGAAACTGCATTTTTCTGAAATGAAGCATGCACAAACAAAACTCCCTAAGGAACCGATTTTCATGTCGTTTATATCGGACCTTGTCTTAGTTGAACAGTCGAACTTCTTTTAAGTATTCCTTTTCGTTCCTTATTAGTTGATGGTTTTTATCGATTGAATTGCTTTAAAGTTACATATAATGATACATAAAACTTGTTTAACAGCGAAAACATTCATTTAATTAGTTTGTTTACTTGTTAGGACTTTAGCCCGTTAGCTACTTAACCCGTTCAGGTTGTTTAAACACCGGTTAACATGAAAGCGGGTAAATAAAGGAGTCCCCTAGCCAAATGCAACCTTGACCCTGAATCCCGGATGAGAGTATTAGTGGTACAACAAATGCTGAAAATGAAAGACCATTTTGCTATTGAAAAAAGGAAAATAATCATAATAATCACCTAAGCATTCAACAGTACAAACAATATGTGACCGACATAAAAACTAAATAATACTAAAGCACATATAAATTAAATTTAAATAAGCTACACATAAAAATAAGACTATAATGAATATCACAAACCTTAGCATAAATTTCAGACTTTTGCTTGATGTCCTGTCGGTTGCCTTCTTCTACACGTAGCGAACAAATTTGTTGCCAAAAACAAACAAAACACACCTTCTTCTGCGCAATCCACCAACCGGTGTTTTTTAATTTGTTCCTGAAATTTCATGAAAGATATGTGAAACACCCCATTAACGTATCAGTTTTTTGAGTTTAAAACACACATACATATAGTTACAAAAAAACTTTAATATTTTTCGAAAAATAATAAAAACCTAAATCATAAAAACCATTAAACCAACCACCATTAAGAATCTAATTAAGTAAAATTTTAATTAAGCAATAAATCCTAAATATTTTCAATAGTGCCTGTAAAAAGAAGGATATAGAAGGAGATAGAGAAAAGACCCGATATTGAATTGGAAAGCTGTAGAAGAATCAAAAAAGATTCACTACTACAAAAATTCAAATAGGAACCCCCTATATAAATCGGTTTTAAAAAAACTGGTTTTAGAAAATATAAGGAGACCAGTTTTTAACAAAAAATGGTTTCTATGTATTTAGAAGGGTTTTAAATAAAAATAGAGACCACTTTTTTCTCTCAAACTGCTTTCTTTTCATAAAGACCTGTTTTTTTAAATAACTGGTCTCCAGGTCTTTTTAAATAACTGGTCTCTAAACTAATATAATGGAGACGGGTTTCTTAGCAACACTTCTCTAAACCAATTTAATAGAGATCGGTTTTTTTTGGACAGGTTTCTAAACCTATAATCCTGGTGTTTCGGAAAAGTTGTTATCAAAAATAACGGATAGGGACCAAACGAACGGATATATCATTCGAATTTAATGTATAATATAAAAGTATTTTTAACTTATCTGTATCCAACTATATATACAACATCAAAGTTTTTATCTATTCTTTACAAAATTTCAATCTTTTGCAGAACAGCTAGGTACGTTGTGTTAATATTTCATACTTTCATTTAAGCTGTTATTTCCATATGTTATACAATTGATATTATATTATGTTAAAGAAAAACCATAACTTGTTGATGTTATTAATTTTTAATTAAGGTTTGCGTATATTTATTAGACAATTATTAGTCATCTAATAACGTTTGCTATACAAATAATATATGTTGTATTGTATTTGTAATTAACTTTACCTATTTCTTAACTTAGATAATGTATATGTAAATATAATTATCCATCTATAAGGAAGATATATCCCATTAATATAATTTAACGGATTTAAAAAAGCAAAAGTTTTGTTTTTGCTTAATTAGAGTCGAATTGGATAATTAAATTAGTTCAACTGTCTTATAGTATATAGTATATATATATATATATATTATTATTATTATTATTATTATATTATTAATATATATATAATCATCTATGATTCCATAATCTATGATTCCTTAAAAGTAAAGTCGTATGAAATGTATGTGCAATGTAGTTATGATTGATTTTAGTAAAGGATTGCGATATATTATTATTATTATTATTATTATTATTATTATTATTATTATTATTATTACTATTATTATTATTGTTGTTGTTGTTCTTGTTGTTGTTGCTGTTTTTGTATATCCAGATGGAACGGAATGAATGGATGTACGAGCTGGGTCGTCACACAACTGAGTACCATAAACATTTGAATGATTTTATGAAGGTGGCAGAAGATGATCGGGTGTTAAATGGAAATTCTAGAATATCATGTCCTTGTGCAGATTGTAAAAACTGTGAAAATATACGATGAAGCAAGAGTAATATATCGACATTTGGTGGTAAAGGGTTTTGTGCCTGGGTATACTTGTTGGACGTATCATGGAGAATCATTGGTTGATAGTGTTATTTCTGAAGGCAACATAAATGAAATTGGTGCAAACAATGACGATTCGTACAACAACGGTGATCCTGATAATTTAACTCAAATGTTTAATGTATTGGAAAATGAAGTTGATGAAAATGATAATGTTGATGAAAATGATAGAGATGATGAAGATGATAATGGTGATGCAAATAAGAATGATGGATTTCAACAAGTATTTGCCGACTCAAAAGAAGACTTGTATGAAGGTTGTAAAAAGTATTCAAAACTTTATGCGGTACTGATATTGTTTAATGTAAAAGCAAACCATAATTGGAGTGATAAAAGCTTCAAAGAACTTTTAAAAGTCTTCCATGACATGCTCCCCATAGGTAATAAGTTGCCCGTTTCGCTATATGAAGCAAAAAAAATGTTATGTCCGATGGGAATGGAAATGGAACCAATAGCAGCATGTCCAAATGATTGTGTTTTATATAGAAATCAGTACAAAGATCTCCATGAATGTCCCAAATGTGGTGCATCTAGATATGAGCGTAAAAAACAAATGAAAGTTAGCGGTAATGTGACGAAGAATGGCCCGCAAGCTAAAGTTTTGTGGTATTTTCCCATCATACCAAGACTAAAACGGTTATTTGGAAGCCCGGAAGATGCAAAATTGTTGCGTTGGCATGAGAAAGAACGTAAAAAGGATGGAAAAATAAGACATGTGGCCGATTCACCTCAATGGAGGAATATAGATCATACATTCGATGAATTCAGATGAGATCAGAAATTTAAGATTCGGACTTAGTTCAGATGGAATTAATCCGTTTGGAAACATGAGCAGCCGTCACAGCACTTGGCCGGTTCTTTTATGCATTTACAATCTTCCACCTTGGTTATGCATGAAACGAAAATATATCATGATGTCTTTATTAATTCAGGGTCCGAAACAACCTGGTAATGAGATTGATGTGTATTTGTCTCCTTTAATTGACGACTTGAAAACATTATGGAGTCCGGGAGTTGTAGTTCATGATGGGTATATGAATGAAAATTTTCGATTACGGGCCATGATTTTTTGCACTATCAGTGATTTCCCGGCCTATGGGAACTTGTCGGGTTATGGTACAAAAGGGTCTAAGGCGTGTCCCATTTGCCAAGATAACACATGTTCAAGATGGTTGAAATACTGTAAGAAAACGGTGTACATGGGCCATAGAAGATCACTTCCACCTGATCACCATACCGTAACATGGATAACTTGTTCGACGGTTATAGTGAATCCGGAAGTCTACCACCACCATCCGACGGAGAAACTGTATTTTCTCAGGTTGAAAACTTCCAGAATGAGTTTGGTAAAAAAAAGGAAACGGGGGAAATCTGTTGAAATTTGGAAAAAAAGGTCTATTTTTTGGGATTTACCATACTGGAAGGATTTACAGGTCCGACATTGTATTGATGTTATGCATATCGAAAAAAATGTTTGTGATAGTTTGATCGGGTTACTATTGAATATTCCAGGGAAAACCAAAGACGGAGTTAATGCTAGAAAGACATGGTCGATATGAAAATACGACCAGAACTTGCTCCACAGGAGAATAGTGATGGGAAGCGAACATATCTGCCAGCAGCCTGTTATACCTTGTCCAAAGCTGAAAAAACTTCTTTTTGCAAATGCTTAAATGGTGTTAAGGTTCCATCAGGATATTCTTCGAACGTTAAAAGGTTGGTTTCGATGAAAGACAATAAGTTGATTGGTATGAAGTCCCACGACTGCCATGTTTTGATGACACAAATGATTCCTATTGCAATTCGCGGAATACTTCCGGAACACATCCGTTATACAATAACTAAACTATGTTTGTTCTTTAACTCGATCCATTCAAAAGTGATTGATCCTGAAGTGTTGGATACTTTGCAACATGATGTTATCGTCACTCTGTGCCAACTTGAAATGTACTTCCCACCTTCATTTTTTGATGTCATGGTTCACCTCGTATCTCATATTGTATATGAAATTAAGGCTTGTGGTCCGGTCTTTCTACGATACATGTACCCGTTTGAGAGGTATATGGGTATCTTAAAAAAGTATGTAAGGAATAGAGCTCGACCAGAAGGAAGCATTGCTGAAGGTTATGCTTCTGAGGAGATTATTGAATTTTGCAGTAACTATCTTGATGGTTCAAAAAGTATTGGACTCTCAGAGGGTCGACATGAGGGTAGACTTGGTGGGGTTGGAACAATTGGAAAGAAAGAGGAGTTTCCGTCAAGAGATTATATGCATCAGGCACATTATACAGTCTTACAACACATGACATGTATTGGTACATATGTACATGAGCACAAGCGGTTTTTAAAAGCGACATACAGGAACAAGAGTGACAAATTTTTGGCCGTTGAACATTACAACACATTTGCATCATGGTTAAAAGATAAGGTAAGTAACTTAGTAGATGTGGATGAAGAGGTTAAATGGTTGGCATACGGTCCGAGTGAGAGCGTGACAAAATATCAAGGTTATGATATAAATGGCTATACATTTTATACGAAACAACAAGATGCAAAGAGTACATGCAAAATAGTGGAGTAACGCTAATAGCCACAACATCAGGATTCTCCACGAGGTCGTCGGTCGCGAAGGATTCTTATTATGGTGTTATTGAAGAAATTTTAGAACTTGATTATCAATCCTTTAGCATACCGATGCTCAAGTGTAGGTGGGTGGAAAACCGTCGAGGTGTAAAAGTTGACAATTTTGGTATCACAACGGTAGACCTTTCCACAAATGGATATGCATCAGAACCATTTATCTTAGCTAAGCTAGCCACCCAAGTATTCTATATTGAAGACCCGAGTAACTCTAGATGGCATGTCGTTCTCCATGGTAAACGACGAATTCTTGGTGTCGAGAATGTTGTTGACGAAGAAGAATACGATCAACTTGATGAGCTCCCCCCATTTTTTACCGATACTCAATCAACAATTGGGGTGACAGATAATACCATATACTTGAGATCCGACCACGACGAAGGATTATGGATAGACAATCCTCGCTCTACTTGAAGAGAGGTACGATAAAAATGTAATTGATTTTTAAGTTGTGTGTTTGTTAATTTCAATATTTCAAATAAAGTTTAAAATTTTTCATTCAAAGTTATATATATATATTTTTTGTTCATGCCGGCCCACCAAGTATATATATTTCACTATTTATAAAAATTATTCATCTAATTATTTTATAACATAGACAGTTTTTAAATGGCATACAAAATAAATAATTATTTGCTTTAATTAATTTTGAAATAAATAGTTTAGGGCTTATATAAATGTATTCTACTTAATTTTATCGCGGGCCTTGAAAAAATTGAAATTCCCTCGTTTTATTAGAAATAATCCCCCATAACTCAAACTCATCCACACCGCCTCTCACTCTTCTCTCATTCTTCTCAGAACAACCAACTACAACCACCACCCACCAACTGGAACCGCAACCTGTGACAGCCATCTCTCTTAACTATCACCACGCATAAAGATGGTAAGTTTTTATCGATTTTTGTTTTAGGGTTTTGAGGTGTGTTCTGCAATTTTATAGTTTGTTGTTTTAATTTCTTGAATCGGGAATCAATTTAAAATTTAACTTTTAAACCATTTAGAGCTTCAAGGGTTCCAAAGGACAAAGAACATCCATATGGTCACTTTTGATTTGTACCGACTCTCTTCTCCATTGATTTGATCATTTTTCCTAAAATTATGGATTATATTGGGCGGTCAAAATCGACGGGGAAGAAACTTCTTAAAATTAAGCGGGTCATAATGGTCGAATTAAATCGAAGACGGGTAATAACGGGCAGGGGTTTTCTTCTTCTTGCATCAGCAATTTAGCACGCTAGTAATTTGTTTTTTTATAACTCTCATTAATTCTCCAAATGAGGTCAATATGTTCTGTATTTCTTAAATTATCATGGTACGTTATTGCAACTTGTCGATGTATTAATCAGTTTTTTAAGTAATAATATCACATTTAAACTTTTTGTCCACTCTTTTTGATCACTTTACGTTCGGTGTTAAACCTTTTAAATGGGGCAAGATCAGCAGTCGTTCGTGCTCTTTATCAGACTTAAAAATCAGTAAATCACAGCTCGTGTCGTAAATGAGTGTAAACTTTGTTATTGTAAACTTGCTAGCTCGTTATATAGTCACATAAAAACTTATAATGAGGCAACACCAGCACCTGTTTAGGCTCGAGATCAGACTTAAGACTCAGTAAATCACAGCTCGTTTCATAAATGAGTGTGTACTTTGGTATTGTAAACTTGCAAGCTAGTTATATAGCCGCATAAAAACGAGATGAACTTGCTCAATTTCTGATCAGTGATCACAAGAAACTTGATGACCAGCCACGACTTGTTTCCAGCAAGTATATATGCCTTGTTAAGAGTTAGATTAGAATTAACGTACTTGTCACTATTTTGCAGTTGAGTGTGTACTTTATTTGTATGCAACTTGATAGCGGTGAAAAATTGAATTCGTTGTTGTTTCTGACAGGATCATGACCAAGAGCATGATATAGAGCTTCCTCAAGAGCATGATATAGAGCTTGATCAAGAGCATGATATAGAACATGATGAAGAACTTGAGGAACTTGGTGAAGAACAACAAAGAACGACGAGAGGCCCCACAAAAAGAAAGACGAGTAAAAAACCACCATGGAAACCTCAATTTGATGAAAATGGGCAGCCGATAGGGAACAAGTTTCTTGATTATTCTGGACAACTTGGAGTAATCACTAGAACTAAGGTTCCGATTACTCATGAAACATGGAAACAGGTGGAATAAAAAGTAAAAGACCAAGTGTGGTTAGAACTCAAGGTATAATATGTGATTGATAGTTGGGTTTTCATTTAATTAAGACATATATGAATCAACATTTAATTATATTTCATTCACAATTGACAGGCATATTATAAGATCCCAAATGACAATGCAAAAAAACAGGCTCTAGTACAAGCTGGCGGAATGTGGAAGGCATTCAAGAGTAGACTTCGAAAGAACTTTATGGATCATGGATTAAGTCCTTGTGTTTACTCATTTATAGAACCAAAAACATGGGAGGCTTTCATCGAACAAGAAGATACAGATGAAAAAAGAGTAGTTTCCTATCTTTATATATACTCGAGTATTATATAATAGTATTATTTTTCATTGATTGTAATAGTTTCTTTTTCTACTGTATGAAGCAAGGCGTGAAAAAGGAAGAACTGACGCAGCAGAGAAAAAATTTCCGCCTCTTCTAGGCCCATCAGGGTATCGTGGCAATGTAGATGAATGGGGTGTAGAGCAAAAGGATGATAATATGTCAACACCAGCACACTTTTGGGATCCTCGTGCAAGTAGTTACATGTTAGCTAGGATGCCTCGGGATAAAAATGGAAAGAGACATATACCGCCCGAAATGGCAGATGTTGCTGATAAGTTGGTAGCCCGAGTGTTAGGAGTTCTGCCTCTGCCTCAAACGTTAAGGAACCTTGTATCGCCCCACCCCCTATCGCATCATCGACTCCTGGACAAGTACTTGTGTGTATTAACTTCGATATACATTAAATATATTTTTTTATTTTCAAAGTAAACTAAGTACATTACATACACATGTTTGGCAGGGGCCTCGGAAATGCATATTGTATATCCCTGGCAGTAACACTAAATGTGCTACCGGGATGGTATACTCACCAGAAATTCGAATGTTACATGGAAGTCTTATGGAAGAAGGTTGCGTAAAGGTCCAGGTAGATTATGTCGACCGAGATCATAAGGATTTAGATCTTCCATTTCCCAAATGCTGACATGGTGAAGCTTGGTCAAGCGAGGAGCAGCTACATTCAGTGGCCTAAGTCGTCAATTGGTGTTCAAAAGGTACCTCTTCTTACAATACATCTAAAAAAGGTGCCAACGTAGCATCAACTAAGTTTTCAATCATGTTTTAATACTTAAGTTGAGTTAGTGATTTTTTTAGTTTTGCTTTGTAGAGTTAATCTCATAGAATTATTGTTTTGCTCGGCATACTTATTCTCAAAATATTATTTGTGTTGCTTGGATCTTCTTAATAGCCCCAAATAGGAAACAAAGTTGCACCAATAGCTTGTCAAACACAAAAGGGAAAAGTGGTTCAAGTCATTCCTAAGGAATTGGACCAAACAAGAAACAAAATTGCACCAAAAGAATGTGGTACGAGTAAGGCAATTGGAAAAGTGGTTCAAACCATTCCTGGGGAACTGGCTACAAGACCCTCTTATATGAAGAACTTATATAAAAGCTTCATGGAACGGGAGAACCCGGTGATGGTTAAAGTCAACCCTAATGTTTTCTTGAACAAAGAGCCTTTTGATTTTGGTATTCAACGCGATGATCTTTTGCTTTTATTGACAAATGGGTGGCTTGATTGTGGGATTATAACTTTTTATGCAATGTAAGTATTTTAATATTTGCCATATTCATTTAAATTGATGTTAAAGTAATTTCATATACTTATAGCTATCAATTTATTAGGTGCCTACATAATCGGTTGATGACTCGTCAAACAAATCAAGGCCGACTTAACCAATGTCTCTTTTTGAACCCGTACATGATTAATGATGATGCGTGTGCCAACGATCCAGGAAATGTCATGACTTATCTGTCTGATTCGATCACTCCTTACAAACCTAACAAGCATATTTATCTTATCATGCCTTATTTACAAATGTAAGTATTATATGTTGATAATACTTTGTTTATATACACAAATATGATGGTCATCGTGTATACTGATTCAGTCGTATGTTTTTCTAGGAAACATTGGTCACTATTTATTTTGGCACCTGGTAAAGGGTTGGGTTTCATTTTGGATTCCAGGAAAAAAGGAAAGACCCGCTTCAGCTATGAACTAACAAAAATGATCGATGTGTAAGATTTATATTATCTGCTCATCATATACTATTGATTTGTATGTAAGTAGCTTAACACGAAACTGTTTAATTTAGGTGCATTGGAGATAGGTTCGATTGGACTGTTGTTGATGTATGTTCTCTTACCATGTTAACACACATATAAAAAGCTTGACTTATATGGTTGCATTTGTTTAACTTATATATCTACAATGCTTATAAATTTTAGTGCAACCAACAAGATGATAATTGGGAATGCGGGTTCTACATAATGCGTTGGATGCATGAATTTGTGATTAACCCACATGACTTGTCAACATCAGTAAGTACTTGATATGTCTCGTTTTCCCCTTATGTATGTCGGTGTGCTCAATAATTATGGCTATGCTTTTCATAGGTTCCTTGGCAGCGTAATACATATACTCAAAAGGAAATTGACAGCATTGTTGGTGAATGGGTTAGTCAATTTGCAAATTTTATAAACTAGGTATGATCTCCCTTTCTCGCTTTCTGCTTTTTGTGCTTGAAAACCGAGCTTGTTTTTATTATTTTCTTAGCTAATGGTTTTCTTTTGGTTGCAAAATTTCGACTAAATAGGTATAATATCACTACTACCCTATATTGGTCATGCTATGTGTGATGACGTCTTGTTATTGGTTTTCTGAAATGTAGCTGGAAGAACAATGTAAGGCTCCAATTACCAGTTTAAACTTGGCCTTTTGACAACAATAATACCGGTTGAGAGTTCAGAGTTAATCATGTCTAGATAGACATAGTTTATGCAAATAACCTGTCTTGCTATACCCGAGATCAGCAGTAAAAGGTACATTATCACTACTACCTTAGAGGTGAAATGATGGGTAGGTCGGGTGGGCTGGGTAACTGGTTTTGGTTGAAATGGGTTTTTCTGGAGCAAGTTCATACATGACTTGAATGTACCTGTTTGATCTTTTAGCAGTAAAACATGACTTGAATCGACCTAATCATTAGTAGTTTCTCACGTGGTTGACCTTTTAGAAGTAAAACATGACTTAAATGTACCTGGTTGCAATTGCCACCTATAATTCATTAATTTGTCCATATGTTCAGCGAGCATTTATACAAACTCTGCTCTTTGCCAGGTTCCAAATGAATTAGAGCTGAGTGAGCAAGTATAGATAGCTAGACAAGCTTTATACGTGACCTTGAACGTTATTGACGTCTTTTCCCATGGGAAGCTTTGTAGAGACGAAGGCTTGTAAATCTGAAAAATCATCTTCAGCTTCACCTCTGCCAGCATCCGCAAGTATAGCAAGACAAACTTTATTATGTGCCTATTTTTTTCTTTACTAAAGTAGCAGTTAGACTATCTTCTTCCTAATGTTCATATGCTTTACCACTGTAATTTTGAGGATTGACTTTTAAGTTTTGATCAGAGATGTGTAAATAACAACTTTTATGTTAATAATATATAAGTTTAATTTTCCAGTAGTGTGTAGTGTGTTTGTTTCTGTTTAGTTCCAAGCTTTATATATATTCTTATTGATATCTGAGATATATATATATATACGCCATTATGGTACCATTCTGAAAATTAAGAAACCCTTCTAAATTTATATGGGAACCTGTTTAATAAATAAAAATGGTGTCTTTAACTTACTAAAGAAACCAGTTTCTGATCAAAAAAGGGTTTGTATAAATCAGCAAGAAACGTATTTTACACATGAAAATGGTATCTAAACCTTCTAAAGAAACCGGTTATTGGATTTAAAAAAGGTTTCTATCTTTTTGTAAGGAAACCACTTCTTAGTAAAAGGGAAAATTTCATATATGCCATTGGTAAGTCACAAAATATCATATTTGCCCAATTAAATTTTTAAATATCATATATGCCATTTCAAATTTATCAATATATCAAATATGTCATTGTTAAGTAACAAAGTATCATATATGTTATTCCCAATCTACCGATTACCAAATGTGTCATTGTTAAATAAAAAAGATTAAATATCTCAAAATAAAATTTTAAATATCATATATTCTATTGTTAAATTTGAAATACATCAGATATGTCAATGAAATATATCCAATATGCCCAATTAAATGAATTTAGTCAAAATTAAAACATAATTCTTTTTAAAACACTATCAATGAAAAATTTGAAATTCACAGTTATATGTTTTTTCTCTTGTTTTTATAATTCAATCTATGTTTTTTTCCCTGGCCGTGTAAATTTAATCTAATGTTACCGACATGATTAATTTGATTGATATTTTTAAATCGGTTATTCAATTCAATTCATGGTATATAATAAGTGTTTTTGCGATCAAGGTTTGTAAATGACTCAACCATATGTGATGCTTTTATTTTTGCTTAGTATTTAGTCTCCACGACATTTGATGCAAGAAAAACTCATGAATTAAAAAAAATTAAATTCAAATTTAAAATTTAATTATAAATTTAAAATATTTGATATATTTCAATGACATGTTAGATATATTTCGAAAATAATGGCGACATATATAATATTTAATAATGTACTTGGGCACATTTTTTTACTTAACAATGGTATATTTGATATTTGAATGTATTAGGAGTGACATATTTGATATTTGAGTGTATCAGGAGTGGCATATATGATATTTCAAAATTAAATTGGGCAAATATGATATTATGTGACTTATTAATGGCATATATGAAATTTTCCCTAGTAAAAAAGAGGTCTCTATTGTTTTCATAGAAACCGGTTACTAAACAGGTCTCCATTAGGATCTAATAGAACCCCCTTAATAGAAAGCGGTTGTAGAACTGGTTTCTAAACCCCCTTAAAACCAGTTTCCTTTACAAATTTCTGTAGTAGTGATTTATGATAATTACATAAGAATTTTGGGGGCATTTTCCGACTGACCCGGCACTGTAGAACCCGTGTTTCTTTTCCGACCGAATGGAGACCAATCGGTTCCACATGAAGCTGATAATAATTGATTGTCTTCAGCCGATTCTGCGATTGTGGCAGCAGCAAAGGGAGCTTGATGGTGGAAGAGAAGGGCAAGGCAGAAGTAGGTGGAAAGGGGTAAAGAAAAAGAATGCAGATGATGGTGGTATGGCGGTATGTGAGTATCTATGTTAACAATAAAAAATTATTTTTTTCCTACAGTAAACCGCTACAGTAGTTTAAGAGACATCACCGACTTTTGTGAATTGTTGTATTAATATTAATATTAATAATTGGTTGTCAACTACATGACATAAGCTAATGGCTAAGGGAGAAAAAATTTAATTAAAATATCATGTTCGGAGAAGGCCAAAATAAAGGATTTAAAATTTTAAATCCTCCGGTACAAAATTAAATAATGATAAATAATGATGCATTCGACATATTAGATTAAATACTAACTTTATTTTGATAAATAAAACACGTCATATATATTGTTTTTTCTTTATTTACCCAACATGAAGTCTGAAATAATTTGTTGAATTAGATAATCATTACAGAAAAACATTTTAGATAACAGGAAAAAAATAAAATAAAAGACAAACAGGCATGATCTTTCTTGTATCGCAAACTCCCGACATTTAGAAATACATTCGTAGACTTTGGCATCGTAACATATTGTGTATGAACAGTTGAACCCTGTCAAGTAGCTCAATGACCTAGATGTAAGAAAACCAAAAATATCAAATGCAAATGGTATAAAAATGTGTTGGTTGTCCAGACACATCTTCAATTCACGTCTGTTAGTGTATAGTCATTGTGCATGAAGCAGCTATAAAAGCAGCATGACCCAACGTAAAGATACCAGATCCTTAACCCACGAGACAGTATAGACCGTTAATTATTAGATACACGCATACACGTTTTCCCCATCCATCTAAAGACCAAAATGTTGACCTCCTTCCACGAGGTATAAACCGCTACAGTAGTTTAAGAGACATCACCGACTTGTATTAATTGTTGTATTAATATTAATATTAATAATTGGTTGTCAACTACATGACATAAGCTAATGGCTAAGGGAGAAAAAATTTAATTAAAATATCATGTTCGGAGAAGGCCAAAATAAAGGATTTAAAATTTTAAATCCTCCGGTACAAAATTAAATAATGATGCATTCGACATATTAGATTAAATACTAACTTTATTTTGATAAATAAAACACGTCATATATATTGTTTTTTCTTTATTTACCCAACATGAAGTCTGAAATAATTTGTTTAATTAGATAATCATTACAGAAAAACATTTAGATAACATACTAACTTTATTTTGATAAATAAAACACGTCATATATATTGTTTTTTCTTTATTTTTTTTTTTTTTTTTTTTTTTTTTTTTTTTTTTTTTTTTTTTTTTTTTTTTTTTTTTTTTTTTTTTTTTTTTTTTTTTTTTTTTTTTTTTTTTTTTTTTTTTTTTTTTTTTTTTTTTTTTTTTTTTTTTTTTTTTTTTTTTTTTTTTTTTTTTTTTTTTTTTTTTTTTTTTTTTTTTTTTTTTTTTTTTTTTTTTTTTTTTTTTTTTTTTTTTTTTTTTTTTTTTTTTTTTTTTTTTTTTTTTTTTTTTTTTTTTTTTTTTTTTTTTTTTTTTTTTTTTTTTTTTTTTTTTTTTTTTTTTTTTTTTTTTTTTTTTTTTTTTTTTTTTTTTTTTTTTTTTTTTTTTTTTTTTTTTTTTTTTTTTTTTTTTTTTTTTTTTTTTTTTTTTTTTTTTTTTTTTTTTTTTTTTTTTTTTTTTTTTTTTTTTTTTTTTTTTTTTTTTTTTTTTTTTTTTTTTTTTTTTTTTTTTTTTTTTTTTTTTTTTTTTTTTTTTTTTTTTTTTTTTTTTTTTTTTTTTTTTTTTTTTTTTTTTTTTTTTTTTTTTTTTTTTTTTTTTTTTTTTTTTTTTTTTTTTTTTTTTTTTTTTTTTTTTTTTTTTTTTTTTTTTTTTTTTTTTTTTTTTTTTTTTTTTTTTTTTTTTTTTTTTTTTTTTTTTTTTTTTTTTTTTTTTTTTTTTTTTTTTTTTTTTTTTTTTTTTTTTTTTTTTTTTTTTTTTTTTTTTTTTTTTTTTTTTTTTTTTTTTTTTTTTTTTTTTTTTTTTTTTTTTTTTTTTTTTTTTTTTTTTTTTTTTTTTTTTTTTTTTTTTTTTTTTTTTTTTTTTTTTTTTTTTTTTTTTTTTTTTTTTTTTTTTTTTTTTTTTTTTTTTTTTTTTTTTTTTTTTTTTTTTTTTTTTTTTTTAATAAAAAAATAATTAAAAAAAATCTTTATGTGTTTTTATGGGTATTCGGGGTATCTTGTTGTTAAGTAGGATCCAGTTTTCAGTGTGACTCTTACCAATTTGGTCATTTGGTGTGGTGTTGTATGGTGAATGATTGACAACCTTGGCTTTCTATGTTTTTGGGTTTTTATTTTTACAATATTTGTTTATTAAGAAAGGCTTCTAGTGAGTTGTTAAAAGACTAGTGTACAAGAGAGGAAAGGGATGAAATGGGATCACATGCCCATTCCATCCAATTAACATTACTATACAATTATGAAGCCTAGCTACTAGTAAACCAAAGATAACTGAAGAGTATGATGTCGTAGCCTAATGTAATCACTCACCCGTATCAAAAACTGTAAAACATTAATTTTGTGATTTAATGTTGGAATTGTGAGTTTGGATCTAGTGTGTGAAAAGTGTGTTTTTGTGTGTGTGTTGAGGTAATTGAGAGAAAACCAGTAATAGTATAGAATTAGATTTTGTTATATGAAAAGTGTTAATTTACAAATGGGGTGGAAGGGGGTATTTATACATTAAGTCCTATTTTCACTAATACCCCTTCCACACTTAATAAATTACAATTCAACAACATAAATTTATAGCTAACAATCTCCCCCTTGGTGTTGAATTGTAAATGTAGCATCGTCTTTTGTCTTTAAGTCTTGTCGGGTCCTTTTTGTTGAGAATCTTTGTTGTTTAGTAGACTTTGAAGCTTTCTCTTTGTCTTCATCGTCTTCAAGCAGCTTTGACCTTTTCGATTCTTAAACATTTTGAGAAAACGAAGACTTGGGTTTCTTGTGGAATGCGGAAGCTTGGTATGAAGTGTGGAAGCTTGGCTTGGTTTTGAGTGTAGAACTTGGCTTGATCTTGAGTGTGGAGCTTGTCTTACTTACCAGTCTTTGATCATTTGTCTTTTGCTCCCCCTCAAACACAAAATTTTCTCTATAACTAACAATTAATCAAAAAATTGAATTTTCGTTTTAGCTCCCCCTCAACCTGGGCATAATCTTCGGAGCAAAGAATCAGGAAAAGCAATGTGCTCCCCCTCAAAAGAATAATCAATCTCTTACATCTTTTCTCCCCCTCATGATGAACAGGTGTAACGTGTTCATCATGCAACAATGATTGATAGCACAAATGGTGAATAAAAAGGTTTAATTATGAAGTAACGTCTCAAATAAACAGATTTTGAACGGGTTGTACACAGTTATGTGTACAAGCAAAATCACAACCACCTACTTGAATCCAGAAGTTGGGACCCATGTGAGGGTGGGTCCAACTGGATATTTGAAAAGATGAGTAGGAGGTTGTGCATAATCAAGCACTTTTTGCACACGAGGGTGAATGACTCGTGGTGCAAACTTAAACAGCTCTGAGAGAGAGTATTTAATGGGAGTGCATTTAGGTTTTGGGTTGGGTTTAGTATGAGAGAACCAACCATATTGATCTCTATAGCGAATGATTCCGGTGGTGGAATCCTTGAATATTTGGCAATGGCTGTTTAGAGGCTTGAAGGGAGGTCTGGTCTTACAAGGTGTGTAATATGGGTTAATTTGTTTGAGAGTTGGATAAGGTTTAGGTAGAATGGTTTTTGTTTTGGTGGAATGAGGTTCTTTTGGGAAGTTGGGAGTCGTATGAGCTGGTTTAGAAGATGGTTGTGAGTGTTTATTGTTTTGGTGAGATAGTTTGGTGTTATGATGATTTGTTTTGGTTTTGGAGGTAGGGCGTTGCTTGGTATTGGTTGATAATTTTGGTTGATTGTGGTTTGATTGGGCATTTGAAGGAATGGATTTTGTTTTAGTTGGTAATGGAGTGGTTTGGTTGAGAAGAGGTGATTCTGGAGCACGAGTCGAAGAAGAACTCACTTGATTTGACTTGACTGCAAGTTGAGTTTCCAAAGACAAGGAATGAGCTTGAAGTTGTTGGATTAACTTCAAACATGTTTGCTCATTATTCATCAAAGAAATGGACTTGTTTTGCAATTCACGATTGAGCTTCGAAAGTTGTTGTTGCAAAACAAGTTCTTTAACTTGGGTTTCAAGGTAGGTTTCATTGAGCTTTTTGAGAGATATATCCAACTCATTGGTTAAATTGAGAATCTTTAAATGCAAATGATCATTGTCTTTTCGAAGACTTTCCACGTTTGGCAAAATGAGATCATTAGCAGATTTGAGCTCTTTGTTCTCAGATTTGATTCGATCAATTTCAAATTGAAGACTTTCCATGGCAGACAAACTGAAGTTATTAGCAGATTTAAGCTCTTTGTTCTCAGATTTGAGTTGCTTAATTTCAAGTTGAAAACTGTTGTGTTGTGCCATAATTGTCTTAAATATTTCCACATTGACTTGTTTTTCCTCAAAAATAACCACTCCACGTGGAAACGAATTGGTACAACACATACAAATGTGATTATCATGACGACGTATTTCTTCCCAACTTGGCTGTTCACCCATTAAAAAATCTAACACCGTCTCAACAAACTCGTTCGTTATTTCAATGGACATTTTGAATCAAAACTTGATGACAAAGCCAAGTAAAAGTCCAAAAATATTTCAGTCCAAACTTGATAACAATTCGGCCCAACAACTTAAAAGATTCATATTGAGGCCCAATAATTCAAGAATTCAGCCAAACAACTTGATAACCCAATGTGCTAACTCTTAAAAAATAAAAATTGATCCAAGTTAAATATTAAATATTTTCCCAAAATGACAACTGCCAATTACAAGGCAAAGTCACGTGTGATTGTGTGAACAATTCAAACTTTGACCAGATGACACGCTTTGTATTCCTTCGATACACGCAATCCTCTTACACGTTATCTACATTCTATGCCCACTATTTCTAAATAATAATAAAATCTTTTATGAGTACTTTGTGAAGAATCTCGAGATGCACTCGAACACGCGTACAATTTTCTGAAAATTGACAACTCAAAATTGACTATACACCTCAAATTGATAAACACTTTCACGTGAATCTCTTTTATCAACTTTCTTGTTCTCTTTATCCCTTAAAACAAAATAAAAGAAGACTTTCTTTCCTTTGTTGCTTAATCTTTCATTCCGTTTTCTTTCTTTCCACCACACAAACTTAACACACTCTTAAACACACAAAGAAAAATGGCTCTCTCTTTCTTTAACAAGAATATCCAAGACCAACAAAAAAATAAAAATTACACAAGTATTTTCTTCTCTTTCACGAGCATGGTTTCATTTTTCAAGTCCTCAAACAATATAGTTTGATAATCAAAGTATTGAAAATGTTAAATACTTCCAGATAAACGACAAGATTAAGAAAAGGTTTAGTAAAACGGTTAACACGGCAGAGGCTTAGAAGACTAGTAATCTTGTATGGTTTGAAGAATCAAGGTAATTTTGATTTGGGTTTTGCAAAGGGAATGGATTTGGGTCGGGTAAGGGTTTGGGTAAGAAAATGAATTTTACTAGAAAAACTGGGATTCGAGATATATTTAACAAATACCGGTTTTTACAAATGAAGAACAAATACCGGTTTTCCCGAAGAAAAATGGACAGAGTTTGGTTTAGAAAATACACGAAAACATGTACTAATACCGGTTTTGGTGTAAACCAGGCATAGGTTTTGAATACCGGTTTTGAAAGCCGGTAAATCAAAAGATAAACACTTAACTAAAACCGGTTTTTGAATCCCGGTAAATAAACAGTAAGAAATTTAGAAAGCCGGTATTATAACTAAATAAAACTTAAATTCACGATATCTCTTTCATTACATCGATCAAAACAGAAAATCAGTACGAAAATGCTCAGAAGGAAGATCCGCACAAACCCCAACCAATTTTACAGTCAAAGGACTTCGCCGGAAAGTTCGCCGGAAAAGTGATCCTCGCTGAATCTCATCGAATCAGAAGAATCTGAAGGAATCAAATCGTGGAACAGGTCGGATTTATTCCCATCGTCTCTGATACCAATTGTAAAACATTAATTTTGTGATTAATGTTGGAATTGTGAGTTTGGATCTAGTGTGTGAAAAGTGTGTTTTGTGTGTGTGTTGAGGTAATTGAGAGAAAACCGGTAATAGTATAGAATTAGATTTTGTTATATGAAAAGTGTTAATTTACAAATGGGGTGGAAGGGGGTATTTATACATTAAGTCATATTTTCACTAATACCCCTTCCACACTTAATAAATTATAATTCAACAACATAAATTTATAGCTAACAAAAACAAAACTCGCTACCAATCTAGTGAATTATATGTGACTATATATGCACGTGACCAACTTATAATTGGGCATCACACCCTGGTCACTTCATCATTTTTGGTGATTTCAACTCTGTCCGCAACAAAAATGAAAGATTTGGGACTGTTTTTTCTCCTTCTAACGCGTCCTCTTTTAATGATTTTATTGCCAATGGTCAATTGGTGGATGTTCCATTGGGAGGTTATAGATTCACTCGTATGGATAAAATGTTTACTAAAGGGAGCCGTCTTGATAGATTTCTTGTTTCAGAATCTATTTGGGACCAATTTGGAAATATGAATGCAATTGCTCTTGACCGTAATATATCAGACCACCACCCTATTTTGCTTAGACAGTTTTTCATGGATTACGGTCCCATCCCTTTTAAGGTATTTCATTCTTGGTTTGATAAAGATGGTTTTGAAGAGGTCATTTCTTCATTTTGGAACACAGGCACATACACTCGGTCTTCCTCACCGCTCATTGATTTCAAAAACAAGTTAAAGGCTGACAGTCCACAAGTTTGCTAATCTTATATTAATTAACTAAACAAGTAATTGAAGAATAGTAAGTAAAGAACAAGAATAAGAATTCAAGAACACAATCTATGCAAGTCTAATCATATGTATCATTGAATAAAAAGTGAATACATGGTCGATATTACAACTTGACTTACAAGCATGTAAATGAAAAATACAATTGTTAAGTTTAAGACTAACTATAAACTTGAACAATAAATTACAACAAATGTAAATGAAATAACACACTTTCTTTGTGACAAACACTTGGTGGACAAACACACCAATTGTAAAGGGTTGTGTTGCCTTATATAGAAGAAGAGATAGGCAAACACAACCGTGACTTGATAGTGATAGAATGGTGGTTGTCGAATTCTTATTAGCTTGAAGTACTTGTAACAACGCCTTTGTCTTCTTTACCAAATCGGGTATGAAAGATAAACCCTTTCTTTTCTTTCCAAGTGCAGCTTTGTCATAGAAGGTAAATTACAGTTGGAATAACCACCATGTGACTCCTGTCATCTTCTTGTTTGAATTCTTTCCGCCTTGACTCACAATTTGGATAAAAATGCATTGTTGGCAAAGAGTTACTGGACTCGCTGATAAACCCATATCAACGACCAAGTCTGGTCAGCGAATCCTTGACTCAACAAAGACTCTTAAGGAAGAAATAAAAAGATGGAAGAAAAAAAATAATAATAGCAAGATGGTGTTAACCAGTTACAAGCTCAATTAATCAACTTGGACCGAAAGATTGATAGCAACACAGCCACTGATGAGGAGCGCAGTGAACGCAACCTGGTACACTCCAAGCTTCAAAATGCAGAAAATAGTCAGAATGCCGATGTCATTCAAAAAGCAAGGATAAAATGGAGCATTGAAGGAGATGAAAATTCAAAGTTTTTTCACTGTATTCTAAACAAACGGCAAAGGCAAATGTCGGTGAGGGGCATAAAAGACAATGGCATATGGCATGAAGATGCAAATTCAGTCAAGAAAATTTTCTTTAACCATTTTTTCTAATAAGTTTTCTTGTGTCCTGTCTATCCCTCTTATCAACAGAACTACAGAAGTGTTGAATTTAATCAGCTTGATGCTAATCAAATAAAGATGCTCGATGCACAGGTCACTCTAGATGAGATTAAAGATGTAATTTGGAACTGTGGGTCTGATAAAGCATCGGGACCCATTGGTTTCACTTTTGGATCCATAAAGAGATATTGGAACTTAATGCAGAATGATATTTATGGGCACTTACCAAATTTTTTCGTTAAAGGTGAGTTCCCAATAGGATGCAATGTATCATTCATCACTTTAATCCCAAAAAATGACTGCCGTTAGTTGTTAATGACTTTTGACCTATCAGTCTCATTGGAGTTGTGTACAAAATCGTTGAACAAGTTTTGGCTAACCGGCTCGTGCAAGTTATTAATTCTATTGTTCACCCGGTTCAAACGACCCTCATTCAGAATAGAAAAATTCTTGATGGACCAATGATTCTGAACGAGATTGTCCATTCGTTCAAAAGACAGATTAGGTGAGCAATGATTTTTAAGGTGGATATCACCAAAGCCTATGATACACTAAGCTGGGACTATTTATTCTCTATCATGGGTTTCATGGGATTCGGGAACAAATTTTGTAAGTGGATCAGAGCTTGTATTGGGTCGGTTCGATCTTCTATTCTTATCAATGGCTCCCCGACTTCTGAATTCTCGATTGGAAGGGGCCTTCGCCAAGGAGATCCTTTAGCTCCATTTCTTTTCATTCTTGCTATGGAGGGGTTTCATGTGGCTATGGAGGATGCAATTAATGCTAAGCAATTCACAGGTATCAGAATTGGCAACATATCTCTTTCTCATTTGATATATGCAGATGATGTTGTTATCTTGGGAGAATGGTCCAGATCGAATTTTGTAAATTTGCTGAATATTTTTCATTGCTTCTATCTTGCGTATGGGCTTCAAATCAATATCATGAAATCAAAGTTATATGGGATTGGGATCAAAGTTACAGATGTGGAGAATATGGCGGCAGCTGCCGGATGTAAAGGAGATTGTTTTCCTTTTGTGTACCTCGGAATTCCTATAGGCGCTAACATGAACAGGATTAGCTCATGGCAACCTATCATAGACAAGTTTTCTAAATGTCTCTCTAAGTGGAAAGTAAAACTTTTGTCCATAGGGGGGCGGTCGACTCTTGTTACCTCAGTCTTGGGTGCACTCCCTTCTCCCTACTTATTATTTATCCATGTTTGAAGGTTAAGAATAAATTGGAGTCCACTCGTGCAATTTTTTTCTGGGGCGTCGATAATATGAATCAAAGATACACCGGATCAAATGGGAGCTGGTTATAGCTAGCAAAGAAAAAGGGGGCAAGCAACACAAATCCAAGCTATTTGCACATATAAAGGCTTGAAGTTGAAATGCAATATGACAAGTTTTCATATGTCCCACCATGGGTGGTACTTTGACCGATCCAAATACACCAACGGTCAGAAATCCAGGTGGTGATATTAGCAGTAGTGTATGCGGACACTCGTGTTCCAGATTTGAATGTGAAATCGATGCCGACACTTCCTCGCAAAATCCGTAACAAATCCGAATTAAGCAAAAGCAAAGAATGCTTGATTGAGTCTCTAGAGAAGTATAAGGTGGTGAATTTACCAGAAAAGTACGAAAGGAGGCTCGTTCGACATATGAGGATGAACGCCATCAATGAATGTGTGAAGCTTGCACAAGATTTGCTACAATCCTAACTCAATTGCCAATGACAAAAGGTGATGGATCAAGACATCCATATATTTGCGCAGCCTTACCATCAATTGGTTGGACACGTGCGTAGCATCGTCTTGCAACGAAAATACGAATGGCCTCAAGTTGGACTGTTTTAGTATTGTTGTTTTAATATTGTTGATTTAGTATGTTGTTTCAGGAATTTTTGTTTTTAAGTTAATTGTATTGTCTTTTTAAATTTAATGAAATTTTAAGTTGTTATAAGTGTTACTGTGTAAGGTTTTTTTAAGTGTTACTATGTAAGGTTTAATTGGTAAAACTTTAGTTGGCAAAAATTGGTACCACACCTTTAAAAGTGGGTGAGGATTCCCTCAAGTTGATTCCCTAACTTGAGTCAAGTTAGGGAAATTTTGACCCTTGAATGAAAATCAAGGGCCAAGACTGAAAGATCATCTCTGAATCTTGCCCTTGATTTTCATCTAAGGGACAAGATACTTCTAACTTGACCCCTCAAGTTAGAAGTAACTTGAGGGGATCTCCACACTATAAAAAGGGTGAGGATTCCTTTAAGTTGATTCTGTAACTTGAGTCAAGTTGGAGAAATCTTGATAAAAATTGACAAGTTTTGGTTAAAATATTGAATGTCACATGTCACATGCTTAGTGGCTCTAAATATTTGCCAAAACTTGCTTTTGTCACATACCGTTCACCCTTATGGATAGACATCGGAGCCGGTTTATAACCTTTTAAGACATATATTGTCTATCATTTTAGTTTAACACTAAGAATATTAAATTTTCATCTTAAATATTAATTAAAAATGTTTTTCCGAATATACTCTTTGTGTTAACATGTCAACCCGTCAAAACGAAAATATTTTAAGTTTATATAAATTTCTTTATAAAGGTTGACCTACCAACTCATTTGACCCTCCAACCTGAAACTCGACACTGCACACCAACCTAATTGTTTTCAGGTTGGCGGGTTGGGTTTGTGTTCGGGTTTACATGTTGTGAGTCAATGTTTGATATTTTAAACCTGAAATTTTAGTGGGTCGGGGCGAGTTATAACATCGACAACCTTAAATTGTGGGTCACGTATATCGTTCCATTATGGCTAGAGATCGGAGCGGATTATAACATTTTAAGGAAATTATTGTCTAATTATACTACCTTATAAAAATTCTAATCTCTCCTCTTATTAGAAATAGTTTAGAAAAAATGAGAGATTGGAAATGACTCAATTGCCCTTAATGAACCAACTTTTGAAAAAGATTTTTACTAAATTATCTAAATTGCTGTTAATGAACTAATTTATATCCTAAATGACTAAATCCATATCTTACTAATTTACAACCTAAATTCTTACCGTATTTTTTAAAATATTTTCACTACCACATTTACATCAATTACATTTACATCAACTTACACTACTCGTCGCCATCACCACCGGACCACTTTCGCCCCAGTGCCTCTGTATTTTGCGGGTACCATGCTAGTAGTTTAACATTAGAAAAATAAATTTTCAACTGTTAGCAATGGGGGTCCCCTTTCAAGTATCGTTGCAATGGGGGTCCATATTTTGAGAATTTTTTGCAAGATTGGTCCCTTTTTAACAGAACCGTTAGCAAGTGTCATCAAGTCTTCACGTAGCCATTACGTGCAGGGGGCAATATCGTCATTTCAGACAACACAGAAGGGACCATCATTGCTGGTAAACTCAAAAGGGACCCCATTGCTAAAATGTAAAAACCATAGGGACCAATCTTGCAATTAACACCTTCATATCTTTTTTGATTTAATTCAAGATATTGCAAGATTGGTCCCTATGGTTTTTCCGTTTTAGCAATGGAAGTTCCTTTCCGAGTGTTAGAACTGGTTTGACCCGGTGCAGGATCCTATTCGAGATCTCCACGACATTAACGAGTGCGGAATCCTCATTGATTCTTTCTTGAAGTTTAACAATCACGCATATAATATACATAAACTAGATGGGAGATGATAACAATTCTTGTATTATTCAAGTCATAAGATTACATTGATTGAATCCGTATGACTACATCATTATGTTTACGGATCAGAAACATAATGACGACTTAATCTAGAATTACATCTGAAGCGGCACGGGGTATAGATCTCTACCCCGTTCCATGAATTGCTTTCTGTCTAGACCTAAACCATTGACTGAAACCCTAGACCTAAGACACGTATATATAGTAAATACATAAGTTATGGGGGGCTTCGTATGGGCTGAGTCTTAAACGAACTTCAAGGTTCGTTTGACTCTCCAAGTTCGTATGGCAACATGCTTCAAATGCCATCAACTTCATATTAAACCCATTGATCCGAATTGCATTGTAACGACCACCATTTTTGCACTTACACCGAGTTTACTAGCAATGGTGGTCCCTTATGTGTTGTATGAAATGACGATATTGCCCCTGCACGTGATGACCACGTGAAAACTTGACGACACTTGCTAACGGATCTGTTTAAAAGGGATCAATCTTGCAAAAAATTCTCAAAATAGGGACCCTCATTACAACGATACTTGAAAGAGACCTCATTACTAAAGTCTACAGGGACCAATTTTGCATTTAACTCTTAAATATGTAAACATGTTATCATACAGGTCGTGGCCTCGTGGGCAGTGCGCTTTGTGGCCAACAATATGCCAGCTATTATATTTTTTTGAACATTCAGAAGATTTTATTGATAAGGTAAAACTAGTGAGAAGCTAGTGTTTACCACAATACAGTACATGAGCTGGGAAAATCATAACTGAAAAGAAACTGAATACAAGGTACTAAAAATTGAAACTTGTCCACTTGGGCCAATCTATATCAAGGTTGCTTGCACAGTTGCTTAACCAGAAGTAGCTTGTGCTCTTAATTTCCTTGAAAGCATGGCGAGGGGATGGGGTTTTGTTGGAGAAAATGCAGCCATTCCTTGAGTTCCATATTGTCCAGCAGTACGCCAAAACGATGGTGTTGATGAGTTTGCGATGCTTCGGGGCAATGTTTTGTTGTTTGTGGATCTCGAATAGGTCTCTGATTCTGGAGGGTTTAGGTGTAGCAAGTTTTGCCCAGGACGAGATGAGGCTCCAGAGTGCATCAGCAAATCGGCAATTAATGAACAAGTGAGTGACGGATTCTTCGTGGTTGCTGCACAGAGGACATGTGGGTGATACTGATGGTATGTGTCTTCGTAGGAGCTGGTCACCAGTGGCAACACGATTCAACTCAATACGTCATCCTAGTGTGTTTGCTTTTAGGGGAGCAATCTTATTCCAAGGAAAGGACCATTGGTTGGGACCGAAAACAGAGGACTGTATAAGCAATTTCATCGACTTCACAGTAAAATGGCCGGTTGGATCATATTTACAGGACCAGGCGTCTTCAGAAGATGATAAACTGAGATAAGAAATCCGGGAGAGCAGGTCTTGGAGTTGTTGTAGTTCATTTGGATTAGAGGTGTGACACCCGCCAAAATTCCAGGTTGATTAATTTACTATTATGTGTGCTATTTAAATTTTTGTAGATCAAACAATATGAACAAACATGTTATGGCAAAATAAACTGAACAAATATTCTTTTTGATAAATCATGGACAATGATTGCCAAGAACTCAAATAGTTATTTGAAAGTTGCTTGGAAATACTTTTCCATATTTATACTATCAATAACCGAATTTATGAATAGAAATCGTATTCATGAATAGTGATCGTGAATAGTGACCGTAAATAGTGACGGTGAATAGTAACGGTAAATAGTAAAGATAAAAGTAAATTATAAATTTAAATATGTGATTTATGTGCAAATTAAACATCGTGAACAAACATCATTATGAGATATTGAATCAAACAAATATTCATCAGTTTGATGAACATGTTGCAGACAAAACTTTAGTTGCACACTTAATCTATAATTAATTATTATAGATTGCTCAAATGAAACGTTATACATGTTAGATTGTATACACTGTCTATATTACCCTTTCTAAATAATAGATACTAGAAACGGATTTATAAACAATACATTAAATAAATATTTATACATTGCATTATTAATAAATTCTAAACTTCACGTGTTTTTGAATTATCTCTTTCCTTTATACTATAGTATCACGAGGTGAACATTTACTTTATAAAAACTCTTTTCTCTTTTTGTCCTAAATCATAGATGGGAATCTTCCGAAGCAATCATAGACAAATAACCAAACACAAAATTCCGTATAAAACAAAAGTTAATTAAAAATAATTGAACGGAGCCCACGTCAAAAATTAAAATCTCGAATTCTGAATTCGAATTCAAAAGGTGAATAGTATTGGGGCCCAAATAGTAAACGTCGCTTTCATACTTTATTCTTATAATATAAACGTTCAAAACCCGCTCACGGGGGTTAACTGAGCAAAAATTATTAAAATGAAAGTTATAGATTTTAATTCGTTGATTCTGTAGAAACTTGAATCATCTCAATTGGAGTCCGTATGAATATTTTAAAGCCAAAATTAGTTATTAACATCTTTATTACTATTTTTATAAGGGTGTATGTTGTTTAACCATGTAGGCTTATTTGTAACATGTAGTACAGTTTTTAGTCACAAATTTTCACAGTAATACAACCAACTATCACTTACATGAGATATTATGCCAAAATAATTGGGATATAGACTGTAAATATAACCACTTAAATATTATATACCCTAAATGTTAAAAATTCAAAATTATATTTTTCTTCATTGATTTCAAGTAGGATGTACGTTTACTTTGAATGTTGAATAATTTGTTTCGTTGAATCTAAGTCTACTACGCGGGTTAGTTTTTCTAAATTGGCAGATAACTTTATTAATATAATAATCAAACGAACGAATTCGTTCGTCTATAAATAGCATACGTTATTTAACTATAAAACTCGTACCATCATATATTCACTTCTAAATTTCTCTCTTATAATCACACAAGACTAAGTGATCTTTCTACTACAACACCAAGGTGAGTTTCCATATTCCCCTTTTTAATTCTTTTATATGATTTATTTCGGGGACTGAGATACATGCATAATAATTATTTTATGTTATATATATATACGAAACTTTGAAGAACAATTGCAAAACTATATGATATATAATATACTATGTGAGTTTCCATATTCCCCTTTTTAATTCTTTTATATGATTTATTTCGGGGACTGAGATACATGCATAATAATTATTTTATGTTATATATATATGAAATTTGAAGAACAATTGCAAAACTATATGATATATAATATACTATGTGAGTTTCCATATTCCCCTTTTAATTCTTTTATATGATTTATTTCGGGGACTGAGATACATGCATAATAATTATTTTATGTTATATATATATGAAACTTTGAAGATAAAATATAAATAACTATATGATATATAATATACTATGTGAGTTTCCATATTCCCCTTTTAATTCTTTTATATGATTTATTTCGGGGACTGAGATACATGCATAATAATTATTTTATGTTATATATATACGAAACTTTAAAGAACAATTGCAAAACTATATGATATATAATATTCTATGTGATATTCTATATATATTTTTAATATCTTATATATATATATATATATATATATATATTATATATATATATATATATATATATATATATATATATATATATATATATATATATTATATATATATATATATATATATATATATATATATATATATATATATATATATATATATATATATATATATATATATATATATTATATATATATATATATATATATATATATATATATATATATATATATTATATATATATATATATATTATATATATATATATATATATATATATATATATATATATATATATATATATATATATATATATATTATATATATATATATATATATATATATATATATATATATATATATATATATATATATATATTATATATATATATATATATATATATATATATATATATATATATATATATATATATATATATATATATATATATATATATATATATATATATATATATATATATATATATATATTATATATATATATATATATATATATATATATATATATATATATATATATATATATATATTATATATATATATATATATATATATATATATATATATAAAATTTGAAGAACAATTAAAACTATATGATATATAATATACTATGTGAGTTTCCATATTCCCCTTTTTAATTCTTTTATATGATTTATTTCGGGGACTGAGATACATGCATAATAATTATTTTATGTTATATAATATACTATGTGAGTTTCCATATTCCCCTTTTAATTCTTTTATATGATTTATTTCGGGGACTGAGATACATGCATAATAATTATTTTATGTTATATATATACGAAACTTTAAAGAACAATTGCAAAACTATATGATATATAATATTCTATGTGAGTTTCTATAATATATATATAATAATATTATAATTCTTATATTATATATGCTTAGATATATATATCAATAACTTAATGTGTATATATGCATATATATATATGAATAAATTCTTATATATAATAACAGAATAATGTCCGGATTAATTGTGGAATATTTATCCGATCGTGAGGAAGAGATTACGTCTCGATCACCTCCACCTGTACTTGAACCCTCCGACTCTCCTCGTCATGTAGTAAATCAGCCAATGGAGGAGACCGATCACGTTGGAGAAGAAGCTGATAACGCACTTATCCCTGGACCAAACACTACTGTCACCACTAATGCTTTTACTAGCACTACGCCTACTTTTACTTTTTCAAATCCATCTGGGGAAGGTCCTTCAAGCTCACCTCGATCTTTAATACGAATGATCCGAACGCCTAGATATCCGATGTTTAACCACCCTACTCATCCTGAACCACCCGCTCAGCGGATGCGGAGATCTATTAATACTATACCAAGATTCCTGGCGGAATAGAGATTTGAAGAAGGACTCCTTAACTCTGACCGGTTCAGAAAAGCCAACGGTCCAACCAATATTCCTGCATTAACTATGGAACCTTTGCATGACACTATCCCTACATTGGTTCTACGCATAGTCCGAGCAGAAAAGTGTATTACAGAGTTGAGGGAAAGAACAAACATACTGCGGAGGAAGGTGGAAAATCAAGATAATATGATAGTCGCACTGGAAGGTGAGATGGAGGAAGCTCACTTCAGGATACATGGTCTTGAAGACACCGTGTTGGAACTACAAGAGAAGATAACAAGATTTGAAGCTATGTTTGAGGCTATATCGAGAGCCACTACTATAACCCCATCTACTCTGTCACAGTAGATATTGTCTAGTTATTTACTATTTACGGCGTATATGTCGGGAAATGTAATTTTAGATAAAATAATGGATTCTTGAGATGTTTATATCTCAAAGTTTGTTATCCAATAAATCTACTATCTTTATCTTGATTTACACTTCTTTTAGTCATAACTATTGAATTGTGGTTATGGTATGATGTGGTAGTATCTCATCAATTTCTTTATTTATATTTAAGGATCCGGACGTCAAAAGAAGTACCAGAAATGAACGCAACAGGTATTGCTAGAATTGTAGCAGAAAGTATAGCAGTAGCTTTTGCGACTCAAGCCGCAAACAATAATCATGACAATAATGGTACACCTAGAGGTTGTACTTACAGAGAATTTCAACAATGTAAACCCATTATATACAATGGTACCGAAGGAGCAATTGCACTCATCCGATGGTTCGAGAAACTGGAGTCCATATTTCGTGTTAGTAACTGCGCTGAAGATAGCCGAGTAAAATATGCTACTTGCACACTACAAGATCATGCTCTTACCTGGTGGAATGAGTACGCCACTACAGTAGGAATTGATGCAGCTTATTCAATGTCATGGGAAGATTTGAAGGAACGTATGAAAGCCAAGTATTGCCCGAGGAGCGAAATTCAGAAAATGGAGGTAGAATTTCATAATTTGAAGACGAAGGGATACGAAGTATCTGAATACACCAACCGCTTTCATGAGTTGGCACTTCTTTGCCCAACCATGGTTACACCCGATTATAAGAAGATTGAGCAGTACATTTCTGGACTTCCACCAAAGATTCAAGATTTGATCACTGCTACCGAAACCACTGACATCGAACATGCGGTTCGGTTGGCAAACAGTTTGGCTGACAAAGCAAAACTTCGTGCAAATATAGAAGGAAAGTCTGGTGATCAAAAAGGGTTCAATAAGAAAAAGAGATGGGAAGATAACTTTGGGAAGAATCAAGGGGATCAACAGACAAAGAGACTTGCTCAGACCTCAGGACCATCATCAAATAATGGTTATATAGGAACCAGGCCATATTGCAATAGGTGTACTTTACATCACACCGGTCCTTGCACAGTACAATGCAATAATTGCAAGAAAATTGGTCATCTGCCCAAGAACTGTAGAATCCCTAATCCAACTGTCAATAATGGAACAAAAATAAGATGTTATGAGTGTGGTGAAGAAGGACATTTCAGGAATAAATGTCCAAAGCTGAGAAACAACAACAACAACGGAAACAACAACAATAACAACCACAACAACAACAATCGAAACAACAACAACAACAACCACAACAATAACAATCGAAACAACAACAACAACAACAACAACAACCACAACAACAACAACAACAACAATGCTCGAGGAAGGGCATTCATGATCAATACGGGAGAAGCCCGCCAAGACCCAAACATCGTCACGGGTATGTTTCATCTGAATAATCATTGTGTCTCTGCTTTATTTGATCCTGGTGCCGATAGAAGTTTTGTGTCAAATAAAATTATTCACCTGCTTTCAATTATACCTACACCATTAGATGCTAAGTATTCTGTAGAATTAGCAAATGGTAAAATGATCGAAGTCGAAAGCATAATCCAAGGTTGTACCTTAGAATTAGCAAAAGAATTATTTCTATAGATCTAATACCATTCGAAATAGGAAGCTTTGATATTATCATTGGTATGGACTGGTTGTCTAAAAACCAAGCAGAAATAGTCTGTCACAAAAAAGTTGTTCGAATTCCAATTGCAAACGGTGAGAAGTTGATTATCCAAGGCGATAAGAATGGAGTACGATGTAACATTATATCTTGCATGAAGACTTAGAAGTATCTCAGAAAGGGATACCAAGCAATCCTAGCCCATATATCGGAGAAAAAGGCTCCGGAGAAACGGCTTGAAGACATACCCATCGTACGAGATTTTCCAGAAGTCTTTCCTGAAGACTTGCCTGGTCTTCCACCAATCCGGCAGGTGGAATTCAAAATAGACTTAGTACCTGGTGCTGCACCAGTGGCACGAGCACCATATTGATTAGCTCCTTCCGAAATGAAAGAACTTGCAAGTCAATTGCAAGAACTTTTAGAGAAAGGATTCATTCGACCGAGTTCCTCACCTTGGGGAGCTCCAGTCTTGTTCGTCAAGAAGAAAGACGGATCTTTTCGCATGTGTATAGACTATAAGGAGTTGAATAAGTTGACGGTTAAAAACCGGTACCCACTTCCTAGGATCGATGACCTGTTTGATCAATTACAAGGGTCGAGTTGTTACTCAAAAATCGATCTTAGATCCGGTTACCATCAGCTTAAAGTTTCAGAAGAAGACATTCCCAAGACGGCGTTTAGAACCCGCTATGGCCATTACGAGTTTGAAGTGATGCCATTTGGTTTGACGAATGCACCCGCAGTTTTCATGGACCTCATGAACCGTGTGTGTAAACCATATTTAGATAAGTTTGTTATCGTATTCATAGATGACATTCTAATCTATTCTAAAACCAAAGAAGAGCACGAGGTACATCTGAAGAAAATTTTGGAACTACTCAAGAAGGAAGAATTGTACGCAAAGTTTTCAAAATGCGAATTCTGGATTCGTACAGTACAATTCTTAGGCCATGTCATTGATAGTCAAGGAATTCATGTAGATCCTGCCAAGATTGTGGCTATTAAGAACTGGGAAGCACCGAAAACACCAACAGAAATACGACAATTTTTAGGTCTTGCTGGCTATTATAGAAGATTCATCGAGAATTTTTCTAAGATAGCCCAACCCTTAACGTCGTTGACTCAAAAAGACAAGAAGTTTGCCTGGGAAGATAAACAAGAAAAAGCATTCAACTGCTGAAGGAGAAGCTCTGTAGTGCTCCGATTTTGTCACTACCCGAAGGAACGGATAATTTTGTGGTATATTGCGACGCATCTCATCAAGGATTGGGATGTGTTTTGATGCAGAAAGATAAGGTGATAGCCTATGCCTCGCGTCAACTTAAGGTGCACGAGAAGAACTACACGACTCATGATCTTGAACTAGGAGCTGTAATATTCGCTCTAAAGATTTGGAGACACTATTTATATGGTACAAAATGTACTATATTCACCGACCATAAAAGTCTCCAACATATTTTTGACCAGAAAGATTTGAACATGAGGCAACGTAGATGGGTGGAATTGCTCAGTGATTACGATTGTGAAATTCGTTATCATCTGGGCAAAGCAAACATTGTAGTAAATGCTTTAAGTCGTAAAGAAAGAGTAAAGCCACTTCGAGTACGAGCTTTAAGTATGACCATTCATACTCATCTTACTTCCCAAATTCGTGAAGCTCAACTTGAAGCATTAAAGAAAGACAATCTCAAAGAAGAAGCTCTGAGGGGGATAGAAGAGCAATTTGAAGTTAGACCCGATGGAACCCGGTATTTTTCTAACCGGATTTGGCTACCAAGCTATGGAGATTTAAGAAACTTGGTGATGAACGAATCACACAAGTCAAGATATTCGATACATCCTGGATCAGATAAGATGTATCATGGACTAAAAGAATTATACTGGTGGCCTAACATGAAAGCTGACATAGCCACCTATGTTAACAAATGTCTAACATGCTCAAAGGTGAAGGCAGAGCATCAAAAGCCATCTGGATTGCTACAACAACCAGAGATTCCCAGTGGAAGTGGGAATGTATAGCCATGGACTTTATCACAAAGTTACCAAAGACTGCTAATGGTTGTGATACGATATGGGTAATTGTAGACCGACTCACTAAGTCTGCACATTTCTTGCCCATAAAAGAGACTGATAAAACGAGCAAGCTGGCTAGATTGTACATAAAGGAAGTAGTATCACGACATGGAATACCTATTTCGATTATTTCTGATAGGGATAGTCATTTTACTTCCAGATTTTGGCAGACACTACAGAAAGCTTTAGGTACACGGTTAGATATGAGCACTGCATACCACCCGCAGACCGATGGTCAAAGTGAAAGGACCATTCAAATGCTTGAAGACATGTTGCGCGCTTGCATAGTTGATTTTGGGAATGGTTGGGAAAAACACTTGCCTTTGTGTGAGTTCTCATACAACAACAGTTACCACACTAGCATCAAGGTTGCACCATTTGAGGCACTGTATGGGAGAAAATGTCGTTCACCCATCTGTTGGGTTGAATTAGGTGACAAAATTCCAGTAAAGAAAAACAGTCCAATTACAGGTCCTGAACTCATTCATGAGACTACTGAGAAGATCGTACAGATACAAAACCGATTAAAGGCAGCACGAGATCGTCAAAAGAACTATGCTGATGTAAGAAGAAAGCCTTTGGAATTTCAAGTAGGAGACAAGGTTATGCTGAAAGTATCTCCTTGGAAAGGAGCCATCCGATTTGGAAAACGAGGTAAGCTAAATCCTAGGTTTATTGGACCTTTCGAAATACTAGAAAGAATTGGTCCAGTAGCTTATAGGCTTAGACTGCCACAAGAACTTAGCCGTATACACGATGTGTTTCACGTCTCAAACTTGAAAAAGTGTTTGTCTGACGAAACACAAATTATTCCACTGGAAGAACTTCGAATGGATGACAAGCTACACTTTGTTGAAGAACCAGTAGAGATTATGGATAGAGACGCCAAGCAGTTGAAACAGAGTCGAATTCCTATTGTCAAAGTCCGATGGAATTCAAAGCGAGGTCCTGAGTTTACCTGGGAACGTGAGGATCAAATGAAACAAAATTATCCTCACTTGTTCGAAAAAGCCCTACATTCCAACCATACGAGCTAAATTTCGGGACGAAATTTAAATAACTGGGGGAGAATGTGACAACCGCCAAAAATCCAGGTTGATTAATTTACTATTATGTGTGCTATTTAAATTTTTGTAGATCAAACAATATGAACAAACATGTTATGGCAAAATAAACTGAACAAATATTCTTTTTGATAAATCATGGACAATGATTGCCAAGAACTCAAATAGTTATTTGAAAGTTGCTTGGAAATACTTTTCCATATTTATACTATCAATAACCGAATTTATGAATAGAAATCGTATTCATGAATAGTGATCGTGAATAGTGACCGTAAATAGTGACGGTGAATAGTAACGGTAAATAGTAAAGATAAAAGTAAATTATAAATTTAAATATGTGATTTATGTGCAAATTAAACATCGTGAACAAACATCATTATGAGATATTGAATCAAACAAATATTCATCAGTTTGATGAACATGTTGCAGACAAAACTTTAGTTGCACACTTAATCTATAATTAATTATTATAGATTGCTCAAATGAAACGTTATACATGTTAGATTGTATACACTGTCTATATTACCCTTTCTAAATAATAGATACTAGAAACGGATTTATAAACAATACATTAAATAAATATTTATACATTGCATTATTAATAAATTCTAAACTTCACGTGTTTTTGAATTATCTCTTTCCTTTATACTATAGTATCACGAGGTGAACATTTACTTTATAAAAACTCTTTTCTCTTTTTGTCCTAAATCATAGATGGGAATCTTCCGAAGCAATCATAGACAAATAACCAAACACAAAATTCCGTATAAAACAAAAGTTAATTAAAAATAATTGAACGGAGCCCACGTCAAAAATTAAAATCTCGAATTCTGAATTCGAATTCAAAAGGTGAATAGTATTGGGGCCCAAATAGTAAACGTCGCTTTCATACTTTATTCTTATAATATAAACGTTCAAAACCCGCTCACGGGGGTTAACTGAGCAAAAATTATTAAAATGAAAGTTATAGATTTTAATTCGTTGATTCTGTAGAAACTTGAATCATCTCAATTGGAGTCCGTATGAATATTTTAAAGCCAAAATTAGTTATTAACATCTTTATTACTATTTTTATAAGGGTGTATGTTGTTTAACCATGTAGGCTTATTTGTAACATGTAGTACAGTTTTTAGTCACAAATTTTCACAGTAATACAACCAACTATCACTTACATGAGATATTATGCCAAAATAATTGGGATATAGACTGTAAATATAACCACTTAAATATTATATACCCTAAATGTTAAAAATTCAAAATTATATTTTTCTTCATTGATTTCAAGTAGGATGTACGTTTACTTTGAATGTTGAATAATTTGTTTCGTTGAATCTAAGTCTACTACGCGGGTTAGTTTTTCTAAATTGGCAGATAACTTTATTAATATAATAATCAAACGAACGAATTCGTTCGTCTATAAATAGCATACGTTATTTAACTATAAAACTCGTACCATCATATATTCACTTCTAAATTTCTCTCTTATAATCACACAAGACTAAGTGATCTTTCTACTACAACACTAAGGTGAGTTTCCATATTCTCCTTTTTAATTCTTTTATATGATTTATTTCGGGGACTGAGATACATGCATAATAATTATTTTATGTTATATATATATACGAAATTTTGAAGAACAATTGCAAAACTATATGATATATAATATACTATGTGAGTTTCCATATTCCCCTTTTTAATTCTTTTATATGATTTATTTCGGGGACTGAGATACATGCATAATAATTATTTTATGTTATATATATATACGAAATTTTGAAGAACAATTGCAAAACTATATGATATATAATATACTATGTGAGTCTTCATACTCCCCTTTTCAATTATTTATACATTTATTTGGGGACTGAGATACATGCAATAAAACTACTTGTTATACTTATATGTATATTTTCAAAGTTATATACTTATATGTATATTTACAAAATTATATATATATATTATATATATTTTGTAACTCCACTTTATTTATTTTACCTTCGGGGTAAAATACAAACTCTTTACTGTTATGATGAACACAAGTATTCCAGAAATGTATATATGGTTGATTCTAAGTTGCTCTGTTCACTCAAAGTCCTCACTATCATGAACGATTAATTATGTAAACATAAACGTGGGTATATTGAATAGTACTATTGGGGTAGGCACCCCCATCCGTGTTGGTCATACCAACTGGATACGGATGCATTATATTTGGAAAGCTTAGGGTACCCTGAACAAGGTACCTATTCTGGAGGCAAATAAACACACACTTGTCTAGTTTCGGTTCATGAGCTTAGAACTTGATGTATACAGTATCTACTCTTATATTCTATTTGATCCATTGTGTGATCAAATAGTTACTTTAAATCTTGTGGTTCATACTCTATATTTTTATTAAAAATTATGATACTCTTTGCTTTATATTGTATCATAACTACTTGACATTGCGGTAAAGGCAATGGTCACACTGAACTCTGGTATTTCAAGAAACTATATTTTCTATATGAAAAACTTATGGAACTCACCAACTTTATGTTGACGTATTTTAGCATGTATTCTCAGGTAACTAGACGATACTCTATACATGGGACACTTTCCGCTGCATACAACATGATGAACCATGGACCACCCTCAGACTTTAGGACTGACTTATCAATTTGCTAAAGTCTCAGGCTACTATTTAATATTGTTTAATATTAAATAAATGTTTTCATGAATAATATCTTTCATAAATTTGTAATATAAATTTGTGAATAATGTTTTTATATAAATGTATTTTAAAACGACAACGTTTCGTGTCGTTCAGTATATCTTGTGTTGTGAATCCATGTACGTCATATTCCGTCTAGGGCGGGGTGTGACAAGAGGGGGGTCTTGTCCATTGCCATTCCCATTGGGAAAAACGTCCATTCCCGGTGCAACGATCCTTGATTAGGCAGCTTTTGTGCTTGTCCAGCTTGTAAAGGTCAGGGTAAGAAACACGCAGAGGGGCTTCACCAATCCAAGTATCGATCCAAAATCTTAACTTCGCGCCGTTACCTACAATTCCTGTGAAAAGGTTCTCCAGGCAAATGTTAAATGGACTGAGATAGGAGTTCATCCTGGAGATATTTTTCCAAGTTCCTGCAATCGAGTTTTTACAAGGAATAGGGGAACAAAGACGAGGTGAACAATGGATAGAACTAACAACCCGTACCCAAAGACTGTTGGGTTCGTTTTGGTAGCGCCACCACCATTTAGAGAGTAAAGCAAGGTTTTTTGACTCTAAGCTTCCCACCCGAGCCCGCCCGACTCAATAGGAGCAATGACTTTGTCCCAACCCACCCAGTGAATTTTTTTCTTTGTGGTTGAACCCCCCCAAAAGAATAATCTACGAATTGCTTCTAATTTTGAGAGAACACAAACCGGGGCCTTGTACAAGGAGAAGTAGTGAGTTGGGAGACTGTCAAGCACGGAGCGGATAAGAGTGATTCGACCGGATAGTGAAAGTGTTGATGCCTTCCAGAGTGAGAGTCTCTGCTCAAAAGTACGTATTACAGGGAGCCAATTATTCAGTTGATTCATATTCGCCCCTACATTCAGCCCGAGGTATATGAAGGGGAGCTGGCCAGTCTTGCATCTGAGAAGGTTGGAGGCAATCGAATCTGTCCCAGGAGTGAGGTTGAGACCAAAAAAAGTGGATTTGTGATAGTTTATTTTGAGGCCGGATGCAATGTGAAAGCATCTTAACAATCTTGCGATGTTGGACAGATATGTTGGTGACCAGGAGCTGACGATAATGGCGTCGTCAGCGTATAAAAGGTGATTAATAGTCGGGCCTTGATTTGGTAATTGAATTCCGGCAAAAAGGCCCACATATATTACATTCACTTTCACATTCGTGTTTTCTTAAACAAATTCCAATTTCACCTGAATATTACTTAGCTTCAAATATGACATCTACAATCACGGAGTTTCGTCACTTAAAAATGACACTCAAACAAATACTAAAGGCCACTAATAACTTTGCTGATGAAAATATCATTGGGAAAGGTGGATTCGGAAATGTTTACAAAGGCAATGTGGTTCCACACGTCGGAGGCCGACAAATATTGTGGCACGAAGACTAGACCGTAGGCATGGCCAACGCGACGTTGAGTTCTGGACGGAGATCTCTGTGCTTTCTGGTCTCGAGTATCCTGGTATAGTTGAATTGATCGGGTACGTTGATGAGAAAGACGAGAAAATCATCATAAACCAAGATTATGCCAAAGGAAGTCTAGTGAGGTATCTAAGTGACCCATCCCACCTTACTTGGAGTCAAAGATTGCTTATATCTCTTGGCCTTGTAGATGCAATATATTACATCCATCATAAGTTAAAACACGGATATTATATCATACATCGTAACATTAACAGTTTTACTATTTTATTAGATGATGACTGGAATCCGAGGTTATCTGGATTTGAGTTTTCTATCAAACATCCAATAAAACGACGAAACCAAATTCTCTTGTGTGATGAAGCTATTGGTACACCAGGGTATATGGATCTGGCTTATTTAAAAGACGGAGGTGTGAATTACAAGTCTGATATCTACTCCTTAGGCGTCGTTTTACTTGAATTGTTGTGCGGGAGGAAAGCAAAGGATGATCAAGATAATAATAAATTGCTAGCTTCATTGGCCAAATTTCATTATGAAAATGGTACATTACAGGATATTATCCATCCTGATTTATGGAACCAAATGGACCACGAATCGTTCAAATGCTTCTCAGAAGCAGCGTATTCTTGCTTAGAAGATAAATGAGCGCACAACGGCCGGATGCGAATCAAGTTCTTGATAAACTTGAAAAAGCATACGAATTTCAGTCCGATTATGATCAGAATGAGGTAGAGGTAAGACCATCCTAGCTTTTAGTCGTTAAACTTATTTGTTTCCGATCCCCTTCCATCATTTGTCACGGTAACCTTTATTTTTTTTTTTGACAAAAATTGATATATTTCCTAATTATGTTTTAACCATATATATTGCCCAGATCTTAAGATTCTAATATTTTTATCACCAAAAGTTTCTCTATTTTAGATATGACACGGGTGGAATTTCATTATTGTTATGCTGAACATAGGTTTATATGTTCTTGTATAATTTGATTCGATTTTACTAAGTAGACTTAACATAATGAATTAGAAAACATACTACCAATGAAACAAACGGGGGAAGTGAATATGAGGTTGTTCCCCATCTAAGCTTAGATAAAGAACCCCTCACAACCTAATTTTTTAATATTTATTTGAAAAATGAATTAATAATGGGACACCCATGTATTGTATGATTAAAAAATTGGGTTGTGAGGGGTTCCCCATCTAAGCTTAGATGGGGGAGAACCCCATATTCACTTTCCCCGAAACAAATATATTAGCTAACAAGTTAAATGCTTTGTAAGCCTTGACAACAGCTAGGATCTTATGGTGTTGATTAAATTCGGTTTAACATAAGGATTTAGAAAACAACCAGTCGAATAACTTTTTAGCTAACTAGGTTTAATGTTTCGGATCTTATAGTTTTCTTCTATTCGATCTTGTTTTACCTGAAATAATTATAAATAAAACATAATCAATTAAATAACTTTTAGCTAACTTATATTTAAATTACTAGCTTATTACTCGTGTAACATGCGAGATTTATACATTATTTTTTACACTAAAAGACTTTTATCATATGAAAACGATTAACATCTAAATAAATATTTATAAATTTTTGAACCACGATTATAGTACCATGTTTATTATCAAGTAAAAATGCTAATAAATAATGTTTTTACCATAGAACTAAAATATATACATGGAGTATATATATTTCAATAAGTGTAGTTCACCATTATGTTAGTTATGAAATATTAAATAGGTATCTTTATAACACTACGTTATAACTACATAACTTTTACTCATATTAAGAGTACCAAATGTGTTTTTAAAATAGGTGCTTTCTCAAAATTTAAATACCATATTCAATTCATCAAGCAATTTTGAATGGAAATTTTGTCAATTACTCGTATAATTTACACGACATTAGATATACAAATATGCATAAATTTATATCCATGAAAATGTAATATATATATGTTAGGTCCAGTTTACTGATAAACTGGAGCGTCTCCACTGCAACTGGTCACGTCCAGATCAGTGTGTGTATTGCAAAGTAATCTCACCATTGACATAGAGGTGTCTTCAGTTAGTACCATCTATTGAGTTGGGACTTACAAGTGGTATCAGAGCAGAAAGACTAATTTGTTGTCTAGATCTGCTTAGATGTCTACTACTGAAGGTGAGAATGGTTTCTGGTCCAGATGAAACTAATGCTAATAATCCACCTATTCAAAATGTTAATATTAATCCTCCTCCTCCTCCAAATGTCTCTCCACATGTCCATGTCCATTACTCTAACACTCCTATTCCAAAATTTGATGGAACTAGTGAGTCTTTTGGTACTTGGAAGGCCAGAATGCTCTTGTATTTTGGTGGGATTGATAGATACATGTTGAAAATCCTTAAGGATGGTCCACATGTGCCTATCTCTCCTGGAATGAGCCCTCTTCTTGACCCTACTGGATCTAGAAGAGGCTCTAGAGAAAAGCCTGAAGACCATTGGTCTGATGAGGATCGCAGATTGGTGGACTTGGACACCAAACTGAAAAACATGATCCATGGGGCTGTTCCTGAAGAACTTATTCCAACACTTGTGTTGTTCCCAGTGCCAAGGCAATGTGGGATGAGTTAGTTCTCCAGTTTGAAGGAGGTGATGACACCATTGTCACCAGGAAAGCTGCTTTAAACAAGAAGTATGAATCTGGTACTTACACCAGATTCACTAGCCTCATTAATCAGTTAAGAGGCTTGGGTGTTGAGAAGGATAAGGATATTCTTATTGAGAAGTTTTGTGATATTCTTCCTTCCAAATGGGCACACATGGTTCTTGTCCTAAGACAAGGAAAGACCCTGCACAGTCACACTCTTGCATCTCTATATGGAGCCTTCAGATTCACTGAAGATAATAATGCACAAAGACTGGTGGCTGAGCAGGATGCTTTAAACCATGCTCAGAGTTCCAAGGTTGCTAGTCTAACTGAGAAACCTTGTGCTGCTTTAATGTCTGCAGAGAGTGTCCAGCCACACTCAATGAAGGAGATGTTAAATGGCTTCTTGAACTCTGGCCTGACCACTGAAATAAGTGATGATTGTCATGAAACTGACGATGATGATCTGGTCGCCATGATTGCTAAAACCTTTAACAGGTTTAAGCATAAATCTAACAGATTTAATGGCCCCAACAATGCTTCCAGCTCCAACTCTCTGGACAAGACCAATCTTACATGCTATAAGTGTGGTAAGAAAGGTCATTTCATGAAGGAATGCAGATCTAGTCATTCTAACACTCAAACTGGTCCCTCTGTCCCCAATTTTAACAGGCCTGATGATAGCTACAAAGCAAATTACAAAAAGCTTAAGGCCCAGATTGCCCTCTTGTCACTTGAAAGAGAAAAAGAAAAAAAAACAAGTGCATGATGGCTAAAACTGAAGAGAAGTGGAAATTCTCTGATGATGATGAAGAGATAAGGGATGTGTGTTTCATGGCCTTGGAAGATCAGCAACATGTTGTGAAGGATGATGTTATTTCTGGAAGATGGGTTGACATCATTTTAAAGAAGGTTTGTGATTTTAGCACTCAATCTGACCAAGAACTGAAACTGGACATTGGTGAATCACTCAATTGTGATTTAATTTTTGTTGAAACTGTAAGAACTGATTGTGAAAGGTATCTGAAGACAGTTTAACTGAACTTAATAGTTTAAAACCACAACTGAATGAATTGCAAAGTGTCCAGCTGGCTCTCAAGGAGTCAGTTTTGAAAAATGAGGCATTGGATTTTGAAAACCAAAAGTTAAAATCTGATCTTGAAAAAGAACAAAAGATCATCAAATCCTAGATAAGGGCATCTGGATTAAACTATGATGCTTTCTCAAAAACCATTGATGCACAACAAACTGCCTATAAATCTGGAGATGTGCACATGGCCAGTATCATTCCAGATATCCATACCTTGCCTCCAGCTCTTAGGCCAGATACCTCATATGACCAGCCTAAGACTGTCAAAACTGAACTCATTGAGACCACCCCCTCTGAGGTCAAAACTGGAGCTAAACAGGTTAAAGCTCCAGTTCAAAAGGCAGCTGTTGATAAGCCTTTGCCTCAAAAGTCAAAAGAGCCCAAGACTCAAAAGACTAAGATCCCTGCTGAACCTAAGTCCAAGGTTCAGCCGCCTACTGAAAAGACATTTTGTTTAAGCTGGAGAGTCAATTTCAATAAAAGACCAAGCCTTGATGTTTCTCCAGTTATTCCATTAAATTTTGGTGAAACTGACCAAGTTCATCAGTCAGATGTTTTACCAGAAGATGTTTCCAGTCACTCAGAACTGGAACCAGTACAAACAAAGAAAACCTCCAGTGACACTCCATTTTATCCCTCCATCAGTTTCAATTTACCACAGAAACTGGTGATTGGATCAGATGTACGTGTCACTCCAATATCAGCACCAGTTCAAACTCCAACTTCTCCAGTTCTTCAAGAAATACCTTTAACTGAATAATTTCACGATGCCAATCGTGACCTCATTGACTCTGATGAGGATATTGAAGTAGTTTGGGCTGATCCTCCTCCAGAAGCAACAAATGGAGAGGATCATCAGGTGGCTTGCACTGATATTGTTGTTCACCATCCTAGTCAATACACTAAATGGACAAGAGCACATCCAATTGATCAGATTGTTGGAGATCCAAGTAGTGGGGTTCAGACTAGAAGAGCCACAAGTGAGCAATGCTTGAACGTCACCTTCTTATCACTTATTGAACCGAAGAAGATTGACGAGGCTATGGCAGATCTAAGTTGGGTATAAGCAATGCAAGAAGAGCTTATCCAGTTCACAAGGAACAATGTATGGGAACTTGTTCCTTGTCCACCAGGGTTGAAGAAAGAACCCATTGGTACAAGATGGGTCTATCGAAACAAGATGGATGAAGATGATAATGTTGTAAGAAACAAAGCCAGATTAGTTGCGAAGGGTTATTGTCAAGCAGAGGGTGTTGATTTTGATGAGACTTTTGCTCCAGTTTCCAGACTTGAAGCCATCAGAATTTTCTTGGCTTATGCACCCCATATGCAGTTCAAAGTCTTCCAGATGGATGTCAAAAGTGTGTTCCTTAATGGAACATTGGAAGAAGTAGTGTATGTTAAGCAGACTCCAGGCTTCATTAATGAGAAGCATCCTCACTGGGCGTATAGACTGAACAAAGCTTTGTATGGTCTTAGACAAGCCCCAAGAGCCTGGTATGACACATTAACTAAACATCTTCTCAAAAATGGCTTTCAAAGAGGTGCAATAGATAATACCTTGTTTATCTTGTGAGAAAAAGGTAATATCTTACTGGTACAAATTTACGTTGATGACATTATATTTGGGTCAACTGACGATGCAATGTGTAAAAAGTTTTCTAAAATCATGTCATCTGAGTATGAAATGAGTTTAATGGGTAAATTAACATTTTTCTTGGGTCTTCAGATCAAACAAACTGAAAATGGTATTTTCATAAACCAAGAAAAATATGTCAGAGATTTGTTAAGAAAATACAAATATGATTCAATCCCTTCTAAAACTACACCAATTGCAGCACCTTTAAATTTGGATTCTGACCCAAATGGCAAGCCAGTGAACATAACTGAATATTGAGGAATGGTTGGTTCACTGATGTACTTAACTGCTAGTCGACCAGATATAATGTTTGCAACATGTCTATGTGCCAGATTTAAGGCTAACCCAAAAGAATCACATTTGCATGCTGTTAAACGCATCTTCAGATACCTGAAAGGGTGTCCTAGCCTTGGTCTTTGGTATCCCAAAGGCTCAGGGTTAGATCTAATGGGTTGTTCAGATTCAGATCATGCAAGTTGTAAGATAGATAGAAAATCCACAACTGGAGGTTGTCATTTCCTTGGAGGAAAACTGGTGAGTTGGACCAGTAAGAAGCAGACGTCAGTCTCTATGTCCACTGCTGAGGCAGAGTACATTTCTGCGGCCAGTTGTTATGCCAAGATTCTCTGGATCAAGAACCAGTTGTTAGATTACGATCTAAAATACAAAAGAACACCAATCTTTTGTGACAAGACCAGTGCAATTGCTATATCTCACAACTCGGTGATGCACTCAAAGACAAAGCATATTGACATCAGGTATCATTTCAATAGTGATCATGTTATGAAAGGAGACATTGAAATACATTTCATCCCCACTGACAAACAACTCGCTGATGTTTTCACAAAACCTCTTGATGAGAAAACTTTTAAACATCTCATCAGTGAGTTGGGAATTCTAAATCCTTAAAACTGGAGACTTGGTTATGAACGCGTCAGTGACACTGATGAAGTTCTCCAGTTGAGGAGGTCCAGATGATCTTTGCTCGCCAGGCTATCGAACGCCTTTGTGATACTATCTTGGCACTAATTGATTTCTGGATCATCATTCTAGGGGGAAAGACTCAAAATATTTTTCTGACTAAAAATATTTTTGTTTGAAAAATTGTAACTGGAGAATTCTCCAGTTGAAACTGGCACTGGACTAATCCTCCAGTGTACATGTTTGGTCTTGTCTTAAAACTGGTGGTCAACCAGATTTCATGACGTTGTAAAATACTTGATCAATATTTGTGACACGTGATGGTACTCGAGTGTTTAAACCCACTCACAACAGTCACATGACGTGTCAAAGACATTTGTGTAAAAAGATGCACTTTTTATGAGGATCGTGGAAAGATAGTGGGCGCGTGGGAATACCAGCCGTCGTAGCATTTAATGCTGACAAGTTGGTATTAAATGTTTTTTAAATTTCAAATTTTCAATAAAACCGAAATATCAAAAGTTTTGAAAATTTGGGGATTGAAATATATTTTCGTATTTACTTTGGGATATTTACTTCCCTATAAATACCCCCACATTAACTATTTTCCATTTACTTCCTTCACATTCCCTCATTTACTTCTCAATCATCAAAATCGCTTCTTTTCTCTCTCTGCTTCATAAATCCAAAACCCTAATTACTAAATACTCAATTTCAATCTCATATCATTCTAAATTGGCACCTAAAACTTCTCGTAGCAGAGACATAAATCTGCTTACTGTCCCATATAATCCATCTCCAGATGTCAAACGTGCTCATGGTGCCCCATCAAATTCTACACAAATTAAATTAAATCCAAACAATCCCATGGCAAGTTTGCAAGGGACTCACGCCGCCGATTCCCTTATTGGAAGAATACAAAGATTTCTCCATGATTCTCCAATCGGCGAGACCTTTTCCCTTAACCCATGCAAGATGTATCATGATTACTTGTGTGAGTTTTGGTACACAGCCCAACTTTCTAACGACTGTTCCTCCATCTCCTTTACTCTTAAAAATGGAACAGTCGAGTGTACCATAACTGCTGAAACGTTGAGGAATGTCTTACACCTCAACTACTGGAGACAAGGTAAATCTCCAGTTGTCATATCCCAAAATATAAACTTTCGCCAGGTTCTCCTTGATATGGGACACAAGGAGTGCCTAGAGAATGGGGTATTGAAAACAAAAGGACCCATGACTATGAAGAGCCTGACACCATCATGGAAATATTTCTTTATCCATCTGGTGGAAAGCATGGGTAGGAGTTCTGGTGGTCTTGATCAGATCAACTCCACACAAGCAGAAATGGCTTACTGCTTGTGGAATGGACTCCGAGTGGACTTTGCCGATATTCTGTACAGAAGCCTTGTGCAGAAACTGAAGGGCTCCAGGGGATTATGCATCCCCTTCTCCAGGTATTTGTCACTCTGTTTCCTACAGCTTCTGGGCAGTGAAGAATATAAAAATACTCAATCACTGTACACCGTCCCAGAACTGTTGAGCAATCTTGACTCCCTTACATCTGTAGATGGGGAGGTTGAGATTCCAGAAAGAATGCGGCTGGAATTCACAAAAACTGATGCACCAATCCAAGGTGAGTCAGAAAGACAACTGGGCGGGCCTCAAAACAATGAGGGACCCACCGGTTCGTCTGCTGGACAAGAGACAGTTGTTGAGCCCGAACAACAGTCTAATCCTTCCAGCTCCAGCTTGTCAGTTCTCTCCACTGTCACTGAGACCTCCAAACAGGTCTCCAGGGTGCTCCAAAGGCAAAAAGATCCCGTCGTCTTAGGAAACAGTAAGATCTTGCCACTGACAGTAGTAACCCAACCAGCCCTCCAGCTTCCTCCCAACAGGATGCTGGAGATAGTCAAATGGGAGAACCGCAAGCAACCACCCTCGAAACTTCTTTAGGAGAGGGTGGTGAAGAGAATACTGGGCTACCCCAACCCAGATTAGAGTCCGTGTCTGCACAACATGAGTCTGGCCAAACTTCTGACACTACTCTAGCACGAACTGATGATGTCTCTGGCCAGTCACAACTGGAGACTGAAGTTCCAATCTCTTCGGCCAATGATGTTTTGATTGAGGATAGAGCAATCATAACTGAGGCAATTCCAGTGACCTCTGTTCCAGGTGAAGTTGCTACGGCAACTGAACCACCAACTGATGAAACCATCCAGGAAACTGGAGATGGTCATCAGGAGTCTGGACCACAAGTTCAGCCATCACTATCATTCATGAATCTGGGCATGGATGTTGATGAACTCCAGATAGAGTCTTCGGACTCTGAAGGAACTGCTTCTGACCAGGAGATTGTTGATATTTCTGTACAAGTTCGACACCCTTCATCTCCTGGTTCACTCCCAGACCCACCAATTTCAGTTTCATCATCTGTACTCCCATTCTCAGATATACCACCACCACCATCTCAAATATCTCAACTATTTATGTCTAGCAATAGAAATATGCTACCACCGCCGCCGTTGATCACACCTGAGCATTCTCAGCATGATCAACACATTGATCATACTGTATGTCCTTCTACTTTCCCAATTGCAGGTTCTATTTCATTTGTTGCTGGACAGTCAACTGGTGAGGCTTCCCTTAATGTGCCTCCTCCAGTTACTCCAGTAGGCTTTGTTGCCGGTCCAGTGACACCTTCACCTCCGTCACTGGATAGTCAATTTGTCTCCTTTCAAGCCGATATCCGAAACCTTCTTACAAGGGTAGAGGATATTGAAAAGACAATTGACAGGAACGCCAAGTCCATCTCCAGATACAACAAGGACAATCTCACAAATCACAAGGTTGTTGATCTGGGGATAAACAAATTTGCAACTAATGAAGACTTGGTGTTCAGGAAGCTCAATGAATTGGTCAAAAGCTGTAACACTCTCTCAACATCTTTAAAGGAAGCTTTTGACCTCACTCAGACTAAGGTCTCCACATCTATCTCCACCCTACTTGGCACAACTGTTCGATCATCAGAGGTGGATCTGAAGGAGATAGAGAGGCAGGTTAAGGAAATTTTGAATAAACCTGGCCTTAATGTGGTTGAGCTTGGGCAACAAATGGCCACTTCAGTTGGCCAGAAGATTGAGGATACCTTGGTTGCCAGAGAAGAAGAATTAGTTAAAAAGGTGATGTCTGAGATCGCCAAGATACCCCATCCTCAGGTTAATCTGGCCCCACTTTCTCTTGAAATCGGCCAGTTGAGGGGTGCTATCAATGCTCTGAACACCCAATTATCCTCCCATACAACATCCATTGATAAACTGGTCACTAAAGTGGGTAATTTGAAAAAGAATGAGAAGGAAAAAAAGGTTGCACAAGCTAGTCTCTCTCCAGAATTGTTAGAAGAATTAAAGACTGGTCAAGCACAAGTTGCTGGTAATGTCTTGACCCAGTCAAGAGAGACCAACCATCTTTGGAGATCCTTCAGAATGATGTGTACAGTCTTCAAAGAGTGCAAGGACATGCAGTCGTGGCAGCCTCTTGACCGTTTGCCCCATAGTCATGCTGACTGAGAAGCAATTAGGGCAGATCTAGATGCTGCCAAAGGGGAAGGATGTGGAGCTGGTGCAGTCCTTGCCCCCAGATCAAGTGCAAGGCAATTGGTGGAAAGGCAAGTGGTTGTTGCTGGTGCTAGTACTGATGCTAGCCAGCATGTTATTGAAAAATTTGATGATGTGGTCGATAGGGGGAATCTTGAGCTGGCCACTGACACACAAGCAAAAGCAACTGGTACCGATGCCAGTGTGCTAGAAACTGGTAACATCGATAGACTTCCTCCAGTGTCTGAAAGTGAAAGTAGAAGACTGGCAGCTATTGGCGACTCCTTCAAATAAAAGAGAAAACAAAGAAAAGAAGAACAAAGGGTTGCCAAGGCTCAAATTTCGGATTTGGGTACCTTAGATGCTAGTGATGCTGCTTTATTGGGCATCACACTGGAGCAATACGTTAATGTAAAACATGATCAAAGGATAATGGGGGCTGTAATGGAAATGTTGGACATTCAGCTTGACCGAGATTATCCAGATGATGAACTCGAGTTCGATGCCAGGACCATAAATGTGTCAGTTGAAAAGGCTAGAGAAATAATGTAACATTTGCCATTTTGGTCCGTTACTTGTTATATATGATAATGGCAAACTTTTATGAATATATGAAAACTTTGAATATTTCGTGCATATATATATATATATATATATATATATATTATAATATTGAATATATATATATATATATATATATATATGAGTTGGGCTAATTACAATATTTAGATGGATTCAGATATTGTAAACGATTCGATGTGATTAGGCCCATGTTATGAGGCCATTGTTGTTGTCCATATTTAATATGAAACTTGCATTATTAGGATATGATAAATAAACTAAATACGAATGTAAAAATTATTTGGGAAAAACGTATTTCTATGCCTTAGTATAATATACGATATTAAATATTTAGATTATACTCGAGTGTCGGCAGCCAGCTAATAATGGTACTAATGGGACAAAAACCGACACAACCTTTATGAAAAGGTGAACACCCGTGATTTGTTTTGGTTGTTTATTGATAATGAATTCAATCAATTAACTAGAAATATTGTACGGGTAAAAATAAATACTGATAAAATAATTAGGCATTATAGGTATGTAAATTAAGGGTATATTATACTACTAAATATCCTAAACTAATATCTATACTAAATATCTATCTATCCATCGACATTTAATTCCTTAGCTAGCATACAAAGACCTTGATGGCTGTAAATTAGCTATGACACACCAAATACAAGACTTAGGAACCTACCTATTAAGACTTTCATGCCACCTTTATAATACATGCACATATCTAGTTATTATGCTATATATTTCTATCTTTCTCACCTTATTCTCTGCATTCTCAAATACAATCACTCATGCAACAATCATTAAGCCATAAGTAATTTTTAGAAAGAAAATACCAAAACAATTTCAATCCCGTTTTTACATACCACAGCCCAGAAAACATCCGATCCCCGGAGATCAAACCGTTGAATCATCTTGATTCTTTGACAGTAGCTTCCTAACATATATTCCAACGTTTTACACCGTTGAATTTGTCTAAAGAGGTCCAGAAGTCGAGTTACAAGGCTAGAACAGAAGGTTGGGAATTTCAGTGATTATTAGCTTTAAGTCACCTTTGATCATTCCTTAAATCATCCTTTTGATTAAGTGCATATATAAGGTAATAATTCTTGATCTCTTATTCATAATTTACAAGTATTTTAAAGGTGTCAAGTTATAGATTATGGCTTGGGTTGGGTTATTCAATTGAAAGAGTTACTAAAGAAAACGATTTTTGCCGATTACTAGTTGTACAATTAACTCTTTATATTTCAATAATCAAGATGAGTATATATATATATATGATGTTAATATTAATTAATTTTGTATAAAGAGAGGTCTGGATTTATGGTTAAATAAGTATTAATGAGTCTTGATAATATGTATAAATAATGATTTTTATAATTAAAGATCAAAAATGAAGTAATAATAACCAAACTGGTTCTGAACAGAATTTGTATTCAGACTTGGAAGGGTTAAACCGAATAGATGAAAAATGATTGAGTTGTTGAGTGAAAAACAAAATATTTAGTGTTATGTGTCTATTTTATTTTGCCACTGGAATTACGTGAAAACACTAAGTAAAACTCAAGTTATGAACTTTTAAAGAAAACTGGTCGAAACTGATTTTTATGACTGAAAAATTTAGTATTTTGTAAAAATCATATCTCATTCGTTTTACGTCGAAATCATTTGAATCTTAACTTTTTGGAAAGGTCTATGTGTAAACTAAATTCGATCAGAACAAAGTTTTGTTGTGTTCGACCTCCTTATACCCCAAAAATGTCGTTTTACTGAAAGGGTCAGAATCTGGACGAAAACCGATAAACTGAATTTAGGTGACCTTTTGAACAAGTTAAAGATATTGGAAAATTCTGTAAAAATTCATGAATACTCTTAAGATATAGTATTAGATGTTATAAAAAGGTTATGTCTTGAAACACCTTGCATCTACACTAAGAAGCCTCTCAAATAGAGCAAAGATATCTAAAATATATTTGATGATCTTAGGTGGGAATAAGTCTGAACGTTGAATCACGTGTGAACTTATTAGTACACATACTTGTACTAGTACTTGGATTTGCTCTACTTTCAGGTGAGTTTCGTAAACCCTCCCTACTCAATTGAGATTCGGGCTGAAAAGTGTATTTATATATATGTACTTATATATATATATATATATATATTATATATATATATATATATATATAGATAACTGCTTATGTGAATGTTTATGGTAATTGATCTCAGTACCTTGATTTGATTATTGTGTTTGTTGTAATTGTTGATAATGATGTTGTTGATGATGTTGATATTGATGTACGCACCCCGTTTTGGAGAGAACCTTGTGCGATATTTGATGATGTGCACACCCTGTTTTGGAGGGAACCTTGTGTGATATATGTTGATAATGATGGGTTGAATTGATATCATTGGTACTTGTTGGCATATTTGTTTAATTATTGTATTTGAAGAAATGATTGTTGTGTGAACATATGCCTAACACCAAGAGCTTACAGTAAGTATTGTTATTGCTCTATGATATTGTACAAGTACTTGATATATTATCATAATTGATGTTGTTATTTGACACCTACGAACTCACCAACCTTGTGTTGACACTTGCTAGTACACTTTTCAGGTAATCAGGGTAATTTCAGAAATCAGGAATAATTGGATGCTAGAGATAAGGCGACTTAGTATTCATGTGGTCTCTGACCCATATGCCCCCTTGTTTGGGGATGAACTTATGAAATTATGTAAAATATTGTTGTGTGATTTGCATGTAAACCTTATGAGGTTACCTTGGTTTGAACTATTGTATGTTTGATATGTTTGACAATAAACCATTTAGAGTTGCTCTATGTAATTTCCATGCTCATATGTGCTATTTCTCGACATCCCATGATTCCGCCATTGTTGGGGTGTTACAGAATGGTATCAGAGCTGTGGTTATAGAGATTTAGGTGGATTGACCTAGACTATAACCTAAGAAAAACTTCATATAGCATGCATGATAGGAAATTATGTGCAATGTGAAACGTATGTGAACCCCTTTAAAGTGTACACTGGTGATGTTCGTAGAATGAAAAGAATGTGAAAATGATAAAGTTGAGTATGTATGATTGATTTGAGATTTGTGATATTATTAGGTATTAGCAAAATGAAGTGATAGCAATAACTAGTAAAGTATGGCGATATCATAGAAAAACCTGATCAACGTTTCTATGATTACCCCCATACTTTACGACAGTTTATGGTATCATGGATTGCACATGTGTAGTTAAAATGTGGTAGGTAAACCGGTATGCTTAATGGGCGTTGGTTGGGTGGAGGGAAAGCCGCTGGTATCACCTGTATACATACCCAACCAATACTTAAAGGGCATAACGGAACCGAGTCCCAACATCCATTCAATATATTAACGGTGTGGAGGGAAAGCCGTTGGTATCACCTGTATACAAACACCCTTAATGTATTGAATGTTGAAGTTAGATTCGGACCATACTTTTAACTACAATAGTTTATGTATTATTATATTTATGAGATGATATGTTGAGAATTTGAATTTGAATGATGTGGAATGATACTTGAACAAGATATTTATTGTTGTACTATGTAATCTAGAGTGTTAAGAGATATACGTGTAAACATAGTAACGAACCGTTGGAAGTACCATTTGTACGAACTTTGAGATTTACGTGTGTGTTTAGGAAATGGTGAGAACGAGAAGAACATCAGTTAACGACGAGAGTCAAGAAGGCCAAGGAGGCTGAGGAGGTCAAGGTGGCCGCGGTAGTGGTCGAGGTGGTGGTCGAGGTGGTCGTGGAGAGGGTCTCGGTAATGCTATAACCGAACCTATGATCAATCAACCTCAGAACCAAATGAATCAAGAAATGATTGCCATGATCACCCAAGTGGTTAATACTGTTTTGGCACAGAGAACTACAAATGCTGAGCCTGTAATTGCAGCTACTAATGTTATACAAACTAATGCTGAAGATGAACAGGGTGGAGGTGAGTATTACAAAAATGTTGATGAAGAAATTAGGGTTGGAAATGTACCGAGAAGGCCAAGAAACGGTGCACGAAATGGGTGTACTTACAAAAACTTTAGAGATTGTGGTGTTCAAGATTATGATGGCAGAGGTGGAGCAGTCAAGTTCGTTCAATGGCTAGAAAAGATGGAAGCAGTGATCGACATCAGTGAATGTACCCCGGAACAGAGGGTCAAATATGTAGCACACTCTTTTACTCTAGATGCTCTATCATGGTGGAATCAGCAGTGTGTAATAGGCAGGGAAATAGCCGAAGCAATGTCTTGGTATAATTTCAAGGAGGCAATGCGAAACAAGTTCTGTACAGCGGTGGAATTACAAAGGATGGAGCGAGAATTTCTGGATCATAAAATGGTAGGTGGTGATCATGCTACCTATACCACTCATTTTCAGGAATTGTCGAGACTAGTTCCACATCTAGTCTCACCAGATTCCAAATGTATCGAGAAGTATCTTCGAGGGTTGGTTCCCCAAATTAAAGGAACCATGGCTGCTGTTCGACCACTCACTCTTGAACAAGCTGTTCAAAGGTCTGAAGCTATGACTGAAGAGTTGATACAAGATGGGACTCTTCCCAAAGTCAGTAACAAAAGGAAAGATGTTGCAGAATCGAGTGGTGTCAAGAAAGCAGGGAGATTTGATAACAAACGCCAACACAGGGGTAAAGTATTTATAGGCAGGGAAATAGCCGAAGCAATGTCTTGGTATAATTTCAAGGAGGCAATGCGAAACAAGTTCTGTACAGCGGTGGAATTACAAAGGATGGAGCGAGAATTTCTGGATCATAAAATGGTAGGTGGTGATCATGCTACCTATACCACTCATTTTCAGGAATTGTCGGGACTAGTTCCACATCTAGTCTCACCAGATTCCAAATGTATCGAGAAGTATCTTCGAGGGTTGGTTCCCCAAATTAAAGGAACCATGGCTGCTGTTCGACCACTCACTCTTGAACAAGCTGTTCAAAGGTCTGAAGCTATGACTGAAGAGTTGATACAAGATGGGACTCTTCCCAAAGTCAGTAACAAAAGGAAAGATGTTGCAGAATCGAGTGGTGTCAAGAAAGCAGGGAGATTTGATAACAAACGCCAACACAGGGGTAAAGTATTTATGGCAACTGAGACTGGGAAGAAAGGATACACTGGACCACTTCCCTTATGTGCAAAGTGTAACCTTCATCATCCTACAACTATAAGATGTGGGGCTTGTTTTAAATGCAACCGAATGGGACATTTGGCTAGGGAGTGTAGAAGTAGACAGGGTGCCCCGTTCAATGTGGCCCCTCTGAATGCAATAAGGCCACAGGGCAATCGATCATGTTATCAATGTGGTAGCACCGACCACCTCAGGAATACGTGTCCACAATGGATTGGGCAACAAGTTCAAGTAGCAGTACATCCGAACCAACTTCAAATCACAGGTCCAAATAACAACCGTGGGCAACAAGGACAGCAAGGGCAACAACCACGAGGAAAGGCTTTTGCAGTGAATGCAGTCGAGGCTCGTAATGACCCAAACGTGGTGGCAGGTACTTTTCTTCTCAATGATCAATATGCCACCATATTATTTGATTATGGTGTCGATTATAGTCTTATCTCCACTAGTTTTATTCCATTGTTGAATGTCTCTCTGAGTCCTTTGAAGTACTTCTTTGAAATTGAAATGGTAAATGGTGGGTTAGCTAAGATTAGTCATGTGATTCATGATTGTACTTTAGTGTTAGATGGTCAGTTGTTATTTATCGATCTTATGCCTTTCGAAATCGGTAGTTTTGACGTTATAGTGGGTATGGATTGGATGTCGGCGGTTGAAGCAGTAATTGATTGTAGTAATAGAGTAGTACGAATACCGTTGTCAAATGGTGAAGTGTTGAAAGTTCAAGGTGAACAATCGGAGTCTTCAGTTGGGAAAATTTGTAGTACCGTAGTAAAGAAGATCGAGATCGGGACGGTTCCAGTGGTTCGTGAATTTCCAGATGTGTTTCCAGATGATTTACCAGGTTTACCCCCGTCACGTCAACTCGATTTTCGTATCGATCTTATTCCAAATGCAATACCTGTAGCCAGAGCTCCATATCGATTAGCATTGTCAGAAATGCAAGAGTTAAAGACACAACTCCAAGAACTGCAAGAGAAGGGTTTTATCCGCCCAAGTCAGTCACCATGGGGAGCACCAATTTTATTCGTGAAAAAGAAGGATGGGTCTTTTCGTATGTGTATAGATTACCGAGAGCTGAACAAGTTAAAAGTGAAGAACCGATATCCGCTCCCAAGAATTGATGACCTTTTCGATCAATTACAAGGAGCTCGATTTTTCTCAAAAATTGACCTACGATCAGGTTATCATCAGCTACGTGTGCATGAAGATGACATTCCTAAAACGGCATTTCGAACGCGATATGGGCATTTCGAGTTTACAGTGATGCCTTTTGGGTTAACTAATGCACCGGCGGTGTTTATGGACTTGATGAATCGTGTCTGTGAGCCATATTTGGATAAGTTTGTCATTGTCTTCATCGATGACATCTTTATCTATTCTAAATCGAAAGAAGAACACTCAAATCATTTGAGAAGAGTTATGGAGTTACTTAGAATGGAGAAGTTATATGCTAAATTCTCCAAATGTGAGTTTTGGTTGGAGAAAGTCCATTTCCTTGGACACGTGGTAAGCAAGGATGGCATTCATGTGGATCCAAGTAAAGTTGATTCAGTGAAGAACTGGAGAAGACCGGAGACGCCTACAGAGATTCGTCAATTTCTTGGATTGACAGGTTACTATAGGAGGTTCATCGAGAATTTCTCAAAAATAGCTCAACCTCTTACTTTGTTGACTCGGAAAGAAAGGAGGTTTGACTGGGGGGAGAAACAAGAACAAGCCTTTCAAACATTGAAAGACAAATTGTGTAATGCGCCGATACTAAGTCTCCCAGAAGGAGTTGACGACTTTGTGGTGTATTGTGACGCTTCGGGTCAAGGGTTGGGATGTGTACTAATGCAAAGGGGCAAAGTGATTGCCTATGCATCTAGACAACTAAAGGTTCATGAGAAGAATTATCCCATTCATGATTTGGAATTGGGAGCAGTGGTATTTGCTTTAAAGTGTTGGGGGCACTACTTGTATGGTACTAAAAGTGTGATTTATACTGATCACAAAAGTCTACAACATATATTCAATCAAAGTGAATTAAATATGAGACAACGGAGGTGGATAGAATTGTTTAGTGACTACGACTGTGTCATTCGCTACCATCCTGGTAAGGCGAATGTTGTTGCTGATGCTTTAAGTAGAAAAGAACGAGTGAAGCCAAGACGAGCTAGAGCCATGAGCCTCGTTGTGAAAAGAAGTATACGTGATATGATAATTGAGGCTCAAACAAATGCAACTTTACCGGAAAATTTCCTAGGGGAAGAACTTAATGGGTTGGAACAACAGTTTGATAGGAAAAATGATAATGGTTTGTATCTTGTTGATAGAATATGGATTCCTGTATTTGGTGGTCTACGATCACTAATAATGGATGAAGCACATAAATCGACCTATTCAGTGCATCCAGGATCAGACAAGATGTATTTTGATCTAAGAGATTTGTATTGGTGGCCGGGAATGAAGAGAGACATAGCAAGGTATGTAAGCGAGTGTCTCACGTGTTTACAAGTGAAGGCTGAGCATAAAAAGCCTCCTGGATTACTAGTTCAACCAGAGATACCAGAATGGAAATGGGAAGAAATTGCCATGGACTTCATCACAAAGTTACCTAGAACTAGTAGTGGCCATGATACCATTTGGGTAATTATTGATCGGTCGACTAAGTCAGCTCATTTCTTAGCCATCCGAGAGAACGACAGATCTGATACTTTGGCCCGTTTGTATATTAAAGAAGTGGTGTCTAAACATGGAGTGCCAATCTCCATTATCTCTGATAGAGATGGCCGTTTTAATTCTAACTTTTGGGGAGCCTTCCAGAAGGCTTTGGGTACTCGAATAGATATGAGTACGGCGTTTCATCCTCAGACTGATGGTCAAAGCGAAAGAACGATTCAAACGCTGGAAGATATGTTAAGAGCCTGCGCGATTGATTTTGGAGGAAATTGGGATGTACATCTCCCATTGGTTGAGTTTTCTTACAACAACAGTTATCACACGAGCATTCAGATGGCTCCTTTTCATGCACTTTATGGTCAAAGCGAAAGAACGATTCAAACGCTGGAAGATATGTTAAGAGCCTGCGCGATTGATTTTGGAGGAAATTGGGATGTACATCTCCCATTGGTTGAGTTTTCTTACAACAACAGTTATCACACGAGCATTCAGATGGCTCCTTTTCATGCACTTTATGGTCAAAAGTGTCGGTCGCCCTTGGCTTGGGCAGAAATCGGTGAGAGTCAACTTATTGGACCTGAAATCATTGTTGAGACCACTAAGGTGATCTCTCAAATCAAGGAGAAGTTGAATAAGGCTCGTGATCGTCAAAAGAGTTATGCTGATGTAAGGCGTAGGCCTTTGGAGTTTAATGTGGGTGATTTCGTATTGCTGAAAGTTTCCCCTTGGAAGGGTGTGGTTCGTTTTGTGAAACGAGGAAAGCTAGGACCAAGGTACATTGGACCGTTTAAGATAACAGAGCGTATCGGTCGTGTAGCTTATCGATTGGAACTTCCCCAAGAGTTAAGTGGCGTACACGATGTGTTTCATGTGTCGAACTTGCGTAAGTGTTTGGTGGATCCAACACGCCATGTGCCCATGGACGAGATTCAAGTCGACAACACGTTAAAGTTCGTTGAAAAACCAGTAGAAATAATGGAACGTGAGGTTAAGAAACTAAAGAAAAGAAGGTATACAATTGTTAAGGTTCGTTGGCAATCACGGAGAGAACCCGAGTTTACTTGGGAACGCGAGGACCAAATGAAAGCTAAGTATCCTCACTTGTTTGAAAAATCACAAATAGATTAAATTTCGCGGACGAAATTCCTTTATCGGGGGAATAATGTAACATTTGCCATTTTGGTCCGTTACTTGTTTTATGAATATATGAAAACTTTGAATATTTCGTGCATATATATATATATATATATATGAGTTGGGCTAATTACAATATTTAGATGGATTCAGATATTGTAAACGATTCGATGTGATTAGGCCCATGTTATGAGGCCATTGTTGTTGTCCATATTTAATATGAAACTTGCATTATTAGGATATGATAAATAAACTAAATACGAATGTAAAAATTATTTGGGAAAAACGTATTTCTATGCCTTAGTATAATATACGATATTAAATATTTAGATTATACTCGAGTGTCGGCAGCCAGCTAATAATGGTACTAATGGGACAAAAACCGACACAACCTTTATGAAAAGGTGAACACCCGTGATTTGTTTTGGTTGTTTATTGATAATGAATTCAATCAATTAACTAGAAATATTGTACGGTTAAAAATAAATACTGATAAAATAATTAGGCATTATAGGTATGTAAATTAAGGGTATATTATACTACTAAATATCTATCTATCCATCGACATTTAATTCCTTAGCTAACATACAAAGACCTTGATGGCTGTAAATTAGCTATGACACACCAAATACAAGACTTAGGAACCTACCTATCAACCTACCTATTAAGACTTTCATGCCACCTTTATAATACATGCACATATCTAGTTATTATGCTATATATTTCTATCTTTCTCACCTTATTCTCTGCATTCTCAAATACAATCACTCATGCAACAATCATTAAGCCATAAGTAATTTTTAGAAAGAAAATACCAAAACAATTTCAATCCCGTTTTTACATACCACAGCCCAGAAAACATCCGATCCCCGGAGATCAAACCGTTGAATCATCTTGATTCTTTGACAGTAGCTTCCTAACATATATTCCAACGTTTTACACCGTTGAATTTGTCTAAAGAGGTCCAGAAGTCGAGTTACAAGGCTAGAACAGAAGGTTGGGAATTTCAGTGATTATTAGCTTTAAGTCACCTTTGATCATTCCTTAAATCATCCTTTTGATTAAGTGCATATATAAGGTAATAATTCTTGATCTCTTATTCATAATTTACAAGTATTTTAAAGGTGTCAAGTTATAGATTATGGCTTGGGTTGGGTTATTCAATTGAAAGAGTTACTAAAGAAAACGATTTTTGTCGATTACTAGTTGTACAATTAACTCTTTATATTTCAATAATCAAGATGAGTATATATATATATATAGATGTTAATATTAATTAATTTTGTATAAAGAGAGGTCTGGATTTATGGTTAAATAAGTATTAATGAGTCTTGATAATATGTATAAATAATGATTTTTATAATTAAAGATCAAAAATGAAGTAATAATAACCAAACTGGTTCTGAACAGAATTTGTATTCAGACTTGGAAGGGTTAAACCGAATAGATGAAAAATGATTGAGTTGTTGAGTGAAAAACAAAATATTTAGTGTTATGTGTCTATTTTATTTTGCCACTGGAATTACGTGAAAACACTAAGTAAAACTCAAGTTATGAACTTTTAAAGAAAACTGGTCGAAACTGATTTTTATGACTGAAAAATTTAGTATTTTGTAAAAATCATATCTCATTCGTTTTACGTCGAAATCATTTGAATCTTAACTTTTTGGAAAGGTCTATGTGTAAACTAAATTCGATCAGAACAAAGTTTTGTTGTGTTCGACCTCCTTATACCCCAAAAATGTCGTTTTACTGCAAGGGTCAGAATCTGGACGAAAACCGATAAACTGAATTTAGGTGACCTTTTGAACAAGTTAAAGATATTGGAAAATTCTGTAAAAATTCATGAATACTCTTAAGATATAGTATTAGATGTTATAAAAAGGTTATGTCTTGAAACACCTTGCATCTACACTAAGAAGCCTCTCAAATAGAGCAAAGATATCTAAAATATATTTGATGATCTTAGGTGGGAATAAATCTGAACGTTGAATCACGTGTGAACTTATTAGTACGCATACTTGTACTAGTACTTGGATTTGCTCTACTTTCAGGTGAGTTTCGTAAACCCTCCCTACTCAATTGAGATTCGGGCTGAAAAGTGTATTTATATATATGTACTTATATATATGTATATATATATATATATAAGATAACTGCTTATGTGAATGTTTATGGTAATTGATCTCAGTACCTTGATTTGATTATTGTGTTTGTTGTAATTGTTGATAATGATGTTGTTGATGATGTTGATATTGATGTACGCACCCCGTTTTGGAGAGAACCTTGTGCGATATTTGATGATGTGCACACCCCGTTTTGGAGGGAACCTTGTGTGATATATGTTGATAATGATGGGTTGAATTGATATCATTGGTACTTGTTGGCATATTTGTTTAATTATTGTATTTGAAGAAATGATTGTTGTGTGAACATATGCCTAACACCAAGAGCTTACAGTAAGTATTGTTATTGCTTTATGATATTGTACAAGTACTTGATATATTATCATAATTGATGTTGTTATTTGACACCTACGAACTCACCAACCTTGTGTTGACACTTGCTAGTACACTTTTCAGGTAATCAGGGTAATTTCAGAAATCAGGAATAATTGGATGCTAGAGATAAGGCGACTTAGTATTCATGTGGTCTCTGACCCATATGCCCCTTGTTTGGGGATGAACTTATGAAATTATGTAAAATATTGTTGTGTGATTTGCATGTAAACCTTATGAGGTTACCTTGGTTTGAACTATTGTATGTTTGATATGTTTGACAATAAACCATTTAGTGTTGCTCTATGTAATTTCCATGCTCATATGTGCTATTTCTCGACATCCCATGATTCCGCCATTGTTGGGGTGTTACAAATAAGGGCATCTGGTATCGAAAGAAGAGTGCATAATGTCCAGAAGATTGTCAAAAAGGTGCTTAATCCACCCAATTTCAAAGGTAAAGCTAAACCACTGCCAAGAGATGCAGACCTAAGGACTTGGGTGCAACCAAGTCCTTCAAGAGATATTAGAAGTCCAGTTGCAAGTGTACTGTTAATGCAACTGAAGACTTCCTCCAGTTGAGATCTGATCAAACCTGGAGACATTCCAATTGAAGTCGAAGACAACAAGTGGAAGATAGAAAACATTCATGGCAGCAAAGCCCAGTGAATGTTTTACCCAGATCAAGACTGGAGAACCATCAGTGTAAAGTACTTACAAAGCTTTACACTGATTACGAGGAAGACCTTTTTGCTTTATGTACCTTTATTCGGATAATAGCATTTATCTATGTATAAAGTACAAAAGTACATAAAGCAGGTTGGATAAAGTGACTTTATGTCATACTTTATCAAGCATGTTCAAGGAATTAAATACAATTCCTTAAATGCTATCAACCATATTTGTACGGCAAGGTTGACATCCCAATGTCAACATTTGCCTATAAATAGAGGTCTTTGCACAACCAAGAAACAACTTTGCATATTTGACATTTGCATATTCTTGGTGAACTTGTGCAATATTCTCTCAATCACAAAAAAGAACATTTCACAACTTTAAGTGTTTCGATTGTTAAGAGAATTTCCAAGTATTAGATCGATTGTATTTCATAGGTTGTTAGGATATTTACTCGTTTGTATTATCTTGGTTCCGCAACAACCTTGTAATTTATTTAACATTAATAAATAAATTACACTTGAAAATTACAACTCGTCTCACCAGATTTACTTACTAGTACTTTATATATTGCATTGTCTTTACTTATTGAATATTGTCACCTTATAAGTAATCCTCCAGTTAACCTGGTATACTACACACTGCAACTGGTCACGTCCAGATCAGTGTGTGTATTGCAAAGTAATCTCACCATTGACATAGAGGTGTCTTCAGTTAGTACCATCTATTGAGTTGGGACTTACAATATATAAATGATTTTATTTATTTATAAGTTATAACGTTAAGGAATACGGAGTATCATTATTATAAAGATGTATTTAACAAAGTAATCGAGTGATATTCAATTACGCATGTATTAAACTAAAAAAAATAAAATTAAATGACTTTATAAGATACATTTATATAAAGTAAAAGGACCAAAAATATTATTGACCAATTCTTTGGTCAATGATGATGTCATCAATATGATCTATTAGTGGAAAATAAGATATCAAATTCAATCATTGATCCATACTTTTTTAATTTATAGTTAAGGGTTTTGTTTTAATATATATTAAAGACGAATTTAACATCTACCATGATATCCATCATATTATTGATATTGGTTTACAATTTATTATATAATCTTTTCTATAAGTGGTGAATAATGTGATAGGTGCTCTCTTCTCTATTTTTATATGATATAGGTGGAGGAGTATGAAGAACATGAGGAATATGAAGAACATGATCAGGAGGATATGAAATCCGAAAAAGATGCGGAAGATGAGAACGATACAAACGGCAAGGAAGATGGTGATATAAAATATGAGGATGGTGACTCCTTTCATAAGGTACGTGTCATAAAGTATATTCACTTCAAATAAGTGTGTTTATGAGAATTTGTTAATCTGAATATGGTGTGATGTGACTACACATTCTAAAGGTGTTTATCATCAATCTTAATTATTCATAGAAACATAATTAAAACAAGACACAGTGTCCAGGCCAAAAAGTGAAATTAAAATGCCACTTAACACATTGACTTAGATTTTCTTTCCTACATAATTAAAACAACACACAGTATATATGCAATTAATACCAAAAAAATATATATATAATAAGCTAAAGTGAGGATGGTCACTCCTTTCATAAGGTACTTGGCAAGGGGTTTTTGGGGGCTTTTAAAAGGTTAAAAGCTCCGAGTTTTTAGTTATAAGCCTTTTCTAAAATGATAGTCATGTTTGGATATACATTTGAGATCAAAAGCCTCAGCCTCAAAAAACTCCCAAAAGCCTTGAAAAGTCTATAAAATAAAAGCTTGTGTAAAAAGAGTTGAAATAGAAGTCTCAGCTTCGAGCTAGCCCCATTTTCAAGCTATAGCTTCAATCCCCTAGCCTCAGCCTCAGCTCGAACTATTTGTGCCAAACATACCCGGTTAGTTTTGACCCTATCAATGTTTTAAACAACGAACCAGACGTCTCATAATATTTTACTGTCGGACCTAGGTTAAACCGAATATATATATATATATATAATAAGGATCCTAAAAGAAGGTTGCTTAAGATAAGAATGACAAAATGGTTTTTACTTTCACATGTGTATAATATTTTTTATTTTTTATTTCTTTGTAATAAGTTTTTATTAAAAGAAATTAAAAAATTTAAGGTAAAAAAACATAAACACTTTTTTCCATTTCTTTTTTAAAGTCACCTTCTCATTTTGTGTATACTATATATATTTATATAAATACAAACTAGCACGATACCCGCGTAATGCGAAGGCGACGGAGATGGCAGTTTGGTGGTAGCGGTGACTGTTGGTGATAGCGACGTTGAGTAATGTAGGTAATTAATGTAAAAGGGTTAGTGCATATGTTTTAGAGATTAGGAGATAAATAATGTAAATAAATAATGAGAGTAATTTAGATAAATCTTCCAACTCAAATGAGTAACTTTTCAATAGGGAATGGATAATTTTAATAAGAAAGTAAGGATATAGTATATATAATATAGTTTAACATAAATGTGGCCTTTCAAATATAAAACAAAATATAATATGACAAGTTGGTCACGAAAGTTATAATGCCTTGATGGAAGGTGCACCTCTACACCATTTTTTACTTTCTTTTTTCGGAAAGATGTGAATTACACGTAAATATCGGAAGTTCTAACATACGTTGTTTTAACTGGGTCCACGCTAAATAGCTCATTCACCAAATAGAACGGTAAACTAAACCCCTCGATAAAAAACTCTTATCACCCAGAGAGATCTTTGGGGGGGGGGGGGGGTGGGGGGGGGGGGGGACTCAACAAGACCCACCATACGTAGAAATTAAATATTTGTAGCCACCTCCGAATATGTGTAGGATAAGTCTCGAATTTGAGAACTCTTGTGAATTATCAACCCTCCTTGTGACTATTCTATTTGGTGATTGTTAGTACACCACTTTTATTGGATGCCCCAATCATCTCCAAGAAAGTCATCTCCAACGACTCGATAAAGCGATCTCTGATGACCCAAAAACGCCACTGGGACACCTGCCATCTCTAATTACCAGTGTCCACTTTTTCTCCTACAAATTAGAAGATAAGCCAAAAAACAATGTTTTATTTTCTTTAACCCGATCCCAAGCAGTTTGAATACCGGAACAGATCCGGTCTGACCAGTTCATCCGTTTCACACCGGTTCCCTGTCCGCTTTCGGAATTTTTTAAAATGCCGGTCCAACCCAGTTCGACCGGTTTGAAAACATTAGACCCTATCAATGTCCAATCAAATGTGGCGCATCGCTTAAAGAGGTGCATACGCATGTGGATGATATATCGTCCATTTTCGCACACTTGATTGTCGTAGAGAGACCTGCCACTCATCATCATCTTCAAAACTTAGAATAAAAACTTAAAATGCTAGAATTAAATATATAATGAAATAAAAAAACAACTACGGTTTGCCTCTTGATAAGCACTTAATTTATAATGGGGGGTTTTAGCCAAGGTTGTGGAACTCGTGGATCGGGATCGGATTGGAGGGGTGGCGAGACAGGATGTTTTGAAAAATCGGAGATATCGGGGAGATATCGGATTGGGTAATTTATATATAAAAAATAAATTTATGAAATTATTGAATAAAATTTCAAACTTAGATATAATTGTATGGAAATATTAATATTAACTTCAATTTTTGTTAATTTTCTGGTATTAATGATATGTTTATTCGAGTTAATGGGCAAACTGTAAATTAAAAAAAAGTATATGTTTCTATTTCATATGCTTTATAGTAATATTGGATTGACAGACCATTTGTTGGCATTTACCCTAACTTTTGATACATAATAAAAACCAAAAACAATGTGTCTGGTAAAACAAAAAAAAACACCTTTTTCTTTCTTTCACTTTAGGGTTTTTGTGTTTTCAATATGCCTCCACAGTTCCATATCCATCTGTCAAATCAACAAGTAAGTATCCCCTCCTATACTTCATCATCTTATCTCTACATCTTCTCCTCCTTGATGTTTGGATTTCTTCATCCTCGACCACAAGATCCATTTTACAAGCCCATTTTGAGACAAATCCGGTCAGTTTTGACCGTTGACCACCATTAACCGATATTTGGTCCGATCTTGCTTGATTCGTATTTGTTAGGGGGCCGATCCCAACTTCGATCCTGAGATATCGGCCGATCTGGCGATTTTTACAACACTAGTTTGAGCCCCCCCCCCCAACCTAACATTCACACTTGAAATGTCGGGTGGTCTAAGCAAATAGGTGAAAAAATATAAACTTAATCATTGTCGGCACACAATCTACAGCTTCAACCTCTTCTGAACTCTCCTTTAGTAGAGAAGATTTTTCTAATTTGAACTCGATGACTTTTGCTATTCCATTTTCACTATATAGTTATATATATATATATAGGGGAAAGTGAAGGTGAGGTTGTCTCACACCCAACTTGGGGAAAAACCCCTCACATCTTGATTTTTAATTTCTTAAAAATCATAGGGCTCAATCATTTATTTAATTATACAAAAAATATTTAAAAAATAGTATGTGAGGGGTTTTTCACCTAAGTTGGGTGTGTGACAACCCCACACTCATTTTTCCCGTATATATATATATATGTGTGTGTGTGTGTGTGTGTGTGTGTGTGTGTGTGTGTGTGTGTGTGTGTGTGTGTGTGTGTGTGTGTGTGTGTGTAACACCCCAACAAGGCAGAAACATGGGGCGTCTAGAAAAGCACAACATGACATGTAAGTTATATAGAGCAACTCTAAATGAAAGCAAAGGTTTCAAGTGAACCAAGAACAAGGCACGCATTAAACCAAAAAATTCATACAAATCACAACAATTTATCCAAATGCAACTAGTACAATCACTCTCAAAACAATTGTTCATCCCTATACGGGAGCATTCGGGTCATAGACCATCGAGAAAAAGTGCTACCAAAAGCGCATATTCCTGATCTAACAAAATATGTGCCGCTTCCTTAATCCAATCCAAGCTAGTCATCCAAATCGTCCTTGATTTCTAGCATTCACTTGGTTACCTGTGGCGATCACACTAATTACCGTTTCCAAAGGATGAAAAATACTTCCCAACGCTCAACAAAGATCGTAACTTACTTCACACGCATCGAGTCAACACAAATAACCTCAATCAATAAGGCCTAGCTAGTTAATGCATGCCATAACCCAACAAATGCTTTAAACGCTTCCCCGACCAAGAATAACGACACATTAGAACCACATTTTTAGAAATGAGTTTGGGTTCATCCCAAGTGGATGAAACCATAAGAAAGTAGATTCTCACAGGATAGCTCATACGTTAAAAATAGAGTTACGGTTTCAAAGTTACGATCGTTAAACGAAAAGATAAGTTAAAGCTGTCCAGGAAGAAATATGCGGCACATGAAAAATTTATGCGGCGCATAAATCGATTAGTTCAGGATATACGGCACATGAAAATTTTATGTTGTGCATAAATAAAGTTTTTTCGAGATCAGAAAGTTTTATGAAGGCGAAATATGTGGCGCATAAAAAAATCCATGCGATGCATATCGGCAAATTTCATACACAATGTCATTTTTGACACAAATCGAACAACCTAGGAGCCAAATCAAGTTACCAAATTTTAACACAACATGTTTCTAGTATAACCAAGCATAAAAATCGGTTCCTTTTTATAACCCACCTCCAAAATCACAAGATCCTCATTTGAAACCATAAACCAACCTAAAACCGAATCGATCTAAAGATTTGACCATAGGAACTCAAGATCTAGTTAGAAAACACATTCAACAACATAAATATAAACTTTTGAGTGAGATTTCACCTACCAAAACTCCCTTGAATGCCAAATCCGAATTTTAAAGCAAATAAAAGGATGAACTCTTGAAATTCCCAAGAAATCTTGAACTTTTAAAGATGATTATTATTATTAAATGGTTTACTAACAATTTTGATTATCACACAAGCCTTAGATCCGAAAACTTGTAAGAAAATAACAAATAGGATGTTTTGTTTTTGAACTAGAGAGAAAAGAAAGGAAAAGAAGATAATATAAGGTAGAGAGAGAGAGAGTGGAATGAGAGAAATGAGTGGAGGGGAGTGGGGGTTAAGCATATACACAAGGTACACACTGCCCATACCACTAGCTAGTCACAACCTTACAGGTATCACAACTAAAGGCGTGAATGTCTAACAATACCAAATACACTAAGGAACATAAAGTTAACTAGATACTTTATTAATCATGTAATAGTACTAAGTGTCGAAATTAAAATTAATTAATGAAAATCAACGGGTCAAAAATTACGAGTGTTGCATCCCCCTTAAAGGAATTTCGTCCTTGAAATTAAATCTACTCCCGGCTCACCAAATAAATTCAATCTACTCTCGTTACCAATTGAACTCGGGTCCGCGCCTAGCTTGCCAACAGACCTTGACAATGGCATACCACGTGTTCTTCAACTTCTTAACCTCACGATCTAAAATCTTCACCGGTTCTTTCACAAACTTCAAAGTGTCGTCGAATCGAATCTCTTCTAAAGTCACATGAAGTGTTGGATCCACCAAACACTTGCACAAATTAGAGATATGAAACACGTTGTGGACACCACTCAACTCTTGGGGAAGTTCCAACCTATACGCAACAAGACTAACATGCTCCGTTATCTTGAATGGTCCAATATATCTTTGTCCCAACTTCCCACGTTTAACAAACCGGACAACTCCCTTGCATGGAGACAATTTCAACAACACAAAATCGCCCACTTCAAACTCCAATGGCCTACACCTCATATTGGCATAGTCCTTTTGACGCTCACGGACAATCTTCAACTTCTCTTTAATTTAGGAGATCACCTTTGTAGTTTCAACTACGATTTCGGGCCTAATGAGTTGACTTTCACCAATCTCCGCCCATGCTAAAGGTGACCGACACTTTCTTCCATAGAGACACTTGCTAGCATAATAACTGTGATTATATGAAAACTCAACTAACGGGAGATGCACATCCCAATTACCACAAACACTCGATAGCACAAGCTCTCAACATATTTTCAAGCGTTTGAATTATTCTTTCGCTTTGACCATCGGTGTGAGGATGAAACGTTGTACTCATTTCAAGTTGAGTACCCATCGCCTTTTGGAACGCCTTCCAAAACTTAGAATTAAACCAAATGTCTCTATCGGAAATCACGGAGATAGGCACTCCATGTTTAGACACCATATCTTTAATATACAACCGAGCCATAGTATCAAACTTGTCGTTCTCCCAGATGGCTAACAAATGAGCCGACTCAGTCAACCGGTTGACAATCACTGAAATGGTGTCATGGCCACTACTTGTCCTTGGCAACTTCGTGATGAATTCCATTGCAATTCTCTCTCATTTCCACTCCGGTGTTACCGGTTGCACTAACAAACCGGGTGGTTTCTTGTGATCGACCTTCACTAGCAAGCATGTAAGACATTCACTAACTTACTTAGCTATGTCCTTCTTCATTCCCAGCCACCAATACGAGTCCCGCATATCAAAATACATTTTGTCGGATCCAGGATGTACTGAATACGTCGACTTATGCGCTTCATTCATGAGCTTCGCCCGAAGACCACCAAAAATAGGAATCTTCAACCGTTCTACAAAATACAACTCTTTATCTTCCTTTCTATCAAATTGTTCTTCCATGTCATGAAGGTCTTCATCAATAATATTCTCCGGTAAGGTTGCTAATCTTTGGGCTTCTATGATGGAATCACGAACACTCCTTTGCATGGTGAGACTCATAGTTCTAACTCGTCTTTGCTTTACACTTTCCTTTCTACTCAAGGAATTGGCAACAACATTCACCTTGCCAAGATGGTAGCGAATCTCACAATCATAATCACTAAAAAGTTCCAACTACCTCCTTTGCCTCATGTTAAATCACTTTGATCAAAGATATCTTGAAGACTTTTGTAATCGGTATAGATCACGATTTTAGTGCCATATAAATAATGTCTCCAACATTTCAAAGCAAAAACAACCGCTCCCAAATCCATTTCATGTGTCGGTTAGTTCTTCTAATGAATCTTCGATTGCCTAGATTCCTAGACAATGACTTTACCCCTTTGCATTAAGACACATCCCAACCCTTGACCAAAAGCGTCACAATACACAAACGTAAACTCACTATCGGCGCATTACACAACTTATCTTTGAGAAATTGGAAAACTTGTTCTTGTTTCTCGCTCCATTCGAACCTCCTTTCTTTTTGTGTCAATTGTGTAAGCGGTTGATCAATCCTTGAAAAGTTCTCGATGAATCTTCTATAGTAGCCCGCCAAACCAAGAAATTGGCGAATCTCGGTTGGCATCTCGGGACTTCTCCAATTCTTCACCGAATCTACCTTACTTGGATCCACATGAATACCATATATCTTTACTCACCACATGTCCAAGGAAATGGACTTCTTCTAACCAAAATTCACAATTAGAAAACTTTGCATACAACTTTTCGGCCCTGAGCAACTCAAGGGCGCTTCTCAAATGACTTGAGTGTTCTTCTTTCGATTTAGAATAAATAAGAATGTCATCAGTTAAGAGAATGGCAAACTTATCCAAATAGGGCCTACAAACACGATTCAGTAAATCCATAAACACCGCCAGTGCATTGGTTAAACCAAAAGGCATCACCGTGAACTCAAAGTGCCCATATCTTGTACAAAACACAGTCTTTGGGATATCTTCTTCATGAACACGCAATTGGTGATAACCTGACTGCAAATCAATCTTTGAAAAGTACCTTGCTCCTTGCAATTGGTCAAAAAGATCATCAATCCTTGGAAGAGGATACCGGTTCTTTCTCGTTAGCTTATTTAACTCCCGGTAATCAATACACATGTGAAAAGATCCATCCTCCTTCTTTACAAATGATATCGGGGCTCCCCATGGTTATTGACTTGGACGGATAAAACCCATCTCTTGAAGCTCTCGAAGTTGAGTCTCTAACTCTTGCATCTCGGTTAAGGCTAACCGATATGGAACTTTAGCAACGGGTCTAGCATTAAGAACTAGATCAATACAGAAATCAAGTTGACGAGATGGAGGTAAACCCGTTAGATCATCGAGAGATACATCCGAAAAATCACAAACTACGGGTACTGTCCTCAACTCTACCTTCTTAACGATCGCATTAAACACTTTCCCATCTAACAACTCCGATTGCTCACCTTTAACCAGTGCCGTCTCCGAGAAGAAAAAAATTCAGGGCCTGACTCGATAATAAAAAGTGGGCCTCTAAAATAGAGAGTCAATAATAATGTATAATAACAACGATAAATGTTTTTGACAAAAACAAATATAGTATTATGACGATAAAGAAAATATGACAAAAAAGATATATAATCTAGTTTATATTTTAAATAAATCGTGCAGCTCTCCTTGCATTTTTTGAAGCAAAGTTGTCGATCAACACTTTATAATCCATGTCGTCTAGTATATCGCTCTCGATAGAGATCATTGCTAATCCATTCAGTCTTTCTTGGGACATTGTAGATCTTAAATATGATTTCAACAACTTCAATTTTGAAAAACTTCTTTCTGCTGATGCTACAGTCACTGGAATAGTCAACAGAACTCTGTACGCAATTGTTGCATTAGGAAATGAACCGATCTGTATTAAGAAAGAAACCGTTATTGGAATAGTCAATAGAATATCCAAAACATTTTAATATATTGAGAAAGAAACTGACCTCCTTTAGTTTTTGTAAAGCATCTACAGGGCTATTAATCCATCTCGGTAAAAATGTCTCAACCAACTTCAACTCCAAGAAAAGTTCATCGCCATCAATATCTGATTCTTCTCCAAACTTCAATGCCTCTTGAAGAATATTACAACATGACTTGAGATCATTATCTTCAAGTTCTCTCAACCGTTTAGGAAACAAAAACCCAAATAGTTTTTCATATTGTTGGTATTGTTCAAATCTATTCTCAAGAGAAGTAAGTGCTTGATCAACGATAAACAAAAAGTAGTTGATTTTAAATTCCTCCTCGGCTGAAAATAAAACTTCTTCAGTTGAAGCCTCATCAAATTGTTTTCTTCAACGAATCAGACGCCGTTGTGGGAATTCCGGATCAACATCCATTTCAATGGCAATTTGTTTAGCGTCATGAATCGCCTTAGCTAACCCATCCTCTCTATATTTCTTGAAGAATTCAATCAAGTGCTTCACTTCTTCAATTGCAACATCAAGAACCGTATCTTTTGACTGCAACTTTTTACTCACCACATTCACTGTAGATAATATTTCATACCAAATGACAATCGATACTAAAAATTCAAAGTCACTAATATCATTTTTTGCTAGTGAGTTAGCACCACTTTGAATTTTAGGATCATTATCAGTTTCCCCAACTTCAAGCAAAGCTTCCCTTACATCTGCAAGTTGGAATGGTATAGGCTTAACGCTATCAACACGGCTTTCCCATCGAGTGACAGACAATGACTTAAGAGTCAATCCTTTTACGTTGGCTTTCAAGATATCCCACCTCTTAGTAGAGTAAACAAAAATAGTATACAACCGTTGTATGAGTCCAAAGAAATTTCTAGATTTAGTACAACTGTTAGCCATGTCACATAATACAAGATTCAGACTATGACAACCACATGCCGTATAAAAAGTTCTAGGAATCTCCTTTGTACTCCTTGATTTTTTCCCTTCATGTTTGATCCATTGTCATACCCTTGACCACGCATATCACCAATATCTAGACCAAGACAGTTTAATTCTTCAAGTGTAACATCAAATAATCCTTTACCGGTGGTATCACCAACAACCAAAAAACTTTGTCGTGCTCCTTTGAATACACACGCCATTCTATGTTACACATCTCCTTATTGGGTAATATTCTAGTAAATAAATTTGTAGTAAACCGTCTTCCATATTTATCCTTAGGAGTCTTTTCAATATTTAAATCTTGTTTTGGACCTTTCTCTACCAAAATATTAATCATGTTTTGATCTAGTTTATCCCAATTTCTAGGATCAAGTACATAAATTTCATTCGGATCAACTTCATTTTTCTCAACATTCTCATTAACATCTTCAACAGTAGCATCAACTTTATCATTAGCATACATTAACATCTTCCAAATTTGCATCAACATTATTAACATTAACTTCTTCAACATTAGCATCAATATTATCTTGTTCGTCAGCATTATAACGATGAGGATGAGGATGTTTTTGGATAAACTTATCTAAAGCCCCGGTTTGAGACTTTATAAAATCTTCTTGAATTTTTCTCTTTTTACGTTTTTGACTACCGGATAAATAATTTTTAGGCATACCTAAAAAATAACATTAATATTTTGACTACCGGATAAATAATTGTTAGGCATACCTAAAAAATAACATTAATATTATTGATAATATAAGTAGAACATAGGACGATATTAATCATCTAAATATTAATCAATAAAATCTTAAGATATATAACCTATTCTCCTAAATTAATAAACTAATGATAAATAATAAACTACATTATAAGTAATGGAATTGGAAAATTATAGAAACTAACATACCTGAGTGCGTGGCTGCAAATTGAGTTTTCGGGAATCTCGACTCACGGCTGGGTTTTATTTCACAAAAGGGTTTATTATTTGTTTAATTAATTGTAATAGAGATAGTTGTCGATAAAGTCAAAAGTTGTCAGTGACTTTTCAATAAGCCTTTCAAAAAGCCTGCATCAATTGTTTTGTATGGATTTTAAATTATGTAAATGGCCTAAGAAAGCTTATCAACCGTTTCCTATATAGGAAATAACATATATATATATATATATCTAACCATTTATATATAGAGAAATAATATATATATACGAATTTTTTAAAAAATTATGGGCCCCTAAAAATACCGGGCCCCGCTCGCTAGCACCCTCCGCACCCCTTAAAGGCCGGCCCTGCCTTTAACTCTCAAAATCTTCCGGATCAACAACGAAATTCGGACCACCCTATTACCACACTCTATCACCGCATTGACCATCGTTCCCACTATCACATCGACGCTCCCAATTTCAAAAGGCATAAGGTCAATAAGAAAAGAATGACCTTCCAATACTAACTCACAATCACGGACTACTTGACTAATCTTAGTCAACCCACCATTAGCCATTTCAATTTCAAACACATAATTCAACGGGTATAAAGGCACATCAATCAAAGGAAGCAAACTAATATAAACAAGACTAAAATCGGCTCCAGAGTCAAATAACACGGTGGCATAATGATCATTGAGAAGAAAAGTATCTGCCACACGTTGGGATCATTGCGGGCTTCGATAGCATTAGTCGCGAAGGCTCTTCCTCTCGGTTGCAACCCTTGTTGCCCTTATTGTCCGGGGTTTTGATTCGGACCCGCTATTCGAAGTTGATTCGGGTGTACCGCTACTTGGACTTCTTGACCAACCCATTGATTACAATTGTTTCTATAATGATCGGTACTCCCACTTTGGAAACAATTAACGCGATGTGCTTTAGGGTTTCTAGCATTAACAGGAGCCACATTCATTGGGGCAACTTGTCTACCCCTCACCCGACAATCTCTTGCCAAATGCCCCACTTAGTTGCATGCAAAACAAACTCTACACCCCGCATTCACTGGGTGGTAAAAACGACACGTATCACACAATGGGTGTTGCCCCACATTCACCTTCTTCTCCGGTTTGGTTGCCGCAATTGCCTTTCCTCGATTCAACCATTTGTTATTAAACCTCCCACCCTTCTTGGTTCCACTAGTCTCACCCGCATCTTTCCTCTTATTTCCCGACTTGCTCAAACCCACGCTTCGAATAAACTCCTCCGTCACACTTCCCACACGGTTAATTGCCTCCTCCATAGTCAACAACATGGTGTTGAAAACTATCATCCAGACTTGAGGGTTTAACCCAGGAGCATACTTTTCTATCTTTCTTTCCTCGGGGGTTACCAAATGAGGCACAAGCCTCGGCAACTCTTGAAAACGAAGGGTATAACCGGTGTAATCCGATCCCTCCATTTGTTGATTTATAAACTCTTGTTGTAGCTTTTGAAGTTCATAAACGGGGCAATATTTCTCCCTCATCAAGTTTCCAAACTCGCCCCACCCCATATCCAACTCTGCATATCGGCCCCTAGTGTCAACTACCGAGTTCCACCAACTCAATGTCTCCGAAGTAAACGAGCCGGTGACATAATTGATCTTTTGATCATAAGTGCAATTACTTCTCGAGATCACCGCCTCTATCTTCTCCAACCATTGAACACAAGCGGTGGCCACCCTGACCATTAAACTTAGGTGGACCACACTTAGTGAAATCGGTGTAAGTACACCCTTGCAAATAGTTAGTTACCAACATTTTGTTATGGGTTATTAAATCGGAAAATAAATCAAAATTATAAATTGGAAAGCCTGTTCCTAAGGGTCCCAGCGGATTCCTAATTGGAATTGTCGGTATCTTCTACCCTCGTAGTTAGGGCCAACATTCATGGCATTTCCAACATTCCCCGCATTCTCAATGTCTTCTACATTCTTTTCAACCACATTTTCTTGCTCCTCCACCTCATTTACTTGATCAACATTAGCACCACCTTGTGCTCCAACATTGTTACCCATTGCCGTCGTCACTTGAGCCACAAATTCGGCATGATAGCAGTTATGGCTTAAGTTATCCGACACATTGTAACAAACAAAAGCAGAAATAAGAAACGAGATCTTCTTCTAAGAAACTTCCAAATTAAATAAATGTAAAGATGAAAATGTATACCGAAACTTACGTGTTATACTTTGAAAGATAAAAATGAGACAAATTTAATAATCAAGTTGGACTGTTATATTTGAGTACAAGCAACAATAAGATCATAAAATCTTAACTGTTAGGGCATCAATAAGAGTATCTATGAACAATTTGATAGTCCATACCATAGGTAGAGGAAGATGTAGAGTTCATAGATGAGAATATGTAAGCAAAGTTGTAATAAGAAGTAAATGGTACAAGTTTTGACAATTGGCATGATTTTATTGAGTATTTTTATTTCTTAATAAAAAGAATAGATAGTAAGAATTGATTGACCTAATAGTAAAAAAATTTGGTAGATGTCTATATTTAAATATACTCATTAAAATTAGACTATTTAAGTAATTTTCCCCTTAAAATATTGAGCAAAGTACTAAAATATTGAACTAAGTACTTAATTTCTTATGTAACGTAAGTATAAGTATTACAACATAAAACTAGCAATCAATATGCCTAACGAATTCGGAAAATATCAAAAGACATAATTTCTTTTCAGTTATATTATCATTCTTCTTGCAAGGTATAAGAGCTCTAATACTCGTTATTCTGTCTTATTATCAAAATATTGCAGGTACATAACAATTTAAGACATTTAATCATTAGACTCAATGACATACAATTGGCAACAGATAACTTCTCAAAGAAATTTATGGTTGAGGGTACACAATCTTATATTCTTTATAAAGCGGAACTCGAATGTTTTGATAGGGACAATCTTATATTCTTTATAAAGCGGAACTCGAATGTTTTGATAGGGAATACCTTTCCTCCATAGAATGGAAGAATAATGGCGAACTACCTAAAAGACGGTACACTGTAAAAATTGCACACATATTTCGCCCAGGTGATGAGGTTTATAACGAAATAGAAATCCTTAGCAATTGTAAGCATCGTAGTATCGAAACTCTTCTTGGATTTTGTAACGAAGGTAAGGGTATGAAACTTGTCTATGAGTATGTTTCAACTAAACGCCTTAGTGATTATTTGGAAAGAGACATTCTTACCTGGGAGAAACGTTTGAAAATTTGTCTTGATATCGCACACGGACTGAATTACCTTCACCATGAGATGGAGGGACAAAAGACAGTAATACTGTGACAACTCGTAATTAATTTACAGCGGGTTAGTCCTAATCTCGATTAGACAGTCATTTGACGTGGAACTTATTAGACTTTTGGACTTTTGACTTAGTCAAAATAGACGTGTCCTTATGACGTAGACTATTAGCTATTTAGACGAATGCCGAGTCTTAAAATAACGTTAAATAAAGATTTAAATGTTATAATTGAACACAGTAAATAGACTGTCTAAACTAAATATTTCTAACAGTTTAGTTTATTTAATTTTATTTACTTGTCATAACTAAAATAAGACGAGGGAAAATACCTTTACTTTACATTTTGACTTTTAGGTCATACGGTATTTAATCGTAAGCATTTTACCGAATTAAAGGTACCAAAATATCTCATTTTAAGGCCACATGGGCCGGTTTTAGGATTTGTGGCAGGGGAATGAACACCAAAACCCTTTCCCCCTTCTTTTTCCCTCTTGTTGGTCGACATACACAACACAACACAACACACACACACTTTTCACAAACTTAAAATCTAGAATTCAATCTCAACCTCACCATCATCAAAATTTGTTTTGGCAAGGATAAATCCAAGGAACCATCATCTTCTTTAATTTTTTCCTTCAAGAACATCAAAAGTAGTAAGTTAACTTTTCTATGAACTTTTGATTTGATTTAATTTCCATTTCAAGTTTAATTTCAGTATTTTAAATGAATTAGATAGCCTTGGAAATGAAATGAGTTTTGGTTTGGTTAAATTAATTAGGTTTTGACTTAGAATTAGGTTTTTGAGGTCAAAATGGTTGAAAGTGCAAATGGTTAGCGAAATGGTTTTGTTTCCAGGTTCTTGAACCTGTAGGTACTCATTGAAATGAAATGAAAGTGTTTTGGTTTTTTTGCAGACTTCGGTCTGTACAGTCATATATTATCTTTGTCAGACTTCGGTCTGTACAGTCATATATTATCTTTGTCAGACTTCGGTCTGTACAGTCATATATTATCTTTGTCAGACTTCGGTCTGTACAGTCATATATTATCTTTGTCAGACTTCGGTCTGTACAGTCATATATTATCTTTGTCAGACTTCGGTCTGTACAGTCATATATTATCTTTGTCAGACTTCGGTCTGTACAGTCATATATTATCTTTGTCAGACTTCGGTCTGTACAGTCATATATTATCTTTGTCAGACTTCGGTCTGTACAGTCATATATTATCTTTGTCAGACTTCGGTCTGTACAGTCATATATTATCTTTGTCAGACTTCGGTCTGTACAGTCATATATTATCTTTGTCAGACTTCGGTCTGTACAGTCATATATTATCTTTGTCAGACTTCGGTCTGTACAGTCATATATTATCTTTGTCAGACTTCGGTCTGTACAGTCATATATTATCTTTGTCAGACTTCGGTCTGTACAGTCATATATTATCTTTGTCAGACTTCGGTCTGTACAGTCATATATTATCTTTGTCAGACTTCGGTCTGTACAGTCATATATTATCTTTGTCAGACTTCGGTCTGTACAGTCATATATTATCTTTGTCAGACTTCGGTCTGTACAGTCATATATTATCTTTGTCAGACTTCGGTCTGTACAGTCATATATTATCTTTGTCAGACTTCGGTCTGTACAGTCATATATTATCTTTGTCAGACTTCGGTCTGTACAGTCATATATTATCTTTGTCAGACTTCGGTCTGTACAGTCATATATTATCTTTGTCAGACTTCGGTCTGTACAGTCATATATTATCTTTGTCAGACTTCGGTCTGTACAGTCATATATTATCTTTGTCAGACTTCGGTCTGTACAGTCATATATTATCTTTGTCAGACTTCGGTCTGTACAGTCATATATTATCTTTGTCAGACTTCGGTCTGTACAGTCATATATTATCTTTGTCAGACTTCGGTCTGTACAGTCATATATTATCTTTGTCAGACTTCGGTCTGTACAGTCATATATTATCTTTGTCAGACTTCGGTCTGTACAGTCATATATTATCTTTGTCAGACTTCGGTCTGTACAGTCATATATTATCTTTGTCAGACTTCGGTCTGTACAGTCATATATTATCTTTGTCAGACTTCGGTCTGTACAGTCATATATTATCTTTGTCAGACTTCGGTCTGTACAGTCATATATTATCTTTGTCAGACTTCGGTCTGTACAGTCATATATTATCTTTGTCAGACTTCGGTCTGTACAGTCATATATTATCTTTGTCAGACTTCGGTCTGTACAGTCATATATTATCTTTGTCAGACTTCGGTCTGTACAGTCATATATTATCTTTGTCAGACTTCGGTCTGTACAGTCATATATTATCTTTGTCAGACTTCGGTCTGTACAGTCATATATTATCTTTGTCAGACTTCGGTCTGTACAGTCATATATTATCTTTGTCAGACTTCGGTCTGTACAGTCATATATTATCTTTGTCAGACTTCGGTCTGTACAGTCATATATTATCTTTGTCAGACTTCGGTCTGTACAGTCATATATTATCTTTGTCAGACTTCGGTCTGTACAGTCATATATTATCTTTGTCAGACTTCGGTCTGTACAGTCATATATTATCTTTGTCAGACTTCGGTCTGTACAGTCATATATTATCTTTGTCAGACTTCGGTCTGTACAGTCATATATTATCTTTGTCAGACTTCGGTCTGTACAGTCATATATTATCTTTGTCAGACTTCGGTCTGTACAGTCATATATTATCTTTGTCAGACTTCGGTCTGTACAGTCATATATTATCTTTGTCAGACTTCGGTCTGTACAGTCATATATTATCTTTGTCAGACTTCGGTCTGTACAGTCATATATTATCTTTGTCAGACTTCGGTCTGTACAGTCATATATTATCTTTGTCAGACTTCGGTCTGTACAGTCATATATTATCTTTGTCAGACTTCGGTCTGTACAGTCATATATTATCTTTGTCAGACTTCGGTCTGTACAGTCATATATTATCTTTGTCAGACTTCGGTCTGTACAGTCATATATTATCTTTGTCAGACTTCGGTCTGTACAGTCATATATTATCTTTGTCAGACTTCGGTCTGTACAGTCATATATTATCTTTGTCAGACTTCGGTCTGTACAGTCATATATTATCTTTGTCAGACTTCGGTCTGTACAGTCATATATTATCTTTGTCAGACTTCGGTCTGTACAGTCATATATTATCTTTGTCAGACTTCGGTCTGTACAGTCATATATTATCTTTGTCAGACTTCGGTCTGTACAGTCATATATTATCTTTGTCAGACTTCGGTCTGTACAGTCATATATTATCTTTGTCAGACTTCGGTCTGTACAGTCATATATTATCTTTGTCAGACTTCGGTCTGTACAGTCATATATTATCTTTGTCAGACTTCGGTCTGTACAGTCATATATTATCTTTGTCAGACTTCGGTCTGTACAGTCATATATTATCTTTGTCAGACTTCGGTCTGTACAGTCATATATTATCTTTGTCAGACTTCGGTCTGTACAGTCATATATTATCTTTGTCAGACTTCGGTCTGTACAGTCATATATTATCTTTGTCAGACTTCGGTCTGTACAGTCATATATTATCTTTGTCAGACTTCGGTCTGTACAGTCATATATTATCTTTGTCAGACTTCGGTCTGTACAGTCATATATTATCTTTGTCAGACTTCGGTCTGTACAGTCATATATTATCTTTGTCAGACTTCGGTCTGTACAGTCATATATTATCTTTGTCAGACTTCGGTCTGTACAGTCATATATTATCTTTGTCAGACTTCGGTCTGTACAGTCATATATTATCTTTGTCAGACTTCGGTCTGTACAGTCATATATTATCTTTGTCAGACTTCGGTCTGTACAGTCATATATTATCTTTGTCAGACTTCGGTCTGTACAGTCATATATTATCTTTGTCAGACTTCGGTCTGTACAGTCATATATTATCTTTGTCAGACTTCGGTCTGTACAGTCATATATTATCTTTGTCAGACTTCGGTCTGTACAGTCATATATTATCTTTGTCAGACTTCGGTCTGTACAGTCATATATTATCTTTGTCAGACTTCGGTCTGTACAGTCATATATTATCTTTGTCAGACTTCGGTCTGTACAGTCATATATTATCTTTGTCAGACTTCGGTCTGTACAGTCATATATTATCTTTGTCAGACTTCGGTCTGTACAGTCATATATTATCTTTGTCAGACTTCGGTCTGTACAGTCATATATTATCTTTGTCAGACTTCGGTCTGTACAGTCATATATTATCTTTGTCAGACTTCGGTCTGTACAGTCATATATTATCTTTGTCAGACTTCGGTCTGTACAGTCATATATTATCTTTGTCAGACTTCGGTCTGTACAGTCATATATTATCTTTGTCAGACTTCGGTCTGTACAGTCATATATTATCTTTGTCAGACTTCGGTCTGTACAGTCATATATTATCTTTGTCAGACTTCGGTCTGTACAGTCATATATTATCTTTGTCGGACTTCGGTCTGTACAGTCATATATTATCTTTGTCAGACTTCGGTCTGTACAGTCTTAATATCTTTGTCGGACTTCGGTCTGTACAGTCATATATTATCTTTGTCAGACTTCGGTCTGTACAGTCATGTCTTATAATTACGTGTAATGGTGTTATCACAATGGCGACAAAACTATTGTCAACATACCGTAGGCGTGGTGGGTACGCCAATGGTACACCCTATATATAAGCGTTGAAAGTATGTTGGAAGTAGAAGCCTAAGTGGTTTAGTCTCATTGCCGGATATCGATCTCGGCAGTCCTGTCTTAAATAACTACAACAAACGACGATTGATCTTTTAGTCAAACACACTGTAAACTCACCAACTATTTCGATAGTTGATCCTCTCAAATTTCATGCTTTTCAGGTGACCATCAGTAAGTCTTGGAATCGTCTTTGGCATTATAGGGCCAATCTTTTGACTTTGGACGTACAATTAGCATCAGACATTGAGGGCTCTCATGCTTTTGGCTTTAATTGTATTTGACTGTCCAATTTATTGAACTTGTATTCTGTGGGCCCAGTTCCAAATGAGGATGACTTGTATCCGTATTTTGGGGTCCACACTTTGAACGATTGTACTTGTATTGACTTGTATTGGTATAAATGGATGTAATCTCTATTAACCTTCTGATTAGTATGCAATTCTTTGTTAACCCTGTATTTCCGCTACAACGGGGTGTGACAAATACACCGTGGTATAAATAGTTACTCCATTGAGTTGGCTGATGATTGGAAGGCAAAAATTACTGGATTTGAAAAATCAATATACCTACCTATGAATCAAGATGATGATGCTCTATATCTCAAAGTCCCTAATGATATTAACTATTATACGGATCCGGAATATAATGAGACCGGAAAGCTGAAAAGAGAATCAGATATATATAGTTTTGGAGGGATTATGTTTGAAATATTATGTGGGATAACGGCCGAATCTGCATCATCCATAGATATATGGCTAGATGACTCTGTGCGTGAATGGTTGGATGCGGGGATAATAAATAGAAATGTGGCTCCTATATTATTGGGAGAAAATAGCGAAAACAATTTTATGTTAAACAAAGGACCCAACAAAGATTCTCTCGACACTTTCATAAATATTGCAAGCCAATGTTTTGCGGAAAAGCAGAATGAGCGTCCAACGATGAAGGTCATCCTCAAGGAGCTTAAGAAAGCATTGTCCTTTCAAGTAAGTTGATATTGCAACATATAGTTCTTCTTCTCGTTTTTATTAACCCTTGTGAATAATCAGTTTACTTGTTGATTTAATGATCACATTTTCAAGATATAAAAGACTAGCACAAACATGAAACTATATACATAGTAGAAAAGTTATTAGTTTAAGCTTAGTTTTTTGAAAAAGGTAATAATAATATTTTTATATTGCCACATGTTAATCCAGTTGTCTAATGATTCACAGGAAAACAACAAGGACGCCATAAGGATGTCGTTGGAAGACATTAAATTGGCCACACAAGACTTCAATTACGCCAATGTCATCGGAGGAGGAGGTTTTGGGAGGGTATATAAAGGTCAAGTTGTAGAAAAAGATGGCAATGGACATTACACGATTGTTGCAAAACAGTTAGATACAAGGCATGGTCAAGGGGAGAAACAATATTACAATGAATTACGAATCCTTTATGAGTATAAGCATGAGAACATCATTGGTCTTGTAGGCTATAGCAACGAAACAGATGAAAAAATCATTGTTTATGAACATGCACCTAAGGGAAGCCTTGATAAGCATTTGAGTAATACTAGCCTTACATGGAAAAACCGACTTAAGATATGCATTGATTTTGCATCTGGGTTAGATTTCCTTCATAATGGTGGTAATGGACAAGAGCCGGTGATTCATCGGGACATCAAAGCTGCTAACATTTTATTGTTTGATGATTGGAAGGCAAAAGTTGGTGACCTTGGTCTTTCTATCATAAGTACAATAGATAATGAAACAGACTATATCATCGATCATGCTTGTGGCACAAGAGGATACTTGGATCCGTTGTACTTAAAATCGGGTTTCTTAACCCTAGAATCTGACATTTATTCATTTGGAGTGGTCTTGTTCGAGATCTTGTGTGGGAGAACAACATTTGCAATCCACAAACAAGAGGGTCAGTTTCTGCCCCATTTTATTAAACATATCTTCAAAGAAGGAAAACAAGGTGAAGTGGTGTTTCATGCTATAAAGAATGAAATTGTGCCGAAATCATTGACTACATTTCAAAACATTGCCTACCAATGCTTAGATGATGATAGAGAAAAACGACCAACAACAAAAGAAATTTTAGCACAACTTAAGAAGGCAATGGAATTTCAGGTAAGTTTTAATAGTTTTATCACATAAACTGATGTTCTTTTCCCTGTTCTGGTTGTCGATGGATGGCGATTGTTTTTGACCTAGATGTACGCAACCTAACCATTGTAACCTACTGAACGTTCCACGGATTTCCTTGGTTACCTCAAGATGTTTACCTAGAGAGATTTTGAACTTGAGACCGCTTAACAAGTATTTTCACTTCTTGTTGGCATTTTTTAAATGCCTTTTTAAAAAAGTTATAATGAATAGGGGGGGTGGATGGATGGATTATGTAAGGTTCAAAGAAACATTAAACAATTAGATTCATGGCCTCATGGGAATTATATTATGGTTGGTTAATTGAGTTTATCGTCAGAAATAAAATAGAACCTTGTAATGTTCTTAGTTTAGCACCAACATATACAAGTGATTAACTTTCAATATAGCGGGTAACAATGGTAATGTGATTCTACAAATATGGTTAAATGACACCATGACATGTTACAGACTTACAGTGTAGATCGTGTAGAATGTCGCTTACATAACTTAATAAAACTCGTTAGTATCCGATTGAAGGAATAGATTTATCTTTAAATTAATTTATTCATACATACTTGAACAATAACTTCTAACAAAACTTCTTCAGGTGTATCAAACAAAAACCATTATTGATTTATTTATTATATATTTAATTTTGAATTTTTTTGATGTATACACAGGTTCATGATGAAAGCATAGGAGCGGAAACTAGTTAAACATTACAAAGTTTTCATATGTTTCTTTGTTCCCCGTTTATGCTAAGTTTGGTGGTCAATACCCAATCCCGATTTGGGCTCAATAAATAAGCTCCTCTCATGGCACTACTCCAATCAATCCATCAGAGATGACCTTTTCGATGTTGTCATACGCACCGCCATGTCATTTGGGTCATTTGGAACCATAGGAATAGAGTTTGTTTCTTTTACGTAAGGAACTTGGTGTTATGGGTTGGTCATTTACCCCAACAAGTATGAGTATGTAACCACATGGTCAGATTTGTATATAAAAGGTTCGACGTACATGATTTTCCTGGTTTGTAATTGTCTCAAACTAACATCAAACTTGACAAAATTTCATATAACTTTGTACTGGTAAAATTCTAATGCTTTTACCCAGCATGGGTTGGCCTAGTCGGTTCCTTGTGTGCTTGCTTGAATGTTTATATAAGGCATAGTTCATGTGCGCACTTCGGTTGATTCCTTTAGTACTTGGCATGCTTTGGTAGAAGTGGCTAATTTGAAGTTTGATACGAGTACTTTATTAATCGCGTAAAGATAAAGATACAAACCTTTGGATAAACTAAAAGCACATTGACATGATTTTATTTCAATTAGCATCTTTAAAAGTTGTTAATGTAATAGGAACTCCGCTCTTCAGTCTAGGGACAACAAATTTCTTTTCCAGGCTAAGATCTTGATCATCAACTGTCCACCTGCAACGTATACGAACAAAAATCGTTAAAGACAAATAAAAAGAAAATGGTAGATCGGGCATATCATTTTCCGTGAAACTAAATAGTGAACTCACGTGTATCCACTAGTTAGCCTATGCAAAAGCACCAACATTGTGACTTTCGCCATATTGATCCCCAAGCATGTCCTAGGCCCTGCTCCAAAAGGTATGTAACCGTACGGCTTCTGTATTTCCTGTAAGGATATATAATCTTGTCATATTTGGTTACTTCTACATGAGAAGTTGTATTATCTTGATTTGAATAAGAAAACTATATTGGTATTTTTAATACATCAAATCTTGATGGATTGAATTTCAAAAAATTCTTGTATAACTCTGGATCATAGTCTATGTTAGTAGCATCAATGTCAACATGCCATCCTTTCTTTATCTCAAATTCTGCAGCACATAATTAAGATTAATTAAGCAAGTAGTCTACATTTGTTGTTCGTTATATTAGTAACCCCCAACTAATTAAACTTACCCTGAATTTTGCAGTCACTAACCACAACACGTGGGAACCATAGCAAAACATTTGCCATTCGTAAGGTCTCTTTGACAACCTAAAAAAGTCAGATAATGATTGACCAAGTTTAGATATCTACTTATCTTAGATCGGTATATATGAGAAGCAAAATACACAGCCTTGCAGATAACCTTTGATCCATATGACATATTGTTAAGATCGGCGAGACTAAGTAAAGCTCCTTTTGGTTTATTTCTGAGTATCAACAACTGCTCTTCCTGTAACATTTCTCTAATGTTATCATTGAGTATACCAAATGTTGTTTTTGATGACTTACGTTGGGTACGATTACTTACTCTTAACGTGTTTAGCACTTCTTTGTTCTTATCTAGAAGCATTCAACCAGCCAAGGTTCTCACCGCCAAGCAACGTTGCAGGGTCGCTAGTTTGAGAGGAAAAATTCCTCTACGGAACTAAGGGGTTCCTGGGGTTTTTTTTTTTTACATTAGAAAACTATACCAGCCAATATATTTTAGAACTTGAACACTTACATGATCAATAAAACTTGCGTTTAAGGATTTTGCTTAATAACATGCATAAGAAGATGGTAACTTACATATAGAAAGCCTACCTCTGAATTTAATAACAGAAAGATACAACTTTTTATGCACGCTAAAGACAAACCATAGGGCTGTCATTAGCAAAACCGATATCGTAATATAGATATATAGAATCCAAATTGGAACAAAAACCAATACATTTGAATCCCACAATGTTTATGGATACCTTAATATATTTCAGTAAACAAAATTGACAACTCTTTCTATTTATAGAAATAGCCCATGGCTATCTTTGAATCATCATTGGATATGCAGAAGCTTCAGGATGATAATGTAACATTTCCCTCAACATCTCCTCTCTGATCATCTCTTCATTCATATTTTCATCAAAATCCAAGTTTATAGGCACACTGGCTGGCGGATTTTTACTGGGGTCAAACAAGCCCGCCATATAGGGGTGGTGTAAAGCCTCTGTGACAGTAATCCTTTTTGTCGGGTCAAATACAAGCATCCTTTTTAGCAAGTCTAAAGCTAAAGGATCCGCAAATGGGTATAAAGAGGAAAGAGATATCCCTCTAGTAAACGGAAGCGTTTTAATGTACCTTCTAGCTTTTGTGTTATCAATAAAGGTAATATCGTCATCGTTTTGGCTTCCTAAAATGTTGATTATTAGTTTCAGTTGGCTGAGGCATTCAGTCCCTGGGAAAAGTGGTTTTCTACCCAGGATTTCAGCAAATATGCATCCAACAGACCAGACGTCTATTGAGGTTCCATAGTTGTCACAACAAAGGAGAAGCTCGGGTGCCCGGTACCAACGTGTGACAACGTATTCTGTCATAAATTGTTCACTACCTTGGCTAGTTCTTGCAAGACCAAAATCACATATTTTGAGCTCACAATTTGCGTTGACCAAAAGATTTCCAGGCTTAAGATCTCGGTGAAGTACGTTGGCTGAGTGAAGATACTTTAGACCTCGAAGCAACTGGTTTTCAAAACTATTGATCATTACAGTGCAAGGAAAAGATAACTAAAGAGAAAACAGATATTTCTGGCAAAATGGATGGGTTGGGTAACCAAATCAAAATGTGTTTGTTTGACCAGATATGGTTTTTGCCTAACATTTTAGAGCTTTTACATGTCAACTAACCCTCAAATATGATTACAAAACTTATTTTAATGGCAGCCTAACTTTTGGATAAAAGGATTTAGGAAGATTTTATGCCTTTATCTATTTGGGCTTTAGCCCCTTCAACCCATTTTACCGGTATATCTCTAAGTTACTCTTTAACCCGTTAGTAATAAAAATATTTTAAAATTTTACGTATACGTATCTAAGTATTTCCAAATTTTTTACTTACTCGTTATAATTAAAAATCATTTTTAGTATATTAGACTATTAGTATAAGATCCATGAATTTTACTAAGCCTCAAGCCATTTGAAAGCAAAAGTTTTAGAGAAATAAACAACAGAAAACTGTTGTTCCTTATGGGCTATATTTTTCCTTATATAATCTATAAGAACATTGTGGAACCAGAATATTATCAATAGTTTAATTTAAACAGGAAATTGGTACCTGAAACAAGAAGAATTTGCAGTGATCATTGGAGAGGGGTTGTGGAGATTTGATAATATGATGAAGATCAGTATCCATCAACTCATAAACAAGATACACATCTTTGAAACTGTTTCTATAAATCGGAAACATGACATCTTTTAACCCAATCACATTTTCATGCTTAATATGTCGAAGAAGCTTCAACTCCCTCAGAGTTCTTACAGCATCAGTTGGGTTACCAAACACATTATTGATCTTCTTGATTGCAACTTTCTCGTTTGTTTCACGGTTGATGGAAGAACACACGACCCCATATGCTCCTCTGCCTATTGGTTTGATCGGTATGTATTTGGTATCGATTTCAAACAACGTTTGCCACATCGTGTAATAATGTTTCCCCGTTTGCTGAAACCCATTTGGGGGTTCAACATATGTTGCCATGTCCCTGTCCATTACAGAAAATAAATCTTTTAGTTAAACCCACATGAATTTCAAAGAATATAAGTGGTTAAAAAATGTATCATAACTTGCAAAACCCACATGATTTTCCAAGCAATAGTTTGCCAAAATACTTAAAACAATATGTCAAAAGTCTACAACAGCTTTGAAATCTTTAACAACTTGCAAAACCCACTTGAATTAATAATAGAACAATATGCCAAAAGTCTACAACAGCTTTAAAACCCACTTAAAGGCAAGCAAATAATTACAAAAATATGAAAAAAAACATTTAAAATCAAGCAACTCATTGGCCCAAATCTATAACAAGTTGCAAAAGTGTAAAACCCACATGCAATCAACAAAATATTGACAAAATTCATAACAAGAGGAACAACTTTCAAAACCTTAGTTGATATATAAGCAATATAACTAAATATGATCCAAGAAACTAGCAAAAAAAAAAAAACATAATATACATGTCTATATGTTTGAGCTAGTGTGAAAAGATTCAAAATTAAGAATCAATACCTTCTTGCAATAGATGGATCTTCTTCAAAACCTGAAAAAGAAATATTAAGATACAAACAACAAGGCCTGACTTTGCTATTTCCTCAAGCTTTCCAAATCCTCGGTTTCAGACACTTTGTTTGCTTTTCCTTAAGACAAAAGCAAACTAACTAAAGAAAATGTCTGGAATCCAACACTTTCGGCTGAAAATCTTTTCACATAAATTCTGTCTGCATATATTCATGAACAAGACATTTTAAAGAATGATCCAAAAATTGTGGGGAATTGCATATAGCAATAATATATATAATGAGTATATGTTTATTTATAGACTAAAGTGGTTGTAATATATGGAGGATCTCTACCCACTCAACTCAACAAGTTGAAATTAGGCATATATAGGTTATATATATAATAATAGTGATCGATGAATGAAAATATATATGAAGAAAATTTGGAGTTAAACATCTTATTGTGAAAGAATATACTCATTTTTGATTGGTGATTTAGATTGGTTCATGCACATATGACATGATCATTTTATTTAAAGAAAGTAGCGTTACAAGCTACAACAATAGCCGTCCTTGGCTTGCCAGCTCGATCGGCTTGCATAATCCTTTTCAAATTTTTAAGCTTATTTAAATATATCGTATATAGTCGGTCAACGAGCTTTTGGTTTAATGGTTCAAATGAGAGTTAAGAGGTTTTGTTTTTTGGAGATACTAAATTCAAATCGAGACATTGATGTCATTATCAACTTGGAAAAACCGAACTACTAATAACTGTTTTTAAAAATATATTGCTTTATTAGGATATAGGGAGTGGCAGCGGGTTCCTAGCGGCTTGGGCTAGCCCGCTGAAAAATACTGCCACCAATGAAGCGGGTTCGTGGCGGCTCATGTTGGCCGGGTTGGGAAGCCGCGGAAGGCTGGGAATATTTGAAGGAAAATTCGACCGTTGGAAGCAAAAAATGACCGTTGAACGGTCAAAGGAGCGGGCCACACTTCAAAAAGAAAAAAAAAGTATTCTCTTTTTCACTTATTTAAATTAGGGGTGTTAATCAAACTGTCAAACCGTGAAAACCGGATCAAACCGGGGTACTTGGATTGGTTTGGTCGGATTGAGTTGTTAAAGTTTGGTCTGAAGGTTTAAGTTTTGAAAAACCGGGTTCCTTGGTCCGGTTACGGTTTGAGCAAAACGTCAACCGTCAAAACCGGACCGGACCAAAAGATATATATATATATATAATATATTTAATTCACATATATGTATATATCAAAGTTACCGGAGATATTCTATTAACATTTACATATTTTAGTAGTATGTGCAATATATTACCAGATATTTTAGTTCAGATATATGTAAAAGATCTATTGGTAGACAATTATAAGATATTCTATTAAACATTTATTTATTTATAAGCCTACTTTTACGTTCATCATTTCCTATTTTCACTTTATCCTTTTATCTTTTCATCTTCATTACTATAATATTTTTCCACTCAAAGATCAAAATTATAAGCCTTTGGTCCTCCATCACCTTCAATATTTCATGTTTTGCAAGTATAAAACACAATCTATTTGTAACTTTATTAATGCTTTTATTAATAATATTGAGATCATAGTGTTCTTGTCATCTATTTGTGTGATAAAAGTACGGGAAATATGCATAGAATTATTTGGAGATAAAAAAAAAGAAAAAAAATCTCAAAACCGTCGAACCGGACCGGCTTACATGGTTTGGTTTGGTCCGGTTAAACAACACACTTGGTCTGGTTTGGTTTAAAATATGTTGAAACCGGGAATGCCGGTTTGGTTTGAGAGTTAGTCAAAACCGGACCAAACCGGACCACGAACACCCCTAATTTAAACTCACCACTTTTTTACAAATTCACAACCACAACAACTATTTACATTTTCACCCACTCTTTCAAATATACTTTCACCAAAAATAGCTCGCTTGTACCACTAAAATTGATTCATCTTCCTCATCGTCTTCGTATTGTCACCCGCCTAATCTTCCCAACTTATCTACGGGGAGTATTTAAATTTGATCTAGGTATCTTCGTATTTTACCACCGATTGATAGTTTGATTTAGATGTCTTTATTATTATGTAGTATTTAAATTTCTAGCGTAATATGGTCTTATGTAGTTTTTTAATTATGTTTATGTACTTTTTAAATTATGTTTATGTAGTTTTTAGTTTAATTTAATGAAATGTTTTAAGTTTTTTATTAAAACGTTTGATTAAATTAAATAAAAAAGAAAAAAAGAATTTGGGAGGGTTGAAAAAGTCATGAATGCGAATGAAATGGATTGGTTGGAAGGGCTGGAAGGATAAAATGAGTTGGAAAGATGTCATTGGTTAGATTTGTGAGAGTTGGAAATTTGGAAGTCATGACTCCTTACAGTCTTACACCCTTATATAGAGTACTTGTTTTATATGTACTAGTCATTTGCCCGTGCGATACGATGGTGGTGGTGGCGATCGCAATAACAGTGACGGGGGTGGTTGCGGAGACGGGCGATGGCGGTGGTAGTGGTGGCGGGTGACTAGATACTTTTATTAATGTAAAAGTAATTGATATAAAGGGGTAGTGTATCTATTTTAATGGTTGAAAGATATATGTTATATAATTTCATTAAGAGTATTATAGGTATATTAGGTAGAGATATTAAATTAAAATAAAGAAGAAGAGTAGTTTGGGTATAACAAGTACTTTTTTGAGAAATTTGGAGGGGTAAATGTTTATAAGGTAGTATAGATATTCCATTTTTAATTTCTCATTGACTAAATGGTCAAACATCGCTTAGATTAATACTGTAGTAATGGGCTTAGATTAATAGTATATGTGTCGGGCTGGGTTGATTGGAAAAAAGTCAAAAACTAACTTCTATCTTTTATGATTCTAATATCAATTCGTTAACTATTACAATACAAATTTTAATTAATGGAAAAATAATATTTAAAAAGGTTGTGCGTACTACATGTATACTGTTGACGATTTTCAACCATTTTGATCCATTTGGCCATCCCATTTAGCTATTTTTAATTTGACTGGAAATAAGTCAAACCGGCCAATCTATAAGTATATGAACGGTAGTTGCCTCTACTAGATAGTAGATATCACAATTCATGCTCGAACTCACTTTAGATATTCTATTACATAAATGTCTGTTTGTATTAGAAAAATCTCATCTAACCACTTTTTAACCATTAAGCTTATATCAAAAATTAATCATTAACTAGAAGTGTATCATTTATCTATATCCACACTTTAAGTAATAAAACTAAAAATAAAAAGTAAACAAACTACACACTTATTCATTGTCACCACCACGAACATAAAGCCACAAGTCGACCACGAGTGATCACATACAATGATGTGAACTTGTGGTTAAGTGAACAACGAGTCTATCACTAGTCATGTGATGACTATCGTGAACACTCTAATAGCTTCTTTTTTTCTTTCCATATTTACAACAAAAAAGCGCCAATGATTTCCGATCCAAGTGGTTGAGGTGTGAGTCGCCAATGACTTTAAAATTGGAAATGTTATGGGTTCAAGTCTCACATGAAATAAAAATATTGGGGTTTCCATGTTGGGTCAAGAGGTTTTCCCTCACCTATGGTGTGTTTGTTCCTGTGGTGATGTGGAGATAATCGGGGCTGTTAGTGATCCAAATTTTGTGTTAAAAAAAATATATATTCTACAACAAACAAGCATGGAGCTTAAAAGTGATCGATCTTGTGGAAGATGTTAATGCGATTTCGGGGTACTCTATTTCACATGTGGGAAACCCCCTTTAGTTTCATCCGCTATACTATAACCCGTGAATATAAGGTAACAACGAACTTAGAAATTTTACGTTATTGGTACAAAGAAATATTCTCACCGGTCTAGTATGATGTTCGACCTGGGTTCATCTTCATCTAATTTTTAATTCTACTTCTACTGGATTGTACTTTGAATGTAATCTTTTATGTCTAGAACTAGATTTTATCATACTTGGGGAACTTTGTCTCTTGTAGTGTTTCGTAGAGATATATAATGACGGAGTTACCAGGTTTAGTGAAGGAATATGCTTAGCTTCGGTTTCGGGTTTCGGAATAATAGTCAATTTTTCGCGACTCAAACTTTGAAAGTGGAAATATTCTTCACCATTTGAAAGTCTTTTAAGTTTTAAAATTAAAATACAAGTTACTTCCATAATATATAAAGTCCGTAACTACTAATTTGTTTCACTAATTGGTCAAATATTGCTTAAATAATAAACTATAACTATTTAAAGTCAATCGAGTTTCATTGATGGTATTATCTTCAAATTTAAATACCAAGGTTGTTTTACCTATCAATTGACAGATATGCATGTCGATGGCACCACGAGGGACACATCTAGTTATTAGGTGACCATTGGCCCCTATTAAGTCATCTTTACCCAATAAGTAACGAACTACCCTTAGTCTAAAAACACTTTTATTTTTGATGATATTAACTAAGTTTTAGTTAGAGTTAATTACACTTTTCGTTCTTGGATTTACGTGAAATTTTGAGATTTCATCCTAATATTTCGAAATGAAAAATGTTAAACGCTAAGGGTTGCACTTAACGTGTATAAAAAATTTGTACCTTCCATATTAAAAGCTCACCCCGCAGAATTTTATGGTAAGTGCACAACTATTTAATGCACGTTAATTGCAGCCCTAAGGGCTGCGTTTAGCAAAACCCTTCCAAAATTACGTATTTAATACCCTCTATTTAGGATTTTGTCGACGGTTTTGATAAGGAATTCAACTCAATTTAGCAAGCTTAGCTCTTTTACAACTTGTTAATTAGGAATGCTTATTAAGTTAGGTCAGAGTGGAAACATTTGCCTTTGACTTTTGATTAGCATGGTTATGCTTTATGGTTTTACAACTTTTTCTTTTTATTGCAAAGCTTACATTAGCTTAACGGTTTGTCCAATCATCAAACTATAAAATAAACAGTATATCTTTTTTTGTCAAGTATCTTACTATCTTACTATACCTATAAGTGAGGATAAGCTCATCTTATGTGGCAGTCGCTCGCCCCATCCACCACGTGTCACGCCGAGGTTCCACTTATCCTACGTGTAACACAGTTGCAATGTCCACGTCAACTACATGGGATGTCCATGTCATGTGTCTAGGTGGGATGGGTAACAACAGTTGTAGCCTTTAATTAAAAAAAAACAAACGACTTTACATAGATTTGAACCCGGATGCGCGATGTATAAGGAGGGCCTTTAAACCAGTTACACAACTTTACCATGTTTGCAATTTTTTTCAAACACGTATATATGATTTAATTAAATGCCTCCGGTCTCCCTAAATAATTGGTTTGGTTTTAATGTATATTTTAATGGGTTTTGTTAATGACAGAGGGTTGTATAAATTATCTGGGTGCATAAAAATTTGTACTTTGTCATGCGAAAATTCAGGGGGTGATTTTTAAATTATAAAGGACTAGTTTAATAAAACCTTTTGAATTAATTTAGAACCTATAATTAAGGATAACTACATTTATTCCTTGAGTTTTTCACGGCTCAAATTTTAACTGTTTTTTATTAGGTTAGTATTAATTATTACTATATATATACATCTTTATCTTTATAAATAACAAAATATTTGGTGATCGATATATCATCACGAACTGTCTATTTGATGTAGTATTTTGATATTTTGAAAAGATTGTTTCTTTATCATTTATTTTAACCTTTTCATTTTCAACAACTTTATATTGTTTATAATTTTAGTTATGTTTGATTGCATGTTAAGTTCAACAAATCACCATCCATTATAATTCAAAGTCATTTACAAATTTCTACCATACAATGGTTTGACGAGTTCTTGAAAACTTAAGAATATATACTCATGTTATTTTTTTTTCACACACTTTTATCATCAAGTGATATACTCATTTTATTTGTCAGATGACAGCTCTTATGAAAACAATCATTGTGATATTTTGACTTAAAAAGATAATAAGAGAAAATAACGTTTATTTTGTTAGTTAAAAGAATGTGGTATTATAGTGCTTATTATGTTGGTAACAAGAACATGTTTATTTATTATATATGTACATTTGATCACCAGCAATCTCATGATACATTAGTTTACAGAATAATTGCATACGGCTCGACTTGCAAACATATGCTCATAACACTATTCATGCACGTATGCTTATAAATTCATGTCTCCACATAATTGTCTAACGGATGAAGATCAATGTCTCTATATAGTTATAAAATCCAAAAGTGGACTTAAATACTGAAAAAAAATCACCATGTAAATAATAATCAATGGTTGAACTTGATTTATAAAGTTTCTAAGGGTTTTTGTAATTTTTGGAGTTCCTAATCTAACTTTCAATTATATATATAACACTGCCACTTTAAACATGTAATAACTTATTAGTGGCAATTTAACAAATGCTATCATGCTCAAATTCGAATTTATTAACAACATTAACATTGAGCCGATGAAATTATCATTAATAATAGTGTCGCTGTTAAAAAAATATAAAATTATCATTCGTGCATCACACAAGCTAGTTGTACCAGGTGGTGGTCAAATCAGGTCTAACAATTATTCATGAGCGGATACACATTTCCTACAATTATAGCAAGATCCACAAATATCGTTTATAAATTATCGAGTCGTGCATCGCACGGATTCTAACCTAGTTATCTAATAAAATATCATTGGTCTCAAAACACAAGATTTGTTAATTAATTGATTGTGGCCTTATGGGCAACCTCCGGCCACATCAACGACCTTTCAATCAAAACAGAACAAACAAGTTTTATTTTTCATTGGATGAAGTACACGTTAATATCAGAAAATCTAATGTATGTTGTCTTATTCAATTCAATTCAATTGCCAATCAAATTCTCAATTCAATTCTCGATGAGAAACCTCTATCACCTAGGGATCTAGAAGGAAAAACTCACTCAGACCTCTATAGGGACGGCCCTGATGAATGGTTAGTTGGTTACCAAACAACTTTTTAGATAACAAAACTTAATTCAGCTTGTTCAAAAGAGCTAACAAAGTTTATTTGTAACGCATTATGTTTCTCGAGATTTCTTACAAAGTTGATGTCCAGATTTTACGATAACCGACTATAAAAATTTGACCACCAACTTTCGTAATAATCCTTAGAATAGATTGTCTCATAACTTTAACAAAAAATATTGGGTTGTAAATTGTAATAACTAATAAGCAACCATTATTTGCACTTGGGCTTATCTGGCCCACATCTCTCAAACGAGTCCAAATAGATTGAAACCCGGCTCAATACTTTATTACTATAGATGGTTTTTGTTGAGCATTTTAAGGTTTTGGTAATTTGCATCTCTGAGTTAAAAAATAATATGATAATGCATAAAAGAATTATGTGTTTTTATAATAATCAATAAATGCATTTAATGTTAAATATCTTTATCTTACATTTTTTATTTTTTAAAAAAATCATAGATACATATTTTTATATCTTATAAAAAAGTTGAGTTATTAAATCAATCCTATATTAACTTGTGACTTTTAATACAAGTTAGCAAAACCTATTATTATAAATATAATAATGGGGTGGGATAAATTGAGTCCACCCAATAAAAAAGGTCCAAGGGTCCATCTTGATGATCTGAGTAAAA
>CM067175.1:33602856-33646937 GCA_034093135.1 Erigeron breviscapus | reverse complement strand
AAAATCCCTATGGGGACCGACAGATGAAAATGACTTCATTTTGTAAGACCTAGCTAACTATATACGACCCAAGTCCTCATGAATCAAACATCATCTCCCACCAAAAACATTTAAAAAGATCAAAAGGAAAATGATAAATCCTCCTAAAGATTAGCATTTTAAAAAGAACCAAAGTAAGTTTGTGACACATACTAACATGTACGTGTATGATCATATTATAATTATGGTATATAATCATATTATAATTATGACCTAAATGAGTCTTTATAATACTTGAAGAAATTTCAACATTGATTATAACTTATGTTAGTAATTACATCAGGCCTTTTGTTTTTCATGTTCAAACAACTTCTTCTTTTTTTTTTGAAAGGCAAGACGTCTAACCAGCTTTCGAAACGAAGGTATTGGGCGACTTTCTCACTCCCCAATTACCCGATAGAAGGAAAAACCCCTAACTAGACGCCCGAAGGTACGACACGAATTAGGGATAAAACTCTGCACTTCCAGGATTCGATCCATAGACCTCACATCACAAAGGGGCTTCGTAACCATAACTTATTTTGAATAAACATATTTAGGGTAGCCAATAAAACAATAAATGACTATATATATAAATAAATTGCATACTCTAAATCTAAGAGATTACTCGGCTAAAATACATTTTTTATCAAAAAACCAATATACACAACTTACCAGAAATAGACAGATCTGTGATATAAATACTTACAAAAGAAGAGTTTTTTTTCCAAACTAGTGTAATGGGTAAACTTATTTACCAAATTAGTATAGTTTTAAAAATATTTACCAAATTAGTATAATTAAGAACAAAATTAGTTGTTGGGTTTAATTTGAAAACATACATATATAAACGATTTATTAGGAGTATACAATAATATAGTATGTAAATTATTTTATGGTATTTTATCAAAGATTTAGTTCAAGTTACGGAGTATATGTGTACATCGTTGTGGTAATAATGTGGACCGTAAATGTGAGAAGACTAGATTATTAACTCGCGTAATACGCGGGAGAACACATAAAAAGTATATCAATGTAACACCAGAAATCCACCTGATCATATTCCAATAGAAGAACACGTTATGACGAAATTCATAAACGTAAGAAAAACCTCTCTTCATGAGAATTGAATTCATGACTTCTGAAAAATTTAATTATTAATTTTTTAAAATATATTACAGTTAACTTTTGTAAAAGATGTAAAATTTTATAAATTAAATATCTAAAATGAAGGCTTATATTCTTAATTATAAAATGATTTCATTTAGCTTCATTTTTATACAACAAATTAAACAAAAGCAATGTATTGTTTCATTATCAATACTCCAAAAAGTGAACAAAAAAGTTATTGGAGAATTGACTTTATATACTTGACGATCTATGACATAAACTAAATTTAAAATTAAATCAGCTTAGTTTAAATATCGGGTTATAATTGTTTTTCATTATCAATACTCCAAAAAGTGAACAAAAAAGTTATTGGAGAATTGACTTTATATACTTGACGATCTATGACATAAACTAAATTTAAAATTAAATCAGCTTAGTTTAAATATCGGGTTATAATTGTTTTTCTATTAACAAAAGAATAGCTCTCATGTTGAAAGTTACATGGGGGAAAATGTCTAAAATACCCTTAATGATTATATTACATTATCTATTACTTATCTTTTGAAATATTTCTGTTAACTCTTTACATCAATTATTTTACATCAATTATCTACACCACTCGACGCTGCCTCTACCACCAAAAGTCCTCCCCCCAACCACATGGTCGCCGCCACGAACATCGTCGCATTACGCGAGTACCGTGCTAGTATATAATACATCAACTCCCAACTTTTTTATTTTTGAACATTAGTAATGAGATGATAAAAAACATACATTACAAGTCAAATGTTCAAGCAACAATGAAAAATTTAGCAATACCTGTACATTCCAAAAAGTTAAGAAAAAGGTTATTGGATATTTAAGTTCATATATTTACCTATTTATGACCGAAACCGAATTTGAAACTTAAATAGTTAGAAGCCAGATCTACTACACCAAAAATAAAAGTTAATTTACAAAATTGGTTAAAAGAAAAGTTAAAATATCTATAACAATTAGTATAAATATGTTGCTTGAACATTCTCTCAAGTTGAAATAACTCCATCTTAATATTTGGATTAAAATCAATCGTCAAAATTTAAAAATCAATTTTAAATCTTGACCATTGATTTTAATAGTATCTTTTTATCTTTTGTTATTATTAATAAATAGATTAAGAGACAACGTCAATGGGGTTAAATTATCATTTAAAAAATAATTATTAGTTAAATAATTATAAATTTCAAAATTTAATAGAAAATATAAATGTTAATTTATATGTTTTTAAGTTATTGGAGACTTAACGAATCTAAAAAAAGACTTTAATTAAAAAAAGAAGATAACTGGTGAAGTTATGAGAAATATATTAAAATTAAAATGGTTGTGATTAAGAATTTAAAAGGATAAGAGATAAGTACATAAATAAAATAGATTTATTATTGTGATTATTCAATTGTAGGCTGGGATAAGAAAAAAAATCGTGTAGATATTAGTACGTATTAGTTATAGTTATTAGTTATTATTATTAATAGTTTGTATTATCTTAAAATTGAAAAGTGATTTAATCAAAATAATCTAAAGGTCATAATTTAAAATAGCTTTTCATGTAAGGGTGGGAATTTATTTAAAATTTGCTTCCTTTATTATTATTGTTAGGTTTTTAGACATGTATTTTTTGTTGTTCAATAAACTCATTGTATTTTTATAGGGTTTTGCTAAACGCAACTTTTAGGGTTACTCTTAAGTTGCATTAAATAGTTGTACATCACTTACCATAAAATTCAGGGGTGGGCTTTTGATATGGAAAGTCCAAATTTCTTATGCACGTTAAGTGCAGCCCTAAGGGCTACATTTAATATTTTCTTTTTATAAAATGTTCATTTTTAATGGCTTATTTATTGGTATCAAATTTCTTTCACTCTTTAGTAGTTAAGTTAATAAATAAAACAAGTATTAAAGTAAAATAAATAAAACAATAGGTTTTTCTTTACTGAAAATCATCGTGCATCAATATACATACTTGTGCTTCGTGAATCTTCATGCATCAGTTTTATCATGATCTAAGGCTCAAGATCTTGTCTTATTTGTTTTACTTTAATATTTGTTTTACAATAACCAACCCATATATGATAATAAGGGGTTGGGTATTGTAAATTGTAAAACAAGTATTAAAGTAAAACAAATAAGACAAGATCTTGACCCTTAGATCATGATTAAATTGATGCACGAAGATTCACGAAGCAATTGATGCACGATAATTTTCATGATGCACGGTAATCTTCAATGAAGCAAAACCTATTATTTTATTTGTTTATTTTACCTAAATCCTATATGATAATAGTTGTGCCTATTTATTATTTAGGTTTTTATTAAGATCAAATATTTTTTAAAAGAAAAGATATTTAACTAAATATTAATCATATCAACAACAATAATAATTGTAAATTTTAAGTTTAATTTTAGATGCGGTAATATATAATAATGAAAGATACATAAGTTGTTATAATATTTTTGAAGCACAAGCTTTTAAAAGTTATGCCAACATAGATAGAAAAAGTTTAATTTGATAAATGAGGGTTAATCATTCAATGATAAATTATAAACATAGAAAGGAAAAAAAAAATAAAAAATCGGAGTGACTCACCATCGATTCAATGAACCATTGCAAAAAAGAAATATTCTCATTTGCTTATAGTAATCGGAAACTTTTACACCTTGACATTCAACGTCTGTTTTGATATGGGCTTTCAAAAGACTTAAACATTTGCTTTTGAAAATAAATGTCTATTAAGTATGTAGTCGTAGTGAATGTAATATTTGAAAAAAAATCTCAAATATTAAAGAAAACTTAAACATTTAATGATTTTTGGAAAAAAAAGTTTAGAAAAATGTCTTAATTGAAAAGGAATGTAATTGAAAGAAATTTGGTATTTAGTAATTTAGTAAATAATTATAAAAAAGGTAAATGAGGTAAGCAAATAGATCCAAAGGCTAGATTTCAACCTTGCTTTACATCCAAGGGTTATGATTATTTAAAAAATGATTTTAGGGGGTTGTTTTATAATTATTGGAGATTTCTAAATGCAAAAGCATCTTGTAAATTTATCAAAATTACACGAATAGAAACAAACATATATAATTGGTTTGTAGATATCACTCAGTTAACCTCAGTTAATTAAAACTATACGACTAGAAACAATTTGTCGATGCAATTTGTATATCACTCAGTTTGTCAGTTAACCTTCTAAAGATTGATTATTCCATAACGTATGTATATTATACTAGTAGTATTATACATGCTTTTAAAAAGTCAGTATTCATATTATTCGGTTTACCTGTATCGAACCGAATGGTACCAAACGACATGAATTATGTGTTCAAACTGAAAAGATTCTAGAGTTGCAAAGTGAGGCCGTAAAACTTAAAAAAAAAAATGAAGGGTTGAGATCAAAGGTGATATCACCAAACAAATTTAAAAAACCCGGCTGGAGAATTTACTTTAGAAGTTATTATTTGTTCAAGAAGCTTACACAACTTTACAAATGGACAATTTAATGGTTCTTGAAATAAAAAATGTCTTTGATAGAGGATATATAATTCTAAAAAAAACAAGATTTGTTTTTGAAGAGGAAAACAATTAATGATTTTAGAAATTATACTAATTTGGTAAATATTTTTGCAACTATACTAATTTGGTAAATAAATTTAACAATTACACTAGTTTGGAAAAAAACTCTACAAAAGCATGTGGCTAACAAAAAAATTGATCCTATATAGATTCTTCCATTTTTTTTTGAAAGGTGTGGATCATTTGCTCGCAACAGGGGATCTAGCTTACGTTGTCTTAACCGGGTCCGCGTTAGAGAGCCCCCTCACCCTCAATACCTAGTAAGAGGAGAAACTCCCAACTAAACCGCCAGAGAGCACGACATTTAATTGGGATAAAACTATGCCCCCTCTGCAAGACTCAAAGCTGCTTCACTGAAGGACTTTAATTGTGAAATTCCTAGATATGTCCTTTCCATGTCTCAAATCAAGACCTCCAGCATGTAAAACAATTAACCATATACCAATTTGGAGCGAAGAGTGTAAAACTATCTCTTTGCTTAATAAATGATAAATGGGATAGACAAATATCAATCTAGTGACTCCTCATTACCATATTATCTTTTCTGTCCTTTCGCACACTGACAATAACCTTTACCTCCTTTGTCACCCACGTGACGTGTATCCCCCATCTCAATTTCACAAGAATTTTGATTCAAAAAATTGCAATTGAAATTACATTAATAAATCTTATTTTCATTCATGTTTTTATTTGAGTTCATTGAAATTGAATTACTAACAACAATATCTGGACCTTGTTATTTGCAAACTGTTTTTGTTCTTAAAAAAAGTATTCGTAGTACATACTTACGTTTGTTGTTATGTATATTCGATTTTGAAACTTTAATTGAATGTATATGTTTTTGCTACTTTATCTATATACTGTAACATTTATTATTTTATAAACTGATATTGTAAATTTGTAATGCTAGTATTAAACTATTAATAGCATGTCAGATGATGTAAACTTACATGGCTATAACCTCTGCAAAAGTACTTGTTCAACAAACGAAAGTATAGAAATACATACCAAAAATAGTAGATTGCCTACAGAGATTCGCTGCAAACATTATCGAAACAAGTCAAATTTGATATATTTTATACACTATTATTTGTTCATTACCTAATATATAGATATGTTTTAGACCTCTACAAAATAAATAACTTATTCATTATTCTTCGTACAACCCAACATAATATAAACTAAATAAGATAAATAATGACACGAATGATAAAATGCATTGGGTGAAATGGGACTTGATTATGGTTAGCAATCAAGGATTGTAAGTGGTGTTAGTTTTGGAAGCTTAAGTTCTTTCAATTTGGCTCTTTTGTACTAATGGCGATGGTGATTCTATAACGAGCCTCATGCTCTTTGGGTGAGAATTTTAGAGAATGTATATACTACTAGCTATGACCTGCACTCGCATGACAAGATATGTAAGTATTCAACGACGTACGCCTGATGCTAGACAACGTCAAAAAGAAGTAGTACTAAGCCCATGCGATGCCCGGTTTCACATATATAACGTTGAACGCCATCGATCTCAAGCGAATACTAGATGCTTTTAATAGAGAAAACCTTTTTTCTTATTACTATTGTTTTTTTAATATATTATTATTATTATTACTTTCCTCTTCATAAGAAGTTCGTCATTTATCCCCCAAATTATTATTATTATTATTAGAGTAAACGACACAAATCGTCCCCGTGGTTTATCAAAATGATCACATTTTGTCCTTTCTAATTCAAAACATCACTGCCAGTCCTTTATAGGAGGATAAGGTTCACATATAGTCCTTTGACCGGTCAACCGTTATCTAGTCTCTGTTACACCCCCCACGTGCTACCCACGTGAGGGGTATTCCAGTCTTTTCTCTCCCCCTCTTACCACTCTTTCTTCTTCAATATTCTTTTCCAGATTTTTTTTCTCACCTTTAAAATCAAAAATAATTTCAATACTTAAATAATATACAAAATTTATTATGATACATTTGGAATCTGATATCTTTCGAAACCAAAAACCGTAGCTTAAAACAAATTTATGTATATGTGTGAAACATCCGTCCTTGTAGTTCAGTAGTAGATATATGATAATATGAAACCACTGTGAAATCAACAGCAACATTTATAACCAGTTTTAACCCTAAAAATATTAGCATATACATATATACATATACATACACCTTGTCATGATTTAAATAAAATTGATCCCTTATTGTGTGGGTTGTGTCATGCGGCCAAAAGAAAGAACAAAAAAAAGAGTTGTTGTATTCATTGTGTAGCCGTCAAAAGAAAGAAAGAAAGAATAAAAAGAATTGCGTGAATAATTTTGATTGGTGTATGCTGCATTCATTCAATATCAATGCACAAATATATATATAATAATAACAAAATTCATTATGTGGTCATGCTCTATACTAGTCGCCGATCCAAAAAGATAAATTATAATGAGATCCACTGTACATATATTTGTTGAATCTCGATGCATATTTCTAGATCTAAACAAAACCCACAAAATAGATCACGACGAGTATGCCACCAAGATCACTCACCGGAAGATCCGATGATGATTGATGAAGAAGAAGATGATGAAGATATCGAACCATTACTTACACCAATGATGAAGATTTCGATCCGGAACACCTTTCAACAACCCCCAGATCTCTTCTCTGTCACCATCTCCAATCTGCCATCCACCACCATCAACATCATCAAAATAAAAACGATATAGATTTAGATTATGAAACAAATAGATTATTATTAAATAGATATAGATAGAGAGATAGATAGATCAAATAGATTAATTTGTGGTTGAATTTTTTTGGTATAAAATGATACCACCATCACCTACCCTTTCTCTAAATAGATGCAGATATATGCATATATTTTTGGATATGGATATAGATTTTAACAAGTTTGGTCCCTGAAAGTTCCAGCCAAAAAGATCAGGTTTGGTCCTTTATGCTTGTGAAAGTACCAATATACCCCTCACGTGGGAGGCATGTGGGAATTTAACGGAGTCTAGATAACGGTTGACCGGTCAAAGGACTATATGTGAACCTTATCCTCCTATAAAGGACTGTCAGTGATGTTTTGAATTAGAAAGGACGAAACCTGATCATTTTGATAAACCACAGGGACGATTTGTGTCATTTACTCTTATTATTAGGACATGTTTAGTTCACAACATTTTGTGAACTTAGATGGAATTGGAGGCTAGCTTTCATTGTCCAATTTCATGATATTTCAATCCATTCAGAATTTAATTCCTGTATATTTTAATTCTTTTGATAGATTTTGATTCTTTAAAAACATGAATCAAACCGACCTTTAGGCTTTTGAATTCTTTTTTTTGACAAGTGAATTTTACCTTAGACGCGTATGATGTGTGCTAATCGCACAACGAAAGGGTCCCGCACAAAGCGGATCTTAAATAGTCTTTCTCACCGTACCACCTCCTTAATTGGAAAATACCGTCGAGGAGAACCTACCAAGGTTCGAACTCGAGACCTTGGAGTAAACTCCCCCAGGGCCCCGCATAGCAGGTTTAGTAAAACACCGATAACTTCTAATTAAAAAGCGTAGAGAAAACAAGTAAAATAATTCAGTGTATTAATTTCGTGGAAACTAGCTTTCGTTTGTCCTTTTCCACTTTTTTGTTATTTGCTTCATCAGCAATCACTTTCTTTATAGTGGAACTAATAACTTTTGTACATATTATTCGCTCATTAACCTGTGTAAGTTACAATGAAAAGCTTGCTCGCGTGTTGGACTATTTATTCAAATACCAAGTTATACTAGTTATGTTACCCGGGCGTTGCCCCGGGAGACATAACGTTTACATTAATTTGTTTCTTATTAACGTGTGTCAGAAAATGTATTATCGTGTACGAACATAAGATATAATAATCAATTGTGTGAATAGTTGAAGGAAAAAAAACGAATGTTAATTATGTAGCAATTATATAATTAAATAAAAAAACATAAAAAAACAAATGAAAATGTGACAAAATAGGAAGTTAAAGAATGACAACGCACTAATACAATATTAACTTTGTACAATAAAATCTATAAAGACAAAAATGACTGAAAATTGAAAATTTTAGTTAAAAGAATAAGACAAAAATAAAAACGTAAAATAAATAAACAAACTCACAACCTTTGTTAAATTGGGCGACCAATAGACAATATCAATTTAACATAAATACTATATACTTCAATGCAGTTAGAGAAATAGACCTGATTTGCAGGAACTTTTGTAAATCTCGTTAGCCACTCAAATAACATCTAACGTTCGTTAACATCCATTATGAAAAATAACGTAACTCCCTGTTAGAGAAAAGGATGTGATTTGTGGCAGTTATTGTAACTCCCGTTAAACACTTAAACAAAAGTTAACATCCGTTAGTGTTTATTACAATTTTTGATATTTTTAAATGTTGGGGACCATTATTGTAAAAGTATTTAACGACAGGGACTATATTCGTCAAAAATATTAAAAATGTTTAACGTTGGGGACCATTGTTGTAAGAGTATTTAACGGCGGGGACTATAGTGTCAAAAAAGATACGTGCACGGAAATCGAGCAACGCTATTTATATATATATATAGAATTTGTCCAATGAACAATATTTATTAGGTAACATATTATTCATGAGGAATAAGATGGCTCTTTTTGAACCATATATAAATAATGAACAGACCATATAGGTATAGTTCATAAAAGATTTACTCAAAGTAGAAGAAATTTGATGGAAAATAATGAAGAATTCTATAAAGCTTCTACTTGTTATTTTTATATGAAATATAAAATAAGAGTAATGATATATCAACCTAAAAATCAAACTAATAATCAACCTAAATCCTTTATCACATGACAAGTGTAATCCACTCATTCTCTCTCTCAAGCTCTTCCTTTGATTATGTCAAGTGTCATCATCATGTTGTTAGGCTTATTATTAGGTTGTTTTGGTTAAGTGATTAATCATTTTCCATAAAATAAACAGAGCATATCAATTTCCTGAAAGATATCAAAACAAACTTGGATAAACAAAATAGTTATATCATAGAATAAAATTACCAAAAGTAATCCAAAAACCAAAAACCCTTATTTTTTGTCCGTAGACTTCAAATCACTAGACAAAAACCATGACATAACTGTTTCCACCTTTTGGCTTAATTCATCCCCTTTTGTTTTTGTTTCTATATATATATTGTCATTTACTTAACTCCCTATTTCTCCACTTCATTTTCACTCTATAATCGCAAACAAACATATACTCCTTTTGTAAAAAACCAAATAACAAAAATGTCGTCAAGAACTTTCCCTGAAATGCCAACCCCTTCTTCCTTGTTATCGGCTTATGCCTCAATAACAACCTCAATCATGCTCTTCCGTACAATGTTCGATCAGCTATTTCCACTACAAATTCGACGTTACATTATAGACACCTTTCGTTTCTACTGGAGACCAAAATCATCAAAACTTACTCTTGTTTTTGAAGAGAAAAATGGGTTGACCATTGACCATATGTTTTCTGCCTGTGAAGCCTATCTTTGTTCCAAAATCAGCCCTGATTCTAACCGTCTAAGGTAAGTATGTTTTAAGACGGCATTCTTGATTATTTTTTCTTTAAAAGTTTTGCGCCTAATAAAATTTGAAAGTTTTGTCACTTTTTGTGAAATAATTAGTCTTTTTCCATCTTAAACTATATGTGTACTAGACAAAAATATATACATTCGAGTTTTTACATATAGCTCAAATATGTACTGTAGCTTACATTTAGCCGAGCAGAGAAATTAAGTGCTTAGGACTAGCCGGTAAAAGAAAAAGCTCCGATCTCTAATAAATTCAAGTATGTTAACAAAATATTGTATTTAAACCCCAATTTACCCTTAGTCATGACTCACAAACCAATAGATTGTGGCATTGTGTGTTTTAAGTCATGGTCTACAACTTTGTTGATAGTGTGGATTTTGTGTCGATTATGTGGATGGTTCACTTTTTAAAAAACAATTTGGGTACATATATTAAAATAAAGTCGAACTGGAAATTACAAAAGAAAGGGAGAATTTTATGTGATATATGATTTGGTACTAATAGTATTTTTTTTTTCTTTGAAGACTTTCTAAAATTCTCAAGTTTTGCCAGAGAATTAAAGTGTCCAGAGCCGGAGAAAAAAAATCTCTCCCAAATGTATTCAAGTATATAAATTAACTTTTTTTTATAAATAACAACTAATGTAGTAATGTTATACATTTTTAAAAACTTGGGGCCCTGAAACAAATGGGTCCGGGACTGATCGGATTTGCCCCTCCACGGGCCTCCCCTGCTTTCTAGGAAACTGACTGTTTTGCTGTGTTCTGCTTGCGGGCCATTTACATGTTGGTTCTTTAGGTTTTGTGGTTACTAATATTAATCAGTAGCAATATGAGTAACTTAATACTATGTTTATGTGTGACAATTATAAAGGTAATGCATCTTTCATGTATACAGGGATTACTTAGTTTGTGTCTTGTTATAAACCTTAGTGATGAGCTTGAAATACCCAATTTACCCTTTAGTCATGACTCAGAAACCAATAGTTTGTGCATTTTTATTCATGGTCTACAACTTTGTAGATGGTATGGATTTTGTGTCGATTATGTGGATGGTTCACTTTTAAAAAACAATTTGGGGACACATTAAAATAAAACAGAACTGCAAATTTTTTACACAAATGAAAAATTTTATGTGACGTATGATTTAGTACTTATACTAATAGTATGTTACAATGATCCCAGGGTTACTAAAGATGTGAAAGAAAAGCACATTAACATCAAGTTTGCTGAATCTGAGGAAGTCACCGATTCGTTCAAAGAAATCCCGGTGAAGTGGAACTTTGTGCGTACACAATCGCAACAAAGGCATGGCGGAGACAGCGGCTCAATGTATGAGTACCATGAGTCTGGGATTCCAATGAAGTCCAGTACCTTTTCTGAGCAAAAATACATTGAGTTAAAATTTGACAAAGAATATAAAGAACAAATCATAGGAAGTTACTTGCCATTGATACTAAAAAACCATCAAGAACTCGAAAACAAGAAGAAAGTTGTCAAACTTTACAAGTTACAATCATACGGAGGTGGAGGACATGGTTCGTTTAAGCAGTCAATGAATCTCGACCATCCATCAACGTTTGACACGTTGGCGATGGATCCAGAGGCAAAAAAAGGGATAATTGATGATTTGGATTTGTTTTTGAATAGAAAAGATTATTATAAAAGAGTCGGGAAAGCGTGGAAGAGAGGGTATTTGTTGTATGGTCCGCCTGGGACTGGAAAATCTAGTTTGATTGCGGCTATGGCGAATTATGTGAAGTTTGATATTTATGACTTGCAGTTGTCGAATGTAGGGGGTGATTCGGCTTTGATAGAACTGCTGTTACAGACGTCGAACCGGTCGATTTTGGTTATTGAAGATATTGATTGTAGCATACAGTTGCCTGATCGGAATGGAATTGTTCCCGTCAAGTCTCATGGATCAAAATCTGTTCGTGGTCCCCAGGTCTGCTTCATTTTCCTTGTGCTCTTGTTTCTATTGTCCTGTTTTTAGTATTTGAAATGAGAGGTGATAATCGTACAACCATTCTTGATAAATATTTTACAGCTAACTGTACAAGTCGTTATTGCACAACTGTAGTGGATAAATCAAAAGTAGTGGTACTATTATCATCTCCCATTTGATATCATACAAACTTACAAAGGTTTCATTTTTGTCAAATTTGCGGCTATCCTACTTTACTTTTTAGTAGCTAGTTTGATTTGCACACCCTTTTATTTTGTGAGATGACCCGTATATCACTTAGGTTTTTCTTAAGCGTAAATCATTAAAAATGTTTCTTAGTAATATAAAATAAATCTATATATTTGTATTAATTAATTAAAAGTTTTACTTGTTATTTAAAAGACAAGATTTTTGAATATATATATATTTAAAAAGACACATGTCACTTTGAAAACGTTAGTTGTTGGCTTGTTGATCAAATAATGTCCTTATATTGTTTTAATGTTTTTTTATTTATTTTATAGATAGACAATATTCGACAACAATGACACATTATCATTCAATGGTCACATACTCTATAGTCTATATTACGAGGTGTTGTTCTTGAGCTGATACAGGTGATCCAAAAGAAAAACTTAGGACACGTCATTTTATAAATTCGAAACCGTGACATAGGTTAAATCAAACATTTCGTTGTCTAACGTTTTAATATATTGAATAAAAGATTAACAAGGTAGTAAACTGGTAATTACTTTCCCACGAAGGATAAAGCAAGTGGCAGCAACGTACGTATGTTGGAGTCTTCTCAATTAAGTATTTATAAGGCGACAAACCATATGTATAATTAAAAAACAACTAGTGTTATGCCCGGCTGTTGGCCGGGGATAATTTTAACATATCATTCATTACCATCAGACTAAAGAAAAACATCTAGTTAACCAATACACAATACATCTTAAACACAAGTTTTTGGTAAGATTTACGGTGATCCAAAAGAAAAACTTAGGACACGTCATTTTATAAATTCGAAACCGTGACATAGGTTAAATCAAACATTTCGTTGTCTAACGTTTTAATATATTGAATAAAAGATTAACAAGGTAGTAAACTGGTAATTACTTTCCCACGAAGGATAAAGCAAGTGGCAGCAACGTACGTATGTTGGAGTCTTCTCAATTAAGTATTTATAAGGCGACAAACCATATGTATAATTAAAAAACAACTAGTGTTATGCCCGGCTGTTGGCCGGGGATAATTTTAACATATCATTCATTACCATCAGACTAAAGAAAAACATCTAGTTAACCAATACACAATACATCTTAAACACAAGTTTTTGGTAAGATTTACGGTGATCCAAAAGAAAAACTTAGGACACGTCATTTTATAAATTCGAAACCGTGACATAGGTTAAATCAAACATTTCGTTGTCTAACGTTTTAATATATTGAATAAAAGATTAACAAGGTAGTAAACTGGTAATTACTTTCCCACGAAGGATAAAGCAAGTGGCAGCAACGTACGTATGTTGGAGTCTTCTCAATTAAGTATTTATAAGGCGACAAACCATATGTATAATTAAAAAACAACTAGTGTTATGCCCGGCTGTTGGCCGGGGATAATTTTAACATATCATTCATTACCATCAGACTAAAGAAAAACATCTAGTTAACCAATACACAATACATCTTAAACACAAGTTTTTGGTAAAATTGGTGAAGTTTTTGAAACTTGAGAAGATGGATGAAGGTGAAACTAATACATTGCCACATGAAGCAGAGAAATGATTTTTCTTTCTAAAATATCATCTTACTAATTAATCTTTCTAAAATGACAACTTTATGTCTTTTGTAACCCATTAATTCTCCTTTTCTATCTCATGACTTGAGTTTATCATGTATATCTTGAACTTGGAAGGATTAATACATTAGATCTTTGAGGCTTTTCAATCATCATTACCATACAAGTAATTGCATAAATCATACCTACCCAAATAAACCAATTTCCTAGCACATGGCCACATGGGTCAACAACATATAGAATTTTAGTCTCATTAGTCATTCCCTAGCACAAAGAGGTTTTTTCTTAAAAATTGCCATTCAAAATTATAAATATAAAATAAATCTATATATTTGTATTAATTAATTAAAAGTTTTACTTGTTATTTAAAAGACAAGATTTTTGAATATATATATATTTAAAAAGACACATGTCACTTTGAAAACGTTAGTTGTTGGCTTGTTGATCAAATAATGTCCTTATATTGTTTTAATGTTTTTTTATTTATTTTATAGATAGACAATATTCGACAACAATGACACATTATCATTCAATGGTCACATACTCTATAGTCTATATTACGAGGTGTTGTTCTTGAGCTGATACAGGTGATCCAAAAGAAAAACTTAGGACACGTCATTTTATAAATTCGAAACCGTGACATAGGTTAAATCAAACATTTCGTTGTCTAACGTTTTAATATATTGAATAAAAGATTAACAAGGTAGTAAACTGGTAATTACTTTCCCACGAAGGATAAAGCAAGTGGCAGCAACGTACGTATGTTGGAGTCTTCTCAATTAAGTATTTATAAGGCGACAAACCATATGTATAATTAAAAAACAACTAGTGTTATGCCCGGCTGTTGGCCGGGGATAATTTTAACATATCATTCATTACCATCAGACTAAAGAAAAACATCTAGTTAACCAATACACAATACATCTTAAACACAAGTTTTTGGTAAGATTTACGGTGATGAAATATAAAGCTGCAAACTTTTTTAGAAGATAAAAATTAAAAGTTAAAAACTTTGATGGTAAAAAATACCAAGGTATTATAAATCCTGGGAAAAAGAAAAAATTAATCTCCAAAAGATAAAACTTTAATGGTCAAGAAAAAGTTTAAAGATTTAATGAGTAAAATGCGAAACATTAAAATGTTAAGAAGACGCTAATAAAAAACTCAATAAAAAGAAAAAGCCAAGCATGTCAGTATTCACATGAAAACATTTTATATAGTTTAGAACGAAATGCATTTTTGGTCCCTGCGTTATCACACCATTTGCAATTTTGGTTCAAACATTTGCAAAGTGGCGATTCTGGTGCCACAAATGGAAAAGTTTTGCATTTCTGGTCCATTTTTAACCTTCCGTCCATATGGCTCCGTTATTCGACCCACGTGCGTGTCACGTGTGGGGTAGATTCGTCCTTTCAATGCTTTTGGACCAGATTTGCAACAAAAAAAAACCCACCCATTGCAAATAACAACAATTAAGTCCTTTTGGTGGGGTTTTTTTTGTTGTTGCAAATATCGTTCATTGGCTTTTCTTTTTCGCTTCTTATCGATTTCAACCAACTTTTTCCGTTTTTTGATTCTGATAAAGACGAGCTGCAAATAACAACAATTAAGCACACAATTAGTTTTACAAAACCAAAAATTTTCATTGAGACATTTTATCGAACACCTTAAATGCATAAAAATAAATGTAAAAATAGGAAGTTAATTGTACTTACTCAGATCTCAAATTATGTTCTCTATTATTTCTGAAACTGAATTTACAAGTGAAAACAGCCTGGCGAATATTCCCATTAACTTGAAAAACTTGCGGGCTACATTCGGGTTCACCATCAAATTCAAATACAAATCTCGGGTCACGTTCGACCCGAATACTCAAATGCAACTGAACCATCTTCCCATCACCAATATCCACCCACCCATTCTTACAAACCGACTCACTATCCAAACCCACCGTCACAATCCCCAACAACTTACCCGACCCGAATCCACACACCGGTTTATTCTTGACCCGACCCGAATACACCTCAATCTTTAACACATTCGCTTTCTCAAACTCCGATTTCTTCAAATTAAAACACCCTTGAACTTGATCATTCACTTCACCATCTTTAATTGAAGTAATCTCTGCTATCTGGGTCGGGTTGTTTTTCAGTTTAATCTTGCAGTAACCCGCCGGAGAAGCTCCAGCGCCGGCGCCGGAAAACTTTAAGGCTAAACTTCCGACGATTATTCGAACGTAAGGACACGGATCCATTGCAGAAAAATCCAATCTGTTAGTTTGTTGAATTGTTTTAAATTCTTTAAATGAAAGTGGGTGTATCTATATATATATATATATGTGTGTGTGTGTATGTATATGTGTTTGTTGAATTGAAAAATAACAGATGGATATATTGGAAGAAACAGAGAGATAATGAGCGAGACAGAGAGATTACAGGCTGGATTTATTTGCAATGGGTGGGTTTTTTTTTTGTTGCAAATCTGGTCCAAAAGCATTGAAAGGACGAATCTACCCCACACGTGACACGCACGTGGGTCGAATAACGGAGCCATATGGACGGAAGGTTAAAAATGGACCAGAAATGCAAAACTTTTCCATTTGTGGCACCAGAATCGCCACTTTGCAAATGTTTGGACCAAAATTGTAAATGATGTGATAACACAGGGAAAAAAATGTATTTCGTTCTATAGTTTATAATTAAAAGGAACATTACCAAATCATTTCTATACCTTTGTCACTTTTCGAATTACTCGACTAAAAGTAACCAACGTTAAAACAAAATTTCACCTTTTATTCAATATTTTTTTTTTAAACTTTAAAGGCATCAACAGATAAATGGCTAACAGTCCACGCAGATGCGCTCATGCCGATTCGACTCCCGGCAATGCCCTAAAGGATTGTGTGTTAGATCTAAACTAATATACACACATTCGGCTTTCATTCTTATTTATCTCTCTCTGCTATTCCCAAATTAATAACTAGACCAAAAAGAAATGGCATCTCTCAAGTTTCCGGACATGCCGACCCCTTCGTCTCTGCTGTCGGCTTATGCCTCAATGTCAACTTCAATCATGCTTTTCCGTACAATGTTCAACCAGCTCTTTCCTAGAGAACTCCGACGATATGTCGTCGATGCTGTTCGGTTTTACTGGAAACCGAAATCGTCAAAGCTCACTCTAGTTTTTGAAGAAAAAGATGGCTTGACAATTAATCATATGTTTGATGCTGCCGAAGCCTTTATTTGTACTAAAATCAACCCTGATTCTGACCGTCTTAGGTAATATTATATTTTTCGTAAATCTAGTTTCTAAATTTTAGTATTTTGTCCTCATATATTGAAATGATTACAGGATTACGAAAAATGTTAAGGAAAACCACATCAATATCAAATTTGCGGAATCTGAGGAAGTTGTAGATTCGTTTGAAGGAATTCCTGTTACATGGAGATATGTCCGTCAAAATTCGCAACAAAATCATGGTAGCAGCGGCGACGGTGATGGAAAAAGTAGCTCGAGTGGAGGGTTTTATCTTGAGAAAAAATATATAGAGTTGAAATTTGACAAAAAGTATAAAGAGATAATAATAAGTTCTTATTTACCATTCATTATTAGGAAATCTAAAGAGTTAGAGAACCAAAAAAAAGTAGTTAAGTTACATGATTTGCAATCTTATAGAAGTGGACCGGGCGCTAAAGATTCCGTTGATCTAGACCATCCATCGACGTTTGATACACTCGCGATGGATCCTAAGATGAAAAAGGCGATTATTGATGATTTGGATTTGTTTTTGAGACGGAGAGATTTTTATAAAAGAGTCGGGAAGGCGTGGAAAAGAGGGTATTTGTTGTACGGTCCGCCAGGGACAGGAAAATCTAGTTTGATTGCAGCCATAGCGAATTATCTTAAATTTGATATATATGATTTGCAATTGATGAATGTTGGAAGTGATTCTGGTTTAAAGAAGTTGATGTTAAGAACATCGAATCGGTCGATACTTGTTATTGAAGATATCGATTGCAGCATACAATTGCCCGATCGGAAGGGAATTCCTCTTCCGTCTAGACTACCCGAACCTAAACCCACTCGTGATCCACAGGTTAGTTTTGATGTTCTTTTTGTTATCAATTCTTTTCTTTTTTTTTGGTCGTTTTGATGGTCTTTTTCTATCTGTTTCTGGTCATTTTGATAGTCTTTTTAGCAAGTACAATAATGCATTTTCAGTGGTCAAACATATGCATTTTGGGTCTACTTCATAGAAATTTCATAAATCATTGCTTTATTTTGGTACTTTATTGCCATTAGTTTTGATATATTGTATTCATACGATTCTTTATCGTATCATAGAATAGTGATTTATTTCACTAACTAATGTAGTATGATGTAATGATATTTTCGACTGATAACTCTCATGATTATAATAGTTAACATATAATTTTTGATAAAAACATCAACTGGTTAAGGATAAAAATGTGTAAAGTTAATAAAAAAATTACTTACTAAATTTAATAAAAAAATTACTTAATTTATTAAGTCAATCAATTGTTTCTTGACTTAATAAACAAAAAACAACTAAGGGCTAAGAGTTTTCGTTAAGGTACATTAATTAGTTGTACACTTACCATAAAATTCAGGGGTGGGCTTTTAATATGGAAATGTACAATCTTTTGATGCACGTTAAGTGAAGCCCTAAGGGCTTTGTTTAACATTTTCCTATAATTTATACAAACATTATGCATTCATTCAATCCTTTAATGAATAAATAAATAAACAAACATGTTATGTACTTAAACTCTCGTGATTAAGTAGCTACACTCATTATATAGTAGTCAACACATAAATCTTGATAGATACAACCCTTCTTGAAAATGTGTAATAAAACTCTTGATAGGTACACTATCTATTTAATTAAGCATAAAGTTCCACTTAAAATCTTAAATTAAGAAGGATTGATCTTGGAATAGAATTGGGTTTAAGTGATGTGAAAGACTCGTTGGCGACACTTACGGTCACGGGCCGGTTACGCCACCGAGTAGTGTTTTGTGTCTTTTTTGTTCAGATTGATATCAGCCTCAAACACAATTAAATGAAAATAATTTGTTAGAGCTTCATAACTATTGAATAGTATATCTTTTTGGGTTTATCATATAAGGAAATCCAACATTGTATTTGTCTTGTTATTTTTGTTCTTTCTTTTGATTTATTATATAGACTAAATTTGATTTTAATAAATCTGAGTTTTTTTTTTATCATTTAATTGACTCTTATGCAAAGTGCAAGTCTTTTATTAATATAGAAATTGCTGTCTCCGTAGTTCTCTTTGTCAGGGCTTTTGAACTTCATAGACGGGCTATGGTCTTGTTGTGGGGATGAACGTATAATTATATTTACAACAAACCACAAAGAAAGACTTGACCCTGCATTACTTAGACCAGGGCGGATGGACGTGCACATTCATATGTCTTACTTAACCATTGATGGATTCAAGACACTAGCGGCTAATTACCTTAACATTCACGACCACCATTGGCGATTCAGGGAAATCAAACAGTTGATCGATAGCAACAAGGTTACACCAGCTGAGGTAGCCGAGGAACTTATGAAGTCTGAAAATGTGGAGGTTGCGTTAGAAGGACTTGTGAATTTTTTGAAACGTAAGAAGATGGAAGAAGATGTGATCGATGACGAAAATGATGAAGCTCATGAGGCTAAAAAGATCAAAATTGTACCGTGAATTCCATATAATTGATACTTCATACTCGTCATCATATCTTAGTCGCCTTGTCAAATATTATATTTAGATACTTCATAAAGCCCAAACTTAGCATTGAAGCATTACTATGGAGTATAGCAGGCTTATGAAAACTCTACTACATTGCCGACAGTGATGGAGCCAGGAATCATGGTGATCCGCAACACAAGTAGACTAAATTGCTAAGATTCATAACACTTACAAAAAATTACACTCTCCTAGAATAATAATTACAATTTATAAGCCTAACTGATCCGTGGCTTGGGCCACCCCTAGCTACAGGATAGTTCCGCCACCGATAGTTGAAGAGTACAATATTCATTCTTGTGCATCTCTTTATACAATGATCATTATTTTTGCTTGTCGCAATTAGCAACGTAGCTAAAAGATTTGTTCACATAAGGGCTAAGGCACATTGCACAAAGTATTGGCTATACACTATACGACTTAAGATTTTTAATAATGGGTCAAAATGAGCTAAATGGTAGCATATATACCCAACGATCCCTTTGTAACATCCCAAACTTTTTAACTAACGGTTGACTTGAGTCGTTAAGTCTCTAGGAGATTTATTGATTATATGTTATTAATATGCTTGATGTGAGAGGCTTGAATGTCTTAATGATGGATGTATTGAGGTGTTTAAGGTGTATTTATATGCCTTAGAGGTGCTTGAAGCGTTTAATGAGTTGTAAGTATACCCAATAGGAGTTTTGATCTAAATATGAGCTCTATGGAAGTTCAGGGACTAGTTTTGACATATGTGGAAACCTAAAAACGGGATTAAGGGTTTTGTATCAACTCATTTGCCCCTAATTGCAGAAAATTAATCTTCTCTTTGAACCCTAACCGCCCGCTTGTGCCACATTCAATTCCTTGTTCAATTCCATCGATTTCGGGTTGATTTGGAGATCCAGGGCTTATATTTCGATCTTCTAATCATCTTCAAGGTATAGATTGCAATCATTACTGATTTTTGGTCATTTCCATCTATTCAATTCGTTCATACCTGGTCTTGATCGATTATATGCTTTTCGTTGCTAGAATCGTTGATTTCGGGTTACCCGGTAACCGTTATTGCAATCTATTGGTGTGTTGGGGATCCCGGAAGGTATAATCTTGTTGTTACTGATATTTTTATGATATAATGGAGTCATTATAAGTGTCATATCAGATCTGGACCATAGGGTGTGTTAATCGATTGAAAATCGTCCGTTTTGTCGATTCGGTAACCTAAAACGTTTAGTATTGTGATGCAAATCAAGTATGGATTAATCAAAGATTTTATTGCATCATTATGGTCTTAATATGATGGGTTTTGAGGATTAAAGTCGTGTTTATGATTTGGAGTCGTTTTGGTGGAGTTTCGGTTTGGATTCAATTATGTTTATGAGACGATTTAGGTCAAATCGGGTGTCAAATGATTTGTATAAGGTGTGTAATGAATCCATGAATCAATATATGACTTCATAGTGTCAATTGAATCATATTTTGGGTATATATGAACTGTAGGTGTCATGGTTAATTTCCATGGATGTTTGATGTTTGAGATCTTTTGTAAAACAAAGAGTTTATAAGGTCTGAAAATTCAGTCATATTGCAAAAATCATATCTCCTTTATAATAATGAATTAGGAGATGAATCTTACATTTTTGAAGAGTTCTTTGGGTCCCCTACATTTGTTAAGAACTGAGTTTTCTCTCATTTGGTCGTCTTGTATGCCAAAAGTAGTCTACAAAAAGAGTCAAGTAGTCTACAAGTGAGTCAGGTAGTCTACAGAAAAGTATAGTAGTCTACAAAGAATGAAAGTAGTCAAAAGTAGACTAGTAGTCTACAAATAGATGGAAGTAGTCAACAGAGACTATTATTTGACAGGTATATAGACTGTAGGCCGGTTTAGCCTCGGTTATACTCATTAATTGATCCTATGTTCTTTATAGGTAGTTGGGAACACTTGCTTTGCACGGTAACCTTAGTTATCGTTTGTGTGCGATTCTACGAGGTAAGATACACTACTTTGTCACGCTGAGGGATTCAACAAAAGCATGGTTTTCAGAATATAACTTCTCTAATCTTATCTTGTATACTTAAGGGTATCGGGTTATATGGGAGGTTATATGGGATATGTATTCGACTTATGAGACCTGAAATGCATTTTCCCTTTATATGCAATGCAAAGTTATGTTATGAAATGATATGCAATGTAATGAAATGTGATGCAAGTGTTTGTTGATTGTGATGTGCATGTATGTGTGGCTTGGTCATCTAGTTCACTAGACTTTATAAGTTGCCATGTCACGTGCACGTTTAAGGGCCCAAACGTAAAAGATGATTATATGTTATGTTTAGGTAACTTTGTCACCTAAACTATATGTGATGAAATCGAGCTCGTATATATGATGAAGTGTTAAGCTTAACCCGTATTCACCTTAGCCGGGTGGGTGCGTATATGTTGTTGCTTGGGTAGCTCCTTGCAACGTAATTACGTGGATTGAGTATCTCCGGGTGGAGTGATTACCCACCAATGTCTTGAACATACGGACTACTCCTGGAGTGGCTTGTCATTCCTTAACGACACTTGATGGACCGCCGTATGGCTCATCCATCTAGTCGGGTGTGAGATTCCCGTTAGGTCTTATGACCGCCTACACACAAACTTACACCTTATACGATATGCGTGACTTATGTCACACCTAATGTGATGATATGTGATGATGAAATGATGATTATGCACATTTAGGATGGCTCATCCTACCATGAAAGATGTTGATGCTATGTTATGTTTGTGATGATATGCGATCTGTGTCTTTGATATGAAAAGCTGCTTTACCAAGTTTTAATTGGACAAACGTTTATTAATTTAGTGTTATCTTACTTAGCTAATTCGTTAGCTAACACTTGTTCTTGAAATGTGTTATCCCCTCAGGTTTAGCAAGCTAGAAGTGTGTTGATGGAAAGTGAGCGAGGCATGGGTAGAATACTTGAAGATGCTATTAGTTACCCATAGTTGCTGCTCCTTTTAGACATTTGATTTCGTTATGACTGTTATGTTTTGATATGACTTGTATACGGTTGTATTATGTTGGGCAACCGTAGGATTTCCATTTAATCTATTTTGATGATGTGACGAGTAACACCTTCTATTTTAAGAACAAACCAAACTGGATTTTATGGTTTGGACTTTTAAAACGTTATTCCGCATTCTTTAACACCGTTAGGTGAAAGTTTTTGGAAATCCGTATTTTTAAATGTTGGGTGTTACAAGTTGGTATCAGAGAAATGGTTTAAGTGAACCAATGACTATAGGTATGCCATAGGAATTGGACTTAAACCGATAGAGATCAGGTTAGGCTTATGTAGGTATGCTTAGCCTTTGAGATGAAATGCCTTAGGACGGGTTGGGATGAGTGAGAGTGTAGGAATAAGGCTATATGATGATTGTTTATTGATATGTGAATATGTGTTTTAGCCTTTATTCTTCCGTTTCTCGCTTCTCCGTCGCTAAGTTATTCAATTGCTACGATAGACGGTCCTCGAGGTGATCTTCTATTCCTCTAACTGAATTTGATAAACTTTTGCCTTATGAAATGTGAGAAGTTGTTGAGATGGACAAAAGTTGGAGGATTAGATGAATGGAATTTGTGACAATCGTCAATTTTCGGATAAAACAAAAAAAAAAAATTTAAATCTTTTATTAAATAAGATTTAATCTAAAAATATTAAGAAATATTAAATATTAAGCTTTATATTAAATAGAAATTGGTCTATTTAATATAATACGTTATAAACAACTAAAATAGTTGGAATAATGAAGATATTTAATGAACAAAGAATAAATCTCAATTTATCACCAGAAACCTCAATCTATTCTCAAATAGATTAAAACCAAACAACCACAAAATCACACTTGCTAGTCAAGTATGATTCACTCAACTATTTGTTGAATGTTCTATTACAAACAATAATCAAAAACCTAGATTATTATTACAGATCATTAAGCAGATATATATATTTGTATATATATATATCGAATAAAGATAGAGAGAAAAATATGTGTGTGTGTATTTTAGATTTAGGGTTCTTAACCCTAAATCTGAAGACATGAAGTATATATACACACACAACTATTGACAAATTACAACATTAGTCCCTGTACTTCAATCTTCTTCCAAACGTACAGCTCCAGTCCTTATAAGCATAAACTTTACACTCCAAGTCCTCCTGCAACACTAATCACACAATGAGCTAAACAATAACAAGAAATTAGATGATAGTTGATAAACAATTCAAGAGAATGAGATTATAACTTCAACATTCCCCCTTAATCTTATTCTCAAATAAGTTAACAAGCTTCAGTTTGTTACAAATAATCTCATGACTTTTTGTATCCAACCCTTTTGTTAGAATATCTGCTACATTTAAAGCAGACTCTATTTTCTCAGTTTTGATAACACCAGCAAGTATCTTTTCTCTAACAAAATGTAGATCAATTTCAAGATGCTTTGTTCTTTCATGGAACACAGGGTTGGTAGCAATCTTAATTGCAGATTTATTATCACAAAACAACTTAACAGGCAATACATTAGTAACTTGTAAATCCTGCAAGATTTTCACAATCCAAATTATTTCACAAGTAACAGAGGCCATTGCCCTATATTCACCTTCAGTAGATGACTTAGATATAGTGTTTTGTTTCTTACTCTTCCAAGATACCAAAGAACCACAAAAATATACAAAGTAACCAGTAACTGACCTCCTGCTTGAAATGCATTTGGCCCAGTCAGAGTCAACATAGGCTTCAAGATTAAAAGAATCAAACCTGCTGATCAAGATACCTTTCCCAGGTGCACCTTTTAAGTATCTCAATACTCTAAGTGCAACTTTAAGATGTGAAGCAAGAGGTTTATGCATAAACTGGCTTAAGCAATGAACAGTATATGCAATATCAGGTCTAGTATGAGTCAAATAAATAAGCTTGCCAATCAACTTTTGATATTCTGTAACATTTTCAAGAATAGGATCATCAATTGACTCACAACTAGACAATTGAACATTAGGATTCAAAGGTACACTGACTGGCTTCCCAGCCAGAAGGCCAAATTCAGACAAAAGATCTAAACAATACTTTCTTTGGTTTAAACATAAACCATCATTAGTGTCAACAACTTCAATGCCTAAAAAATACTTGAGCTTCCCTAAATCTTTTATCAAAAATTTGGTTTTAAGATAAGATTTAAACTTATCAATTTCAGCTTCATTATTGCCAGTGATAATAATATCATCAACATATACTAACAATGCAATAAAAACACCATTACCAGTCTTAGTAAAAAGTGAGTAATCACTTTTACTTTGCATAAAACCATCACCAATTAAAGCTTCAGTAAGCTTAGCATTCCATTGTCTAGGAGCTTGTTTTAAGCCATAAAGAGACTTATTCAACTTGCATACTCTAGTATCACTCTTGTCAAAGAAACCTTCAGGCAGTTTCATATAAACAGTTTCTTCAAGGTCACCATACAAGAAAGCATTATTTATATCAAGTTGATACAAACACCAATTATTTTGAACAGCTAAAGCAATTAAGCACCTAACAGTTACAATCTTTACAACAGGTGAAAAAGTTTCATCAAAATCTACACCTTCCTTTTGACTATAACCCTTAGCAACCAACCTAGCTTTATATCTTTCTATTTCACCATTAGATTTATACTTAATCTTATATATCCACTTGCATCCAATTGGTTCTCTTCCTTCAGGAAGATTAGTTAATTCCCAAGTATTGTTTCTATAAAGAGCTTCCATTTCAAGATTCATAGCATCTACCCAATGTTTTTCTTTACAAGCAATACTATATCTACTAGGTTCAGTGCTTTTATTAAGCTCAGAAATAAAGGAAACACAAGTAGGATGCAAATTAGAATAACAAACAAACTTTTCAATGCCATATTTAACACTGCTATTAACAACAAAGTCTTTATATTTGTTAGCAGGAAACACAGAAACTCTATCAGACCTTCTAAGAACCTGATCAGAATTATTATCAATAACATTATTGTTATTTTCATTTTCATTTTGTAAATCATTGATTTGTTGATTCTGCATATGAGCATCTTCATTATTGACAACATAATCATCACCCTCAGAATTATTTCCATTCAAATCATTAGCAGCAGCATCCAGATTCTCATTAGTAGAGCTAGAAGAAGCACTGCCAGAATGAGAATGGTTGCTACCATCACTTACCTCATTTCCTCTCACTTCATCATTGGGAATAGAAGGCTGCTCATATAAATCAAAAAAAGTTTCTTGAACTAAAACTTGTTCAGAATCTTTAACTTGTTGTTTATGTTTTAAAGGAAAAATGTTTTCAAAAAACTTAACATCTCTAGAAAAAAATATTTTGTTATCATTGAGAGAAAGAAGCTTGTACCCTTTTTTTGAATTAGAATAACCAATTAAGATACATTTAGAAGACCTGCTTTGAAATTTATCCAAGACATTTAAATTTTTTGAAAAACATAAGCAACCAAAGTTTCTTAAGTGAGAGAAAAAAGGAGGTTTATTAAAGATCATCTCATAAGGAGTTTTTCCATTTAGCACTGAAGAAGGTAATCTGTTAATAATATAACAAGCAGTCAGAACACATTCAGTCCACAAATTTAAGGGAATACCCCCTTGAAACAAAAGAGCTCTAGCAACATTAAGAATATGTCTATGCTTTCTTTCTACAATCCCATTCTGTTGAGGAGTATGAGGAATAGAAGTTTGATGCACAATACCATTTGTCTCAACAAAATTAGTAAAATTTTTGTTAACAAACTCAGTCCCATTGTCACTTCTTAAAGTCTTAATGGTTTTATTAAACTGATTTTTTAACAAGTTATAAAAAACAACAGTGTTCTCAAACACTTCATCTTTAGTTTTTAACAAGTATACCCAGACAGCTCTGGTGTAATCATCAACAATGGTTAAAAAATATCTGTAACCATCTCTGCTAGTCACCCTGTAAGGACCCCAAACATCTAAATGTATAAGCTGACCTAATTCAGTAGATTTATGATCACTTTGAGGAAAAACATCTCTAGTTTGTTTTGCCTGATGACAAATTTCACAAACATAATCTTTACATTGTTTAAAATTCAAATCAGACTGAAGTTTATTTAGAACAGATTCAGAAGGATGACCTAATCTATGATGCCAAACAGTTTTAGACACATTGCAAGTAATCATTCTATCAATACCTTCTAAACATTCATCAATATAGTACAATCCACCTTCTTGTCTACCAGTCCCTAGAACTTTCATTGTATTCAAACCCTGAGCCATAACATAGCACATAGTATCATCAAAAGCAATAAGATATTTACTATGCTTAGCAACTTTGTGAACAGATAACAGGCTGACACAATATTCAGGAACAACAAGAACATCAAAAAGAGTTAAATAAGGAGTTAATTGTAAATTCCCAATTTTATGAACATAAGCAAAGGTTCCATTTGGAGGTTAAAGAGCCATTATTTCTAGAATTCTTAGCAAAGTTATTCACAGAAGGCATATTTCTAGCATTATTAATCTTTGACACAAAAGCAGAAGATTGTGACTTGGCATTAGAAGTAGCAGATAACCCTCTATGTGACTCATCCCTAGATATAATAGAATATGCAGTTTTTAAGTCAGGTAAAGGATCTCTGGTTAAGATATTACTTCTAACACTCATGTAAACATCATCAAGACCCATCAAGAACTGCATCAGTTTAATCAATTGAGAATGTTTAGAGAAATCTTGAGCAGCATGGCAAGTACACCAGGTAACTGAACTAAAGCATCAAACTGTTTCCACAAAGCATTCAGTTTATGATAATAATCAGATAAAGGCATACCATTTTGACATAAAGAGTTAATTTTATGATGCAAATTAAAAATCACAGAACCATCCACTTTATCATAAGTTTCTTTTAATTCTTGCCATATAAGAGAAGCTTTTCTAGAAAAAATCTGACCAAGATATAACTCTTCAGAAATAGAATTCAGAATCCAAGAAATAACCACAGCATTACATCTATCCCATTGTTTTCCTAGAACTTCATCTATATTAGATCTTCTGCAACTACCATCAATAAAACCAACTTTGTTTTTAGCCTCTAAAGCAAGAAGCATAGCACAACTCCATATTTGATAATTTTCAGTACCTTTTAATTTTATTGACACAATAGACAAAGTACTAGAATCATTAGGATGCAAATGTAAAGGACTTCCTAAATCCAATTGACTTATTTTAGTGATACTATCATCACTTCCATTTTCAGACTCATAATCAAAACCATGAATATTATCATCATCCATATTAGCAAACAGAATCAAACAGTCACAAGTAAACAACCAACAGTTAATCTCAATTAACAATCGACAATAAAAACAAGAAAAATTAAATGAAAAATTATATATATATATATTTTGAAAAATAAATCTTATCCATATATATATATATATATATATATATATATATATATATATATATATATATATATATATATATATATATATATATATATATATATATATATATATATATATATATATATATATATATATATATATATATATATATATATATATATATATATATATATATATATATATATATATATATATATATATATATATATATATATATATATATATATATATATATATATATATATATATATATATATATATATATATATATATATATATATATATATATATATATATATATATATATATATATATATATATATATATATATATATATATATATATATATATATATATATATATATATATATATATATATATATATATATATATATATATATATATATATATATATATATATATATATATATATATATATATATATATATATATATATATATATATATATATATATATATATATATATATATATATATATATATATATATATATATATATATATATATATATATATATATATATATATATATATATATATATATATATATATATATATATATATATATATATATATATATATATATATATATATATATATATATATATATATATATATATATATATATATATATATATATATATATATATATATATATATATATATATATATATATATATATATATATATATATATATATATATATATATATATATATATATATATATATATATATATATATATATATATATATATATATATATATATATATATATATATATATATATATATATATATATATATATATATATATATATATATATATATATATATATATATATATATATATATATATATATATATATATATATATATATATATATATATATATATATATATATATATATATATATATATATATATATATATATATATATATATATATATATATATATATATATATATATATATATATATATATATATATATATATATATATATATATATATATATATATATATATATATATATATATATATATATATATATATATATATATATATATATATATATATATATATATATATATATATATATATATATATATATATATATATATATATATATATATATATATATATATATATATATATATATATATATATATATATATATATATATATATATATATATATATATATATATATATATATATATATATATATATATATATATATATATATATATATATATATATATATATATATATATATATATATATATATATATATATATATATATATATATATATATATATATATATATATATATATATATATATATATATATATATATATATATATATATATATATATATATATATATATATATATATATATATATATATATATATATATATATATATATATATATATATATATATATATATATATATATATATATATATATATATATATATATATATATATATATATATATATATATATATATATATATATATATATATATATATATATATATATATATATATATATATATATATATATATATATATATATATATATATATATATATATATATATATATATATATATATATATATATATATATATATATATATATATATATATATATATATATATATATATATATATATATATATATATATATATATATATATATATATATATATATATATATATATATATATATATATATATATATATATATATATATATATATATATATATATATATATATATATATATATATATATATATATATATATATATATATATATATATATATATATATATATATATATATATATATATATATATATATATATATATATATATATATATATATATATATATATATATATATATATATATATATATATATATATATATATATATATATATATATATATATATATATATATATATATATATATATATATATATATATATATATATATATATATATATATATATATATATATATATATATATATATATATATATATATATATATATATATATATATATATATATATATATATATATATATATATATATATATATATATATATATATATATATATATATATATATATATATATATATATATATATATATATATATATATATATATATATATATATATATATATATATATATATATATATATATATATATATATATATATATATATATATATATATATATATATATATATATATATATATATATATATATATATATATATATATATATATATATATATATATATATATATATATATATATATATATATATATATATATATATATATATATATATATATATATATATATATATATATATATATATATATATATATATATATATATATATATATATATATATATATATATATATATATATATATATATATATATATATATATATATATATATATATATATATATATATATATATATATATATATATATATATATATATATATATATATATATATATATATATATATATATATATATATATATATATATATATATATATATATATATATATATATATATATATATATATATATATATATATATATATATATATATATATATATATATATATATATATATATATATATATATATATATATATATATATATATATATATATATATATATATATATATATATATATATATATATATATATATATATATATATATATATATATATATATATATATATATATATATATATATATATATATATATATATATATATATATATATATATATATATATATATATATATATATATATATATATATATATATATATATATATATATATATATATAAAAACCAAGAAAGAAAGAAAAGAATGATTTTTGGGAAACTTTCGATCCATATTACGGAAAAGTTACACGTTAGTTTTCAATTCTGAAAGTTGCTGGGAGTTCGTTATTGACTCCTCTAGTTGTGTGGTGAGTTTCGTTACAATTGGTGATCGTTTATTTTTGGAAGATTTTGTTAGTTTTGAAGTTCTCGTAAGGTTTTCGGGTTAGATTTAAGGAAAGTGGTTAAGACTTCCAAGTTGTTATTATAGTGATATGGATAGACTGAGGTACAAAGAATCTAGACAAGAAAACGGATTTGTTGAATCTCGTTTCGTTTACAAGTTATTCGTATCGCGAGATGCTCCGTGGAAGCATTTTACATAGTTTTATTAACATAAAACGTCAACTGGGTCTTGATACGAAGCAGCCAGAATCATCGTTTAAACAGGTTATTTATCACTTATAAGTTTCCTATGTTGAATTAGAAACAAGAAATACAAAGTTATAATTTGACCGTTAAAGACCGTTAGATTTTCTGACACTTTCAGTCCTAATCGTTAGATTTTCTGACACTTTCAGTCCTAATCGTTAGATTTTCTGACAGTTTTGGTCGTAACCGTTAGATTTCTGACACTTTCAGTCCTAACCGTTAGATTTTCTGACACTTTCAGTCCTAACGTTAGATTTCTGACAGTTTCAGTCCTAACCGTTAGATTTCTGACATTTTCAGTCCTAATCGTTAGATTTCTGACACTTTCAGTCCTAACCGTTAGATTTCTGACACTTTCAGTCCTAACGTTAGATTTCTGACACTTTCAGTCCTAACCGTTAGATTTTCTGACACTTTCAGTCCTAACGTTAGATTTTCTGACACTTTCAGTCCTAACCGTTAGATTTTCTGACACTTTCAGTCCTAACGTTAGATTTTCTGACACTTTCAGTCCTAACGTTAGATTTCTGACAGTTTCAGTCCTAACCGTTAGATTTCTGACATTTTCAGTCCTAACGTTAGATTTCTGACAGTTTCAGTCCTAACCGTTAGATTTTGATCCAAAGGTAAAATTATTTTATTGGACGATGATCCAAAGGCATATTTAATCATTTTTGATTTAAAGTTAGGTATATTGTTTGGGCCCGTGATCCAAAGATATAGCCTTACTTTATTGGATAATGATCCAAAGGTATAATCATTTTATTGGACAATGATCCAAAGGTAAATCCTTATTATAAACTCTATGAACTCACCAACTTTATGTTGACGAAACTTTAAAACGTGTATTTCTCAGGTACTTGAGCTATTTGATGCATATACGTGATGCATACTATTTGGAGTCTCAAACATTTGGAGGTGTCTTAACTTGTTGATATTTGAAGTCATTCTATCTTTTGTAATATTTCAACAAGTATTATGTATAAAAGTTTATCAAAACGTCTCATTGTAGAGGGCGTTCATTATAATATGTGTTTGCAATGTCCATTATTGTTCACCCCTGTTTTCCGCAAATAAATATATTTTGGGGGTGTGACAGAATTGGTGAAAAGAAAGTGATACACAATGGTGGTAATGAACACACATGTGAAAGGATACAACTACAATTGTGGTCCGGAACATAATTGCAAGTGTATCACGACGCGAACGTGTTTGTATGGCCATGCTTGTGTTGACCGGTGTACAAAGTAATGAAGTTGGAGAGATTTCTATGTAGTGAATCTTTATGTGTCGAGAGTAAACATCGTGATACAACTATAATGATGTTGATGCCTCAAGTGTGTTGAAATGTGAGAAGATCGATGGAAAGTGATAGCCTTATTAAATGTTTATGAGGATTATGTTGTACATGAAGTTAAATGAAGTTTTGAGATAAGTGAGGAGTGAAATTATTAGTAGTCAATGTTGTTAAGTCTACTAGTTTAAAGGACATGGACTTGAAGTTGATGATGAAAGTCCTGCTTAGGTTAATCATACGCTCGTTATGACCCTATTGAGTTTCTTGAAGTACCTGCATGGTAACGAATGGTCCTTACCATGTCGTGAACTTAAGGGATAAAGTTTAAAGTTTCTCTAGACCGTTCAGTCATTACGTTCGGTGATGACATTATTATCTATTCTAAGTATAATGAAGAACATCATGCTGTGTAAGGAACGTTACTACGATTTTCTACAAGTAGAGGCCTAATTCTAAATTCGCCCAAAGTGAGTAAAAGTTAAAGTAGAAGCTGACGCGTAGAATTGAAAGGAACAAGGTTCCATTTAATGTTTAATTCCATGACTATAAGGTTATGGTAAGCACTTGTCTACAATGAGCCAGTCAAAGGTGATGTTTCTAGAGACGAAGATGTTGGTATTATGTGAGTGGATTCTGGAAATTCATAAATAACCAGCGTGGAACTATAAGTCTAAAAGTAAGATTTCGGTATCCGAGAACGAAATGACCAAAAGTTGTACTTGAGGAAGTTTATGAACCGTGGTGACATGCTCATTTGGATGCCGCCTGAAGTGTGATACGACCTATTATGATACGAGGTGTAGTAAATTTTATATGTTGACGTGTGATTGGGTTAAAAGCCAAGGCTAGACACCGAAAGTTTGGTGGCAATACAAGGAGTTTAATGGTCCTCTGACGGAAGTGAGTGGTCACGTCTCCTTGGAATAAGAGACAAAGTTGCGTGGGAAGTTAAAGGTAATGATATGACATGAGCAATTAGTAGGCAAGTTGTCCAAAAATGCTTATTTCATGGTGAACTATTGCACCGTTTCCTTGGACATGAAAGAAAAGATGTATGATCAAGAAGTGCTCTTAAAGTGTGAAAGTAAATGGCTGAATGTTTTGAATCGAGACGGCCGTTATGTGAAAATTTTTAAAGATGTTTGTCAAAGTATGAGGAAAATGGTGAACTCAAGTGATGCCTATCACTCTTAGATTGATGGGAAAGAGAATGAATGAGTTAGAAACTTGGTAAAACCATATGATTGTGTGATGGTGCCTCAAATTTATTGTTGAGTTCATATGCAACAATGATTATGCCATAGGTGTTGGATGTCATTTCATGATACGACAAGTTATTGAAAGGAAAAGTGCAGAGCCAAAGATCATAAAGACAATAGTTCATAAAGTTGGAATTGTTAAAGAATTGAAAGGAACAAGGTTCCATTTAATGTTTAATTCCATGACTATAAGGTTATGGTAAGCACTTGTCTACAATGAGCCAGTCAAAGGTGATGTTTCTAGAGACGAAGATGTTGGTATTATGTGAGTGGATTCTGGAAATTCATAAATAACCAGCGTGGAACTATAAGTCTAAAAGTAAGATTTCGGTATCCGAGAACGAAATGACCAAAAGTTGTACTTGAGGAAGTTTATGAACCGTGGTGACATGCTCATTTGGATGCCGCCTGAAGTGTGATACGACCTATTATGATACGAGGTGTAGTAAATTTTATATGTTGACGTGTGATTGGGTTAAAAGCCAAGGCTAGACACCGAAAGTTTGGTGGCAATACAAGGAGTTTAATGGTCCTCTGACGGAAGTGAGTGGTCACGTCTCCTTGGAATAAGAGACAAAGTTGTGTGGGAAGTTAAAGGTAATGATATGACATGAGCAATTAGTAGGCAAGTTGTCCAAAAATGCTTATTTCATGGTGAACTATTGCACCGTTTCCTTGGACATGAAAGAAAAGATGTATGATCAAGAAGTGCTCTTAAAGTGTGAAAGTAAATGGCTGAATGTTTTGAATCGAGACGGCCGTTATGTGAAAATTTTTAAAGATGTTTGTCAAAGTATGAGGAAAATGGTGAACTCAAGTGATGCCTATCACTCTTAGATTGATGGGAAAGAGAATGAATGAGTTAGAAACTTGGTAAAACCATATGATTGTGTGATGGTGCCTCAAAATTTATTGTTGAGTTCATATGCAACAATGATTATGCCATAGGTGTTGGATGTCATTTCATGATACGACAAGTTATTGAAAGGAAAAGTGCAGAGCCAAAGATCATAAAGACAATAGTTCATAAAGTTGGAATTGTTAAAGAAGTGTTTTGATTAGCTCAAAATTGTCTAAAGGTTTTGTGGTGAACAAAGGAAGCTTATTATGAGCAAAGTGGGTAATATGGTCTAACCATAAGTCTCTATGGAGGGATATGTTATGCATCGAAAGTATGGCGAGTCGACCCTTTGTTCAAATGAATTATGTGAGTTGTGATAGCAAGTTAGTAAGGATACGTGCTTGGAAGGCTTAACCGCCAAATGAATAGTATTCGCTGAATGTATTATGAGAATATATGTGTTGTTGATAATGTCGGTGTTATGGCTTAATGTTGTTATGTGATGACTTATATGTGGCACTTAAGTATGGTATGTCTAGTTCACTAGATACACGTATGAATCACTATGAGTTGTGCACGTTAGTGGATTAAACGTTAAAGTAGATGTGGGATTAATTAGGTAATGAATGTACCTAATGTTAAAGTAATATGTGAAATGAGGGAAATCGTGTTAGACGTAATGCTAGTGCGTAAGACGTGGGAAATCGTGCTTGTTGTAAAGCTAATGCTTAAAATGTAAATTGATTAAAGATATAAGAACATGTGAGAAAGATGTACATGTAATTTAAGATGTGGGATTACGATGTGACGTGAGATCTAAGTAAGGTATGTAGATATGTGTGATATAATCGTTGATAGGCACAATTAGGAGTAAATACTCTACATGTGCTAATATGAATACGTGTGACAAGTTTATGTGTGATATGCCAAGATATGTTACGAAGTTACGTTTAAGTGGTAAGTCTATGACGATGTAATATAAGACATGGATTAAGGTGTGAGTATACGATGATATGATGTATATGTTGATATGAAACCAATGTGAATTTATTGGGAGATATGAGTATGGATGCTAAGAAATGGTTGAAGATGGTCTGGTTGAGATTCTTGGCCAAAAAAAAGTAAAAGAAGCTTCATAGGAGGTTAATTGAGCTTGGGCTAGTGAAATGGAATCATATTTATGGTGAAAGTTGATTTGAAAGTTATCCTCACCTATTTGATGCTGAAGTGATTCCGAGGACGGAATCCTCTTAAGGGGGAGGTAATTGTAACATCCCAAACTTTTTAACTAACGGTTGACTTGAGTCGTTAAGTCAACACTTCGTGTCTGTTAAGTCTCTAGGAGATTTATTGATTATATGTTATTAATATGCTTGATGTGAGAGGCTTGAATGTCTTAATGATGGATGTATTGAGGTGTTTAAGGTGTATTTATATGCCTTAGAGGTGCTTGAAGCGTTTAATGAGTTGTAAGTATACCCAATAGGAGTTTTGATCTAAATATGAGCTCTATGGAAGTTCAGGGACTAGTTTTGACATATGTGGAAACCTAAAAACGGGATTAAGGGTTTTGTATCAACTCATTTGCCCCTAATTGCAGAAAATTAATCTTCTCTTTGAACCCTAACCGCCCTCTTGTGCCACATTCAATTCCTTGTTCAATTCCATCGATTTCGGGTTGATTCGGAGAGATCCAGGGCTTATATTTCGATCTTCTAATCATCTTCAAGGTATAGATTGCAATCATTACTAATTTTTGGTCATTTCCATCTATTCAATTCGTTCATACCTGGTCTTGATCGATTACATGCTTTTCGTTGCTAGAATCGTTGATTTCGGGTTACCCGGTAACCGTTATTGCAATCTATTGGTGTGTTGGGGATCCCGGAAGGTATAATCTTGTTGTTACTGATATTTTTATGATATAATGGAGTCATTATAAGTGTCATATCAGATCTGGACCATAGGGTGTGTTAATCGATTGAAAATCGTCCGTTTTGTCGATTCGGTAACCTAAAACGTTTATTATTGTGATGCAAATCAAGTATGGATTAATCAAAGATTTTATTGCATCATTATGGTCTTAATATGATGGATTTTGAGGATTAAAGTCGTGTTTATGATTTGGAGTCGTTTTGGTGGAGTTTCGGTTTGGATTCAATTATGTTTATGAGACGATTTAGGTCAAATCGGGTGTCAAATGATTTGTATAAGGTGTGTAATGAATCCATGAATCAATATATGACTTCATAGTGTCAATTGAATGATATTTTGGGTATATATGAACTGTAGGTGTCATGGTTAATTTCCATGGATGTTTGATGTTTGAGATCTTTTGTAAAACAAAGAGTTTATAAGGTCTGAAAATTCAGTCATATTGCAAAAATCGTATCTCCTTTATAATAATGAGTTAGGAGATGAATCTTACATTTTTGAAGAGTTCTTTGGGTCCCCTACATTTGTTAAGAACTGAGTTTTCTCTCATTTGGTCGTTTTGGTGGAGTTTCGGTTTGGATTCAATTATGTTTATGAGACGATTTAGGTCAAATCGGGTGTCAAATGATTTGTATAAGGTGTGTAATGAATCCATGAATCAATATATGACTTCATAGTGTCAATTGAATGATATTTTGGGTATATATGAACTGTAGGTGTCATGGTTAATTTCCATGGATGTTTGATGTTTGAGATCTTTTGTAAAACAAAGAGTTTATAAGGTCTGAAAATTCAGTCATATTGCAAAAATCGTATCTCCTTTATAATAATGAGTTAGGAGATGAATCTTACATTTTTGAAGAGTTCTTTGGGTCCCCTACATTTGTTAAGAACTGAGTTTTCTCTCATTTGGTCGTTTTGTATGCCAAAAGTAGTCTACAAAACTGAATATAGTCAAAAGATGAAAGTAGTCTACAGAATATGAAAGTAGTCAAAAAGAAAGTAGTCTACAAAACTGAATATAGTCAAAAGATGAAAGTAGTCTACAAAACTGAATATAGTCAAAAGATGAAAGTAGTCTACAAAACTGAATATAGTCAAAAGATGAAAGTAGTCTACAAAACTGAATATAGTCAAAAGATGAAAGTAGTCTACAAAACTGAAATAGTCAAAAGATGAAAGTAGTCTACAAAACTGAATATAGTCAAAAGATGAAAGTAGTCTACAAAACTGAATATAGTCAAAAGATGAAAGTAGTCTACAAAACTGAATATAGTCAAAAGATGAAAGTAGTCTACAAAACTGAATATAGTCAAAAGATGAAAGTAGTCTACAAAACTGAAATAGTCAAAAGATGAAAGTAGTCTACAAAACTGAATATAGTCAAAAGATGAAAGTAGTCTACAAAACTGAATATAGTCAAAAGATGAAAGTAGTCTACAAAACTGAATATAGTCAAAAGATGAAAGTAGTCTACAAAACTGAATATAGTCAAAAGATGAAAGTAGTCTACAAAACTGAAATAGTCAAAAGATGAAAGTAGTCTACAAAACTGAATATAGTCAAAAGATGAAAGTAGTCTACAAAACTGAATATAGTCAAAAGATGAAAGTAGTCTACAAAACTGAATATAGTCAAAAGATGAAAGTAGTCTACAAAACTGAATATAGTCAAAAGATGAAAGTAGTCTACAAAACTGAAATAGTCAAAAGATGAAAGTAGTCTACAAAACTGAATATAGTCAAAAGATGAAAGTAGTCTACAAAACTGAATATAGTCAAAAGATGAAAGTAGTCTACAAAACTGAATATAGTCAAAAGATGAAAGTAGTCTACAAAACTGAATATAGTCAAAAGATGAAAGTAGTCTACAAAACTGAAATAGTCAAAAGATGAAAGTAGTCTACAAAACTGAATATAGTCAAAAGATGAAAGTAGTCTACAAAACTGAATATAGTCAAAAGATGAAAGTAGTCTACAAAACTGAATATAGTCAAAAGATGAAAGTAGTCTACAAAACTGAATATAGTCAAAAGATGAAAGTAGTCTACAAAACTGAAATAGTCAAAAGATGAAAGTAGTCTACAAAACTGAATATAGTCAAAAGATGAAAGTAGTCTACAAAACTGAATATAGTCAAAAGATGAAAGTAGTCTACAAAACTGAATATAGTCAAAAGATGAAAGTAGTCTACAAAACTGAATATAGTCAAAAGATGAAAGTAGTCTACAAAACTGAAATAGTCAAAAGATGAAAGTAGTCTACAAAACTGAATATAGTCAAAAGATGAAAGTAGTCTACAAAACTGAATATAGTCAAAAGATGAAAGTAGTCTACAAAACTGAATATAGTCAAAAGATGAAAGTAGTCTACGTATATATGATGAAGTGTTAAGCTTAACCCGTATTCACCTTAGCCGGGTGGGTGCGTATATGTTGTTGCTTGGGTGGGTCCTTGCAACGTAATTACGTGGATTGAGTATCTCCGGGTGGAGTGATTACCCAACATTGTCTTGAACATACGGACTACTCCTGGAGTGGCTTGCCATTCCTTAACGACACTTGATGGATCGCCGTATGGCTTATCCATCTAGTCGGGTGTGAGGTTCCCGTTAGGTCTTATGACCGCCTACACACAAACTTACACCTTATACGATATGCGTGACTTATGTCACACCTAATGTGATGATATGTGATGATGAAATGATGATTAGGCACATTTAGGATGGATCATCCTACCATGAAAGATGTTGATGCTATGTTATGTTTGTGATGATATGCGATGTGTGTATTTGATATGAAAAGCTGCTTTACCAAGTTTTAATTGGACAAACGTTTATTAATTTAGTGTTATCTTACTTAGCTAATTCGTTAGCTAACACTTGTTCTTGAAATGTGTTGTCCCCTCAGGTTTAGCAAGCTAGAAGTGTGTTGATGGAAAGTGAGCGAGGCATGGGTAGAATACTTGAAGATGCTATTAGTTACCCATAGTTGCTGCTCCTTTTAGACATTTGATTTCGTTATGACTGTTATGTTTTGATATGACTTGTATACGGTTGTATTATGTTGGGCAATCGTAGGATTTCCATTTAATCTATTTTGATGACGTGACGAGTAACATCTTCTATTTTAAGAACAAACCAAACTGGATTTTATGGTTTGGACTTTTAAAACGTTATTCCGCATTCTTTAACACCGTTAGGTGAAAAGTTTTTGGAAATCCGTATTTGTAAATGTTGGGTGTTACACCCTTTAATATGACATATATATTAAGATAAAAAAAACTAAACCTTAATTGCAAGGTGATATTAAACACTCAGGTAAGCGATCTGTGTACCATTAGTTTTTGACGATACACCACTAAATGTGATTTACAGGGTTGTCTTGTACAATACAATAAAGTATATTTGGTGGTGTATCACAAAAAACTAGTGGTGTACAAGTCATCACCCAAACAATAAAACACTTAACAAAGCAAGAACATTTAACAAGGCCTGTTGTTGTTGTATTGCTAAACGCCTATAACCAATATGAACATGGCCCATAACAGGGACCAATAATACCACGGCCCATAAAGGGACCGAAATGAACCACGACACATAATAGAGACATGGTTATCAAAACATATATGTACGGAAAATTATAAGATGAAATCACGGCAAGATCAAAAGTTTCATTAATCTTTTCTCTGGGAAAAACCATTAATAAAATGGAGCTATAAAAATCACCATGGTTAAATATAAAACAAACACTAAACGCCCAAATGCCAGATTATAATCTACATTAAAGTAAATGTGAAAGTTATAATACGAGTGTAATAGTGTATGACTATGTCTAACATAAGTTCAATAATTATATCAAATGTTACCAAATTTTTAAGTTTTATGATTACTTGGAATAAATTTTATATTGGTGTTTTGGACAAGAATTTAGAACTTCACTTTTACTGAAATTTTCATGCAACTTTAAGTAATTTAAATAAATGAATTTATTAAGTTCCCAATTGGCAAATTTTTATGTCACAAACTTTACATTGTTAACTTTTCCACAATTTTATCATTATATTACATGTTTTTTTATCTATAAATACAAACGGCTCAAAGAAGGTCGGTGTTTGTGCAATTAAACCTTTTACAACAAATAACAATCAAAATAATTTTAGAAATATTTTATCTTTTTATTCTTGAAATTTAACACATTTAATTGTATTGCAGAAGAAGAATAATTGTATTGCAGAAGAAGAATCACCTAATAACTCATAAAATTAAGCTGAGTTATGATAGTTCATAAAATCGTCAACTTTGACCACTTGACTTGTAACAACTATTTAACTTACCTAAACTCGTCGTTTTGACATTATATCACTTGAAAGAGATTGTAGACTCATTGAAGTCATTTAGAGTCAATAGTTGTGATCAAACACTATGACATGGCCACTTTATAATCTCGTAAAGTTGGACTAAAAGATTTGTCGAACTTCGAAAACAACCCGAACACTCATTTTAAAATTGAACATTATTAATTCAGCGTTTATTATCCATGTTCAAAACTCATAAATTCTCATTCTAATCTTTTATTTACACTAGATAATACGGCACATACGACGCACGAACTTTTTTGTTTACAATAAATAAAATCTATATGATGTATTCAACTTAAATAATGGAATTACAACGAATAACATATATTAGAAAATCTCTTTGACAAAAGTAAATTTTTGTGATAAAATGCATTTGAACTTCCATCCATTTTCTATTACATACATCCATTTAAGTGTATATATAGGGGCAATGTAATTAGCTAAATTGTTTACATTTTAAGCCATTTTTATGTTAAATCGATCACTTATATCCGCATAAGCTTTTGTGTAGATAAATCATAGTGATTTCGAGCTAAAACGGATAGAAGAGAGCTTAAAATAATAATCAAGTGTAGTGACACTATTTGGGTTTGGTGGCACCACTTTTGGACGCCTTTCATTGGCTGTAAAAAAAAACACATCCAAAAAAAGCCAAGCACTTTCATTTGGTTTGTTTAAATGGGATAATGACATCAATACGTAACTATCTATGCACAGATGGTTATATATTGTAATGAACTATTATGTAATAAACCTTTAAATTCCGGTTATTGGATATACCTGATCAATCAAAAAAATTCGACATGACATTGGACGTGACCGTTGCCACCATATACCCAAAGTAAATTCAATAACCGAAGATAAAAGGTTCATTACATAAAATAAATACCGAAATGGAGATTACTGAAAATTACCATTTATATGTATAGTTGGTTACAATTTGATTATCCTTTCTAAATTATACTATCCGCTTTGTGTTATTATCTTCTACCGCGCCACTCACATAGCCAGCATTCCATTCACCAACAAATTGAGGAACGGTAAAGGGAAATGCAATGATAATACCAAGGAATGCAATGAACATTATCTTTGTCATTGATGTTGCTTGGTTCACTTCATGAAAATATTATTCCAATTTATACTTTATTTAAGTATAATAATAAATATTAGTTGTAGTTTTTTTAAACTTTTTAAAATTTTTTTATGTTAATATGTAATATATATTTTTCAACAATAATTAGTTGAAATATTATTAATATTATTATTATTAATTTAATTAAAATTCAATGATAAATCATCTCAATTGTTTCATGGAAAATATTGATTTTCACAAGATGGAATCATGTGATTTTGTTTGTAGCCAACAACGTTAGAAAGAAGAATTAATAGACTACTCGTAAGAAGGTAGTTTAAAGATAGAGAAAAAAAATGATAAACATGCAGTTATTCTATAATGATTCCCATAACCCCAAATTAGTGGGACATACTCTATAATGATTGACTACGTTATATTTAAACAAACACTTTCAAAGATTATCATTATAATTCCTTACCCCTAGAACCTCCAACCAAACACCCCTTTAATTTATTTTGTTTTGGTTTCAAGCGGCTAGGAAAATAAATAAGAAAAACCAAAAACACCTCACTTCATTTCTTTCCTTTTTATTCGGCTAGCCGAGCACCAACCAACTCTCAGTTTTTAACTTTTTTTATAAAACACTGGGCAGATTATTTTTTTTGGGTTTCTCATTAGTCCAGTTGAGCCCAGCAAAGGCCCAACTATCTTTTTGTCTTGGTCCGCTACTTTGAGTTAAGTGGAAGGAGAACAGAAACCCTAGTTTAAAATTTTATATAGAAGTGTGGCTCTCTTTCCATTTTGGAAGTTGCACTTCATAATTTACTATCACAGCCTCCATCACTGATGGAGTCGAACCAAACAGAAATCCTTTTGTCAACCATTATAATCAATTATCATCCACACCTTCTAACTTAAAATTTAATCTATCATTTTTTCTTAAAAGTAGAAGTGAATTCAATTTAAATTGAAGTTGAAGATATTGAAAAAGTTGGAGATCAAAAGGCCATCCATCATCATCCATTCATTGTTTTCATCATTTGGGTTACAATCTCTATTTTATTTTTCATTACTCTAAACATGATTATTATATATTTATATGTGATGATATGTGTTTATGCTATGGATTTTGAGTTATTGATTAGTTTGCTTAGGCAATATTATTTTTCTTTTTTGTAGATGGTTGGTTAATTATGCATCATTGGTTGATAAATATTTATTTCTGGGTGTTTACTTTTAAAGTCAAATGTTGACTAGTCAAGGAATTAGGATAACATGATGAATGTAGTTTTATTGAACCATTGGATGAGACCATATTTATTGGTGATTAGTCTCTAATCATCATGGAGATTTCCATATGTTATCTTATGACTTGGTTAGTCAGATAAGTTTCATTAATTAATAAGTTGTAATTACATTAATAACTAAGGTTGTAAAAATCGCTTTTCGATATCGTCTTGGTCGACCACCGAGAATTGATATAATGGGATATATCGGATACCCTAAACTGTAAAGGAATTTATTTTTAAAAAAATAGGAGGAATGAGAATATGTGACTGTCATGTACCTAAGTTTGGGTATAAAACCTCTCACATTTTAGTATTTTAATCCATAAAAAACACGGTGACCCAATTTTTTTTTTAACATTAAAAATGATTAATCTTCCTAACTCATCCTTCTAATAATCCTCCTAATGCCTTAACTCAATGCTAAGTGTAATCCA
>CM067175.1:33577856-33597856 GCA_034093135.1 Erigeron breviscapus | reverse complement strand
TCTTCTTCTTCTTCTTCTTCTTCTTCTTCTTCTTCTTCTTCTTCTTCTTCTTCTTCTTCTTCTTCTTCTTCTTCTTCTTCTTCTTCTTCTTCTTCTTCTTCTTCTTCTTCTTCTTCTTCTTCTTCTTCTTCTTCTTCTTCTTCTTCTTCTTCTTCTTCTTCTTCTTCTTCTTCTTCTTCTTCTTCTTCTTCTTCTTCTTCTTCTTCTTCTTCTTCTTCTTCTTCTTCTTCTTCTTCTTCTTCTTCTTCTTCTTCTTCTTCTTCTTCTTCTTCTTCTTCTTCTTCTTCTTCTTCTTCTTCTTCTTCTTCTTCTTCTTCTTCTTCTTCTTCTTCTTCTTCTTCTTCTTCTTCTTCTTCTTCTTCTTCTTCTTCTTCTTCTTCTTCTTCTTCTTCTTCTTCTTCTTCTTCTTCTTCTTCTTCTTCTTCTTCTTCTTCTTCTTCTTCTTCTTCTTCTTCTTCTTCTTCTTCTTCTTCTTCTTCTTCTTCTTCTTCTTCTTCTTCTTCTTCTTCTGATTCTTCTGTATATGATACAGAGGGTGTTGTCCAAGGTTCTCTACCTACATGTGTTGTATATGATGACGACGATCTTGTCCATTCTTCTGGTTTTAATCTTTTTAATGGTGGAGTCATAAATGTATCACCAACTAAAGTTTGTTCTTGTTTATAAAAATCTGATATCATAATTTTTCCTTGTGCTATATCTGTAGCTAATGGTAGATTAAAATATTCTTGTAATTTATTATAGCTTTCTTCATAACTGTTTCCCATTTATTGAAAACTCCTAATTTTGTTCCTTTAAATATAACATAATGAGTAAATTTTTTCTGTCTTTGTTCAGGAATTACTAAATTCTGCTCTCTAAAATATATACTCATAGCATTCAAAAGTTGGACTTTATGTGATGTTGCTTGTCCCACTGTTTGTAGATGGCAGAAATTGTCTAATAGACACTGTTGTTTTTCTGTTAAACTAATTCCTTTGAGGGGTCTAAACTTTCTAAGGGGTTCTACAAACTTTGGAAGTGTATAAGTTCCAAAGTATATAACATTATCTGTGGATGTGGTTGAAGGTTGTATGGTTTGAGGAGTGTAATGAGGTGTTATGGATCTAATATGTGGTCTAGGGGTTCTATATTGTTGAGGTGATAATCTAGGTTGTAAATTAATTTGGGGATTATTATAAAATGATGAGTTTTGTTGAGATTGTAAAATACTAATGTTATCTAATCCATATATTTGTTGACTAATAAACTTCTCTGTTTGTTGACTACTGGATGCTACGTCCATGCCAGATTGCATGAGCTTCTCTGTGTTATCACTATCTATACTCATCGACGATGAGCTTCTCTTTGGACGAACTATCTTTACTTTACCTTTATCTTTTTGATCCATCTGCATCAAACAATTTGTTAATGTTTCTAGATAACATATCTGCTAATCCATTATTCTTTCCTCTAATATGCTCAAAATTTATTTTATAACCACAACCTTGTATTATATTTTGTAAATTTACCCATCTTGTCCTATTCATTTTTTTGCTTTGATCATTTCTAATAAATTTTACTATTGCTTCACAATCAGTTCTTACTGTAAATTCTTTATGTAAAAATATTTTAAATTTTTCTATAGCATTTATTAATGCTTGTATTTCAAAATCTAAACTAGTCCAATTTGTACCTGCTTTATTAAAGTTTCCACTTGTATATGAACAAATTTTCTCTGTGTTTTTAGCACTATATTTATCAGGTTTACAAAGAAGGATTGCTCCCCATCCTTCTTTACATCCATCTACTTCTATAATTATATAATCTGTAACTAATGGCAATTCTAATGGTTTAATCTTTTTGACTGCCTCTTTAATTATTTTAACTAATTTTATATCTTCTATTATATATATATATATATTATATATATATATTATATATATATATATATATATATATATATATATATATATATATAATATATATATATAATACAATATAACCTTTCCTTATATATATATTATATATATATATTTCACATACATATATATATGCATAATTTGGCTTTTATTTTCATTTTTATTTTGTTTTCATTTGACTAAAGAGCATATAATTATGTTTTAAATTTATTTATGCTTAAGTTGTAAAATATAATTTTATTTTTTTGAAATACAAGTTGAAATATATGTAAAACATTACCTTGGCACATTTTGATCTACTTTACTAAATGTAACCAAAGTTAAACAAAATTTCCATCACTACAAGCTTTTCATTCTTCTATATATTCTAAACTAATAACACACATTTGATATTCATACTTATTTTTCTCTGGTATTCCATGATAGTAACTAGACAGAAAGAAAAATGGCAACTCGCAATTTTCTGGATATGCCTACGCCTTCGTCTCTGCTGTCTGCGTATGCCTCAATGTCAACTTCAATCATGCTTTTCCGTACGATGTTCGACCAGCTCTTTCCTAGAGAACTCCGGAAATATGTCATGGATGCGGTTCGATTTTACTGGAAACCAAAATCGTCAAAGCTCACTCTAGTTTTCGACGAAAGAGATGGCATAACAACTAACCATATGTTTGATGCTGCTGAAGCCTTTATGTTTACTCAAATCAACCCTGATTCTAACCGTCTTAGGTAATCTATTAATAATAAGTTTTTATGTTAAATTTTAGTATATTGTACTTATTTAGTATATTGTACTTATGTTTGTAAATGATTACAGGATTACCTAAAGAAAAACACATAAATATCAAGTTTGCAGTATATTGTACTTATTTAGTATATTGTACTTATTTAGTATATTGTACTTATTTAGTATATTGTACTTATTTAGTATATTGTACTTATTTAGTATATTGTACTTATTTAGTATATTGTACTTATTTAGTATATTGTACTTATTTAGTATATTGTACTTATTTAGTATATTGTACTTATTTAGTATATTGTACTTATTTAGTATATTGTACTTATTTAGTATATTGTACTTATTTAGTATATTGTACTTATTTAGTATATTGTACTTATTTAGTATATTGTACTTATTTAGTATATTGTACTTATTTAGTATATTGTACTTATTTAGTATATTGTACTTATTTAGTATATTGTACTTATTTAGTATATTGTACTTATTTAGTATATTGTACTTATTTAGTATATTGTACTTATTTAGTATATTGTACTTATTTAGTATATTGTACTTATTTAGTATATTGTACTTATTTAGTATATTGTACTTATTTAGTATATTGTACTTATTTAGTATATTGTACTTATTTAGTATATTGTACTTATTTAGTATATTGTACTTATTTAGTATATTGTACTTATTTAGTATATTGTACTTATTTAGTATATTGTACTTATTTAGTATATTGTACTTATTTAGTATATTGTACTTATTTAGTATATTGTACTTATTTAGTATATTGTACTTATTTAGTATATTGTACTTATTTAGTATATTGTACTTATTTAGTATATTGTACTTATTTAGTATATTGTACTTATTTAGTATATTGTACTTATTTAGTATATTGTACTTATTTAGTATATTGTACTTATTTAGTATATTGTACTTATTTAGTATATTGTACTTATTTAGTATATTGTACTTATTTGTATATGTAGAGACATGAATTTTATGATCACATGTGCACGAACAATGCTATGATCACATGTATGCTGATCATATGTATGTAATTATTTTGTAAATTAATGTTTTCTTGAGATTGGTGATGATCAAATGTATATAGATAGTTATGTGAACATTTGTAAATTAATGTTTTCTTGAGATTGGTGCTGATGACACTTGGTGGATTCAAAGGATGAGATTAGGATAGAGAATGAGTGGATTACACTTGTCTTGATTTAAGGTTTTTAAGAGGATTATTAGGCTGTTTATTAGGAGGATTTATCATTTCCCTAATTTTAATTTAAAGAAGGTTCCTAAAGGTTCTTGTAATTTTTGGGGTTCCCAATATAACCTTTCCTTATATATATATTATATATATATATTTCACATACATATATATATGCATAATTTGGCTTTTATTTTCATTTTTATTTTGTTTTCATTTGACTAAAGAGCATATAATTATGTTTTAAATTTATTTATGCTTAAGTTGTAAAATATAATTTTATTTTTTTGAAATACAAGTTGAAATATATGTAAAACATTACCTTGGCACATTTTGATCTACTTTACTAAATGTAACCAAAGTTAAACAAAATTTCCATCACTACAAGCTTTTCATTCTTCTATATATTCTAAACTAATAACACACATTTGATATTCATACTTATTTTTCTCTGGTATTCCATGATAGTAACTAGACAGAAAGAAAAATGGCAACTCGCAATTTTCTGGATATGCCTACGCCTTCGTCTCTGCTGTCTGCGTATGCCTCAATGTCAACTTCAATCATGCTTTTCCGTACGATGTTCGACCAGCTCTTTCCTAGAGAACTCCGGAAATATGTCATGGATGCGGTTCGATTTTACTGGAAACCAAAATCGTCAAAGCTCACTCTAGTTTTCGACGAAAGAGATGGCATAACAACTAACCATATGTTTGATGCTGCTGAAGCCTTTATGTTTACTCAAATCAACCCTGATTCTAACCGTCTTAGGTAATCTATTAATAATAAGTTTTTATGTTAAATTTTAGTATATTGTACTTATTTAGTATATTGTACTTATGTTTGTAAATGATTACAGGATTACCAAGACTGCTAAAGAAAAACACATAAATATCAAGTTTGCAGAATCTGAGAAAGTAGTGGATTTGTTTGAAGGAATCCCTGTTACATGGATGTACGTCCGCGAACAAAATCATAGTGGTGGCGGCGGTGGTGGCGGCAGTGGTGCTTTTTATGATTTTGGGTATTCTAATGGAAAGAGAAGCTCGAGTGGTGGTTTTTCCACGGAGAAAAGATATTTCGAGTTGAAATTTGATAAGGAGCATAAAGAGATAATATTAAGTTCTTATTTGCCATATATTATTAGGAAAGCTAAAGAGCTAGAGGACCAAAAGAAAGATGTCAAGTTACATAACCTACAGTTCGCATATCAAGGTGAACCAGGTTCTAAACAATCCGTTAATCTAGATCATCCATCAACGTTTGATACACTCGCAATGGATCCTAAGATGAAGAAGGCCATCATTGACGATTTGGATTTGTTTTTGAGACGGAAAGATTTTTATAAAAAAGTTGGGAAGGCCTGGAAAAGAGGGTATTTGTTGTATGGTCCACCTGGGACAGGGAAATCTAGTTTGATTGCGGCCATAGCAAATTATCTTAAGTTTGATATATATGATTTGCAGTTGATGAATGTTGGAGGTGATTCTGGCTTAAAGAACTTGATGTTAAGAACATCAAATCGGTCCATACTTGTTATTGAAGATATCGATTGTAGCATACAATTGCCTGATCGGAAGGGAACTCCTCTTCTTCCGTCTGGATTTCCTGAATATAAACCCACTCGTGATCCCCAGGTTAGTTTTAATATTGTTTTTGTTATAAAATTTTCTCATTTTTTTGGTAGTTTTGATGGTCTTTTTTAGCAAAGTACAATAATGCATCTTGAATGGTCTACCATATGTTTTTCTGGTGTATTTCATAGAAATTTTATAAATTATTGCTTTATCTTGGTACTTTATTGCCATTGTGAATGCTGTGTCAATGCTGAGTCTTTATGGTATCATAGAAGAGTGATTTTATGCTACTTTACTAGATTCTGTTTTATCTTTTTTGGTTTATCATATATAAAAAGCTAACAATATATTTATCAATTAGGCAAACTTTACTTTTAATAAATTGAGCCTTTTGATTGTTTAGTTATTAACATAAAAATTGTTGCTTTCGTAGTTCTCTTTGTCGGGGCTTTTGAACTTCATAGACGGGCTATGGTCTTGTTGTGGGGATGAACGTATAATTATATTTACAACAAACCACAAAGAAAGACTTGATCCTGCATTGCTTAGACCAGGGCGGATGGATGTGCATATTCACATGTCTTACTTGACCGGTGATGGGTTCAAGACACTAGCGGCTAATTACCTTAACATTCACGACCACCATTGGCGATTTAGGGAAATCAAAGAGTTAATCGATTGCAAGAAGGTTACACCAGCAGAGGTGGCCGAGGAACTAATGAAGTCTGATAATGTGGAGGTTGTGTTGGAAGGACTTGTGAACTTTTTGAAACGTAAGAGGTTGGAAGAAGATGAACCCAAAGATGTGATCAGTGACGAAAATGGTGAAGTTCATGAGGCTAAAAGGGTCAAAATTGTACCATGACTCAAGAATTCGATATGGTTGTCTGGTTTTGATACTTCATGGAAGTTTATGATGAAATTTGTAAACTTATGCTAATGCATATATGGCTAACTTTATTTTATGTGATCAGCACTAGTAATTCACTTGACTCACTTCACTACAATACATGTAGTCACGGCTAATTTCACGTATATCCAAAAGAAATCGCAGACTATAGCTCGCTCACATTTTACACATCTCGATCGAACAATTACAGATGTGTGTATTCATGATTTAATTTTCTGTCGAAATCATGTTGGTTTGCAAATATTGCATATGCTCACATGTTTCATCAGCCATCCAAAAACAATACAAATAATATTAAGTCTGCAGTTCTATATATCTTGCATAGCTTCTTTAATAGTAACCGGTTAACATAGAATACAATTGAAAAATGGTGGGATGGTCGTCTTCTATGCCAATGGTGTTAGTGATGTTATTTTTAGCTATGAATAGTGCAATTTCTTGTGAATATGTTGTAGCTCAAATGTCGCCTTGCCTAGAATTCTTGTCGGGAGATGACCACGTCAATATTCCGTGCTGCTGGCGTGCAAAAAAACTGAGCCGAATGGCTAACACAAACCCCCAAGAACGAACATCTCTCTGCCAATGCTTAAAGCAAGCTGCAAATTTTTTTTGGATAGATGTGCGCAGGGCTCTGCAGATTCCGAAGGTTTGTCATATAGATCTTTATATGGGCTATATTGACCCTGATAGACTAGAGTTATTCGATTGCAACAGGTAATTATATATAGGAACTCTGTCTACCAATATATAAGAGCTATTTTCATTTGATATGACTTCTCTTATAGAAATGGACATAAAATTATCTGAACAATTCTATTAACATTTCTCTTGTTTTATGCAGGTTCAACCCTAAAACTCCACAAACCTCAAGGCTTGCTCCTTCATCTCCATCTCCATCTCCATCCCCATCTCCATCTCCATCTCCATCTCCATCTCCATCTCCATCTCCATCTCCATCTCCATCTCCATCTCCATCTCCATCTCCATCTCCATCTCCATCTCCATCTCCATCTCCATCTCCATCTCCATCTCCATCTCCATCTCCATCTCCATCTCCATCTCCATCTCCATCTCCATCTCCATCTCCATCTCCATCTCCATCTCCATCTCCATCTCCATCTCCATCTCCATCTCCATCTCCATCTCCATCTCCATCTCCATCTCCATCTCCATCTCCATCTCCATCTCCATCTCCATCTCCATCTCCATCTCCATCTCCATCTCCATCTCCATCTCCATCTCCATCTCCATCTCCATCTCCATCTCCATCTCCATCTCCATCTCCATCTCCATCTCCATCTCCATCTCCATCTCCATCTCCATCTCCATCTCCATCTCCATCTCCATCTCCATCTCCATCTCCATCTCCATCTCCATCTCCATCTCCATCTCCATCTCCATCTCCATCTCCATCTCCATCTCCATCTCCATCTCCATCTCCATCTCCATCTCCATCTCCATCTCCATCTCCATCTCCATCTCCATCTCCATCTCCATCTCCATCTCCATCTCCATCTCCATCTCCATCTCCATCTCCATCTCCATCTCCATCTCCATCTCCATCTCCATCTCCATCTCCATCTCCATCTCCATCTCCATCTCCATCTCCATCTCCATCTCCATCTCCATCTCCATCTCCATCTCCATCTCCATCTCCATCTCCATCTCCATCTCCATCTCCATCTCCATCTCCATCTCCATCTCCATCTCCATCTCCATCTCCATCTCCATCTCCATCTCCATCTCCATCTCCATCTCCATCTCCATCTCCATCTCCATCTCCATCTCCATCTCCATCTCCATCTCCATCTCCATCTCCATCTCCATCTCCATCTCCATCTCCATCTCCATCTCCATCTCCATCTCCATCTCCATCTCCATCTCCATCTCCATCTCCATCTCCATCTCCATCTCCATCTCCATCTCCATCTCCATCTCCATCTCCATCTCCATCTCCATCTCCATCTCCATCTCCATCTCCATCTCCATCTCCATCTCCATCTCCATCTCCATCTCCATCTCCATCTCCATCTCCATCTCCATCTCCATCTCCATCTCCATCTCCATCTCCATCTCCATCTCCATCTCCATCTCCATCTCCATCTCCATCTCCATCTCCATCTCCATCTCCATCTCCATCTCCATCTCCATCTCCATCTCCATCTCCATCTCCATCTCCATCTCCATCTCCATCTCCATCTCCATCTCCATCTCCATCTCCATCTCCATCTCCATCTCCATCTCCATCTCCATCTCCATCTCCATCTCCATCTCCATCTCCATCTCCATCTCCATCTCCATCTCCATCTCCATCTCCATCTCCATCTCCATCTCCATCTCCATCTCCATCTCCATCTCCATCTCCATCTCCATCTCCATCTCCATCTCCATCTCCATCTCCATCTCCATCTCCATCTCCATCTCCATCTCCATCTCCATCTCCATCTCCATCTCCATCTCCATCTCCATCTCCATCTCCATCTCCATCTCCATCTCCATCTCCATCTCCATCTCCATCTCCATCTCCATCTCCATCTCCATCTCCATCTCCATCTCCATCTCCATCTCCATCTCCATCTCCATCTCCATCTCCATCGGGATCTTCGGGTTAAAAACTGTTTCATAACAAACCAAATGTAAGTCGGGTACTAATTTCATCTTCAACAAAGTGTACACACAGACTTTATTATGTAATTTAATGATTTGAGGGAATATGAAATAATGGAGTTATACACAATAATATTGAAACAGAGAATGTTGGTTACTCCTATTTCAAATGTACATGGGTTTGAGCCCTCGGGCCCAAACTTGAATAGCCCAATACTAATTTGGCCCAAAGTAATCTGTTCTTTTGACACAAAACATAAATACACCGACTTATTTTTGACCTTTTTTGACATTACGAGAGTCTAACATCTCCCCTCTAATGTCGAAATGTATTCAACTTCAATCTTCATATATACTTCTTGTCTTCCTATTTCCGAACTTGTTTTGTTGCTTCATATCCAATGATGCTTTCTAACCCCTTTCGGCATGCTTCTCCATAGTTTCAACTTCTCAAGTCTAACTTTTTATGCGTTTAGAACATATTTGCGCAGCCCTGCATCTTCTCTTCCATCTCTGCTTCTTGTCCAAATGTATGCTTCCACTGTTTGTTTTCATGAGCAGTTTGGCCGTTTCCACGGCTTTACTTTCTCCATCCCTTTCGTCTTTTATTGGTTGCATAACTTGCTCTTTGCTTTATCCAATTTCATCTTGCCTTTCAGTCTTTAAATCTATCTTAGACATGTGTTGCCTATGCTTGAATTTTATCGTACCTCATACTTTCCATCGAGTTTACTATACTGGTTCCTCAAACCTTCACAACTAGCACGAAATGTGCTTTCTACACTTTGATCAACACCACAACTTACTTTATTTTTCATTCTGTTATGGTTCCGACAGAAGCTTTATCAACATTCAAGGTAGTTTCATTACTACCACAACCCTTCTCGCCTTCCAACACAATACATCTTTTGCCGTTTCTTTTGGTAGTTATTATCGTACTCCTTTAATTCATTTCCATATTATTCTAACAATCCAATTCTAGCACAAGCTTCTCCCCACTTAACGAGGCGCTAAAACAAATTTTCAGCCTATTATCCATGATGACTAGTTTGACTTTTAAGTCAAACTTCTCAAGTTGTCACTAAGGTCATATTTCCTCATTCATGATGAAACCATGTAAATGATCTACTGAATTAGTTGACTGGTTGTTACTTTAATTGATCATAGATTATGTATAATGCAGGTATGGAAAGTGGTTTAAAACACGTCTTTTTGGCAAAGTTCATGTGTTTGTCCCAAGTGTTGATGGTGCAAAAACAATTTTGACAAACGAATTCAAGCTGTTTAACAAATCTTTGGTGAAATCAATGGCGGATGCTGTTGGGAAGAAGAGTTTACTTTGTGTGCCAGTTGAGAGCCATAAACGAATCAGGCGTCTTCTTTCTGGTCCTTTCTCAATGGATTCTTTGTCCTATTTTGTTCAGAAATTCGATAAGATGCTCTGTGAAAGACTCAAGAAGTTGTCTGACAATGGAAAGAGTTTTGTAGTTCTTGACTTCAGCATGAAGGTAGTCAAAGGACTTATCTTAAGTTTATTTTCCATAAATTCGGAAAGTTTTACAATTTTATATATTATTTACATACGATGTTTCAGATAGCATTTGATGCAATGTGCGAGATGCTAATGAGCATCACGGATGAATCCTTGTTGAGTAAGATAGAACAGGATAGTACGGCTATTTCTAATGCCATGCTCTCGATTCCAATCATGATTCCTGGCACTCGATACTATAAAGGCATGAAGGTGCAGAGTGATGTCATAAAAAAATTTCTGAAAAAAAAAAAAAAAAAAAAAAAAAAAAAAAAAAAAAAAAAAAAAAAAAAAAAAAAAAAAAAAAAAAAAAAAAAAAAAAAAAAAAAAAAAAAAAAAAAAAAAAAAAAAAAAAAAAAAAAAAAAAAAAAAAAAAAAAAAAAAAAAAAAAAAAAAAAAAAAAAAAAAAAAAAAAAAAAAAAAAAAAAAAAAAAAAAAAAAAAAAAAAAAAAAAAAAAAAAAAAAAAAAAAAAAAAAAAAAAAAAAAAAAAAAAAAAAAAAAAAAAAAAAAAAAAAAAAAAAAAAAAAAAAAAAAAAAAAAAAAAAAAAAAAAAAAAAAAAAAAAAAAAAAAAAAAAAAAAAAAAAAAAAAAAAAAAAAAAAAAAAAAAAAAAAAAAAAAAAAAAAAAAAAAAAAAAAAAAAAAAAAAAAAAAAAAAAAAAAAAAAAAAAAAAAAAAAAAAAAAAAAAAAAAAAAAAAAAAAAAAAAAAAAAAAAAAAAAAAAAAAAAAAAAAAAAAAAAAAAAAAAAAAAAAAAAAAAAAAAAAAAAAAAAAAAAAAAAAAAAAAAAAAAAAAAAAAAAAAAAAAAAAAAAAAAAAAAAAAAAAAAAAAAAAAAAAAAAAAAAAAAAAAAAAAAAAAAAAAAAAAAAAAAAAAAAAAAAAAAAAAAAAAAAAAAAAAAAAAAAAAAAAAAAAAAAAAAAAAAAAAAAAAAAAAAAAAAAAAAAAAAAAAAAAAAAAAAAAAAAAAAAAAAAAAAAAAAAAAAAAAAAAAAAAAAAAAAAAAAAAAAAAAAAAAAAAAAAAAAAAAAAAAAAAAAAAAAAAAAAAAAAAAAAAAAAAAAAAAAAAAAAAAAAAAAAAAAAAAAAAAAAAAAAAAAAAAAAAAAAAAAAAAAAAAAAAAAAAAAAAAAAAAAAAAAAAAAAAAAAAAAAAAAAAAAAAAAAAAAAAAAAAAAAAAAAAAAAAAAAAAAAAAAAAAAAAAAAAAAAAAAAAAAAAAAAAAAAAAAAAAAAAAAAAAAAAAAAAAAAAAAAAAAAAAAAAAAAAAAAAAAAAAAAAAAAAAAAAAAAAAAAAAAAAAAAAAAAAAAAAAAAAAAAAAAAAAAAAAAAAAAAAAAAAAAAAAAAAAAAAAAAAAAAAAAAAAAAAAAAAAAAAAAAAAAAAAAAAAAAAAAAAAAAAAAAAAAAAAAAAAAAAAAAAAAAAAAAAAAAAAAAAAAAAAAAAAAAAAAAAAAAAAAAAAAAAAAAAAAAAAAAAAAAAAAAAAAAAAAAAAAAAAAAAAAAAAAAAAAAAAAAAAAAAAAAAAAAAAAAAAAAAAAAAAAAAAAAAAAAAACATATTGCATTATTTTGAAGAAGATGGACTTGCAATGGGAGGAGTTTTACTTGGTTGCAAAGAGCAATTATAACTTAGTATTCATTGTTCTACTTTCTTGGCTGGTTACAAGTTTCTTTACCAAGAAACTGAAGAAAACACCAAGTACTGCGATCCCTGGACGGCTTGGTCTTCCCCTTGTTGGCGAGACATTCTCTCTTCTTTCGGCTGCTAACAGTGCCAAAGGCTGCTATGATTTTGTTCATCTTCATCGACTATGGTAATCTCATTCGCAAATATGTATACTGGTTTTCATGATATCCTTCATAGTTCATACACCTAACAAAGAAAAAGGTTAACTTAAAGTACCATAGTGTGACATAAACCACTGATTGACTGCTGCAACCTTTTTTATAGTATTACATAGCCCGCCTTATAAAAACATTACACATCGATCAAAAACTGCTCTTTGACATGATCTGGCAACTGAAACACTTGATGCGGTGACAAAAGCAATCGGCTAAGAATCATGGTTTTACTAATGTCAACTGAAAAAGTTAAAAATATCAGTTCCTCATTCATGATGAAACCATGTAAATGATCTACTGAATTAGTTGACTGGTTGTTACTTTAATTGATCATAGATTATGTATAATGCAGGTATGGAAAGTGGTTTAAAACACGTCTTTTTGGCAAAGTTCATGTGTTTGTCCCAAGTGTTGATGGTGCAAAAACAATTTTGACAAACGAATTCAAGCTGTTTAACAAATCTTTGGTGAAATCAATGGCGGATGCTGTTGGGAAGAAGAGTTTACTTTGTGTGCCAGTTGAGAGCCATAAACGAATCAGGCGTCTTCTTTCTGGTCCTTTCTCAATGGATTCTTTGTCCTATTTTGTTCAGAAATTCGATAAGATGCTCTGTGAAAGACTCAAGAAGTTGTCTGACAATGGAAAGAGTTTTGTAGTTCTTGACTTCAGCATGAAGGTAGTCAAAGGACTTATCTTAAGTTTATTTTCCATAAATTCGGAAAGTTTTACAATTTTATATATTATTTACATACGATGTTTCAGATAGCATTTGATGCAATGTGCGAGATGCTAATGAGCATCACGGATGAATCCTTGTTGAGTAAGATAGAACAGGATAGTACGGCTATTTCTAATGCCATGCTCTCGATTCCAATCATGATTCCTGGCACTCGATACTATAAAGGCATGAAGGTGCAGAGTGATGTCATAAAAAAATTTCTGAAACTTTGTTTGATTACATGACTAAGAGAGAAATATTGATGTAGGCACGTAAGAGACTTATGAAACTTTTCGAAGAAATAATTTCTAGTAGACAGAGTAGCAAAGAGCCTCATGAAACTTTTCGAAGAAATAATTTCTAGTAGACAGAGTAGCAAAGAGCCTCATGAAGACTTTTTACAATCCATGTTACAAAGAGATGCATTTCCATCTGAAGAGAAGCTTGATGATTCAGAGCTTATGGATAACATACTAACACTGATACTAGCTGGACAGACCACCACTGCAGCTGCAATGATGTGGAGTGTTAAGTTTTTAGATGAAAACAAAGAAGTGCTAAACACGTTAAGAGTAAGTAATCGTACCCAACGTAAGTCATCAAAAACAACATTTGGTATACTCAATGATAACATTAGAGAAATGTTACAGGAAGAGCAGTTGTTGATACTCAGAAATAAACCAAAAGGAGCTTTACTTAGTCTCGCCGATCTTAACAATATGTCATATGGATCAAAGGTTATCTGCAAGGCTGTGTATTTTGCTTCTCATATATACCGATCTAAGATAAGTAGATATCTGAACTTGGTCAATCATTATCTGACTTTCAATTTTTTAGGTTGTTAAAGAGACATTACGAATGGCAAATGTTTTGCTATGGTTTCCACGCGTTGTGGTTAATGACTGCAAAATTCAGGGTAAGTTTAGGAAGGGATACTAATAATACGAATAACATATGCAGACTATTTACTTAATCTTGATCATGTGCTGCAGAATTTGAAATAAAGAAAGGATGGCATGTTGACATTGATGCTACTCACATACACTATGATCCAGAGTTATACAAGAATCCTTTGAAATTCAATCCATCAAGATTTGATGTATTAAAAATACCCATCCAATTTCCTTATTTCAGTTACTACAACTTCTTATGTAGACTAATCAAATATAACAAAATTATACATCCATACAGGAAATACAAAAGCCGTACAGTTACATACCTTTCGGAGCAGGGCCTAGGACATGCTTGGGGATCAATATGGCGAAAGTCACAATGTTGGTGCTTTTGCATAGGCTAACTAGTGGATACACGTGAGTTCATTATTTAGTTTTGCGGCTACTGATATGCCCGATCTACCATTTTCTTTTTATTTGTTTTTTAGCGATTTTTTTTCCTATACCCTGCAGGTGGACAGTCGACGATCAAGATCTTAGCCTGGAAAAGAAATCTGTTGTCCCTAGACTGAAGAGCGGAGTTCCTATTACATTAACAGCTTTAAAAGATGATAATTGAAATAAAATCATGTCAATGTGCTTTTAGCTTATCCAATATTGGGCTGTCTCTTTATGAATACATGATTTTTGCCTTGATTAAACATTTGAGCAAGCGCACAGGAAATTGTTGGGGAATTTCAAGTTACAAGGGTAAGAAATCAATAACCAGATATCTTTATGCATCGGAGGCGGATGTAGGATTTTTGTATACAGGGGCCACGATGACAAAGGTGGTAACACGAATACGATGAGTTATGGACAGGTTTGGTCATGAGATTTTTGATGCCCAGAACGAACCGTTTTAAAAAGGCCCCTATAAAATTTTGTTAACAAACAACACACTTATATTCAATGTTGTAGAACTCGTGGATCGGGATCGGATGTAACATTTGCCATTTTGGTCCATTAATAAACATGGCAAACTTTTATGGATATATATGTAAAACGTTGCTTTTTCGATCGTTTCTTTCTCGAATGAACTTAAGACTTCCTAGAACCTAATATCTAGTGTTTTAAACACTTTGATATGGCCATAATCTTCCAATAAACTACTTCATTAAAACTTAAATACTTCTTAGAAACATATCCTAAAATCTGGTTTAAAAACTCAAAGGAATGAACCCGAAACGACTGGTAACATTTGAGGAAACAACTAGGAAGTTGTCAAAAGTGAAAAGACTAAAATGCCCTTTTAAAAATCTGCACCTTAAAGTCTCCTAGCCCATGGTATTGCAAAACCATCAACTTTGCCCATGGTATTCATTAACTTAACTATGATTACTTATTAACTAAACTAGTAACCATGGAAAATTTTACCTATAAATACAAACTAAGGTTTTCATTTCTAATTACCAATTCACATAATCAAACTTCTTCTTCCTTAATCTCTATCATTCCAAGATCAAGCATATCTATCACAACCTTTCATCCTCCCAAGCTTTCAATTCAACCAATGTTGTTTTGAATTCGTTGGTTCAAATCGTAAACACAACGTAGTTATCAGGAATTTTCCCAAGGATCTTCAAGAAGGCTAGTTATAATACCCACATAGAGGCTGGAATTATTCATATTGTATCAAGAAAACAAGTCCAAGTTATGGCCGATTCTACTCAATACTGATTGTTGCGCTTCACTACGTCATCACTTTGATCTTAGAACTCATAATATCTCCATACTTGTAAGTGTTTCTATGAACCTTACTATACTTTGCTTTATGATTATATGACTATATGTTATGTATTGAAATGCTTGTCAACTTACTTTTATACTCAATTGATAAATACCTGCATTTAAATATCCTATCAATAATATTCACCATGTGTGAATTATTTCGTATTTTCGATTTTCTGGTTTTTGGATAGAAAATATCCTTGATAAGCTTTAAACGAAAGCACTTCATGATCGCAGGCCTTTTGTTATATAGATGGGGGAGATAATGGGTTGTAGCCGGACTAGGTTTGGACTAAACGATTTAAAGATCCTGCCCCCGTTGTTACCGCCCTACTAGATCCCTCCGTATAATTATCCGGGCATGAAGTGTAATTGTTTCACCTCCACCATTCATGGTATCTCTTCCATTGTAATCAATACATTTTGTATTGATTATAATACATACTATTTAAAGTATCTCTTCGTTACTAAATTAATACATTCTTCGTATTAATCTTTGTGAATCCCAAATATATAGATGAATAACAAACCCGACTGGCAAGTACAACTGATCTTGATGGACAAGTTCAGTTTACGATCCAGATATGGATAACAAGAAACAATTGACTAGATATAAAATGCAAGAGCAAATGGCAGAAACTATATAAGGATATATATAAATATAATCAAGTATGTAGCATTGAGACACGTTGTTTTCTTTTCAATGTATTTGATTTATTGATGTATAAACAAATACAAGGATTGTTGCGGAACAAAGATAAACACTCAAGTGTAAGTATCTAAACAATCCTGAAATACAAGTGATCTAATTAACTTGGAAATACTCGTAAGTTTACTTAGAGTATATCTCACAAGTTGCAATGCTAAAGTTTCAAGCTCTTTGCAAGTTGTGAGAAGACTTTGTATTTATAGACCAAGTCCATGATGATGTGGACAAGATCGTACAAATGTGGTTGTGAGCATTTAAGGAATTAAACCATAAATCCTTACATGCTGCACTTGGAAGAGTATATAAGTCACTTGATGTGACTTATAGTACTAGGTTCCAAGCCTATACTTTGTACCTTTTGTTAATAGATAAATCTATTAACCGGATAAAGGTGTAAAGTAAAAGTCTTCCTCGTAATCAGTGTAAAGTATTGTAAATACTTTACACTGAGATGCTTCAGTCTTGATCTGGTAGAATCACTCTTTTGCTCGCTTCTGAGATGATTCTCTTCTTCATACTTCAGTCTTTGACTTCAGAATGAATGCTTCTGATTTATCTCGATCTGTACTGAAGTGAAGCTTCAGTGAAGGAATTCTGAGACACCTCAGAATTCTGTACAAATGTCTTCACTAAACTTCAAGCTATTTCTGAACAAATTATACTTGGTCGATTTTCGACCTAACAAATTCCCCCTATTTGTTCTGAAATAGTGCATGCATCTCAGACTTCTATCTATACATGTTTGTAAGTCTGAAATGCAAGTTTTTGTTTAAGTTGTAAAAATTTTTCTTAAGTACATCTTATAGATCATTGATGTCTCAGAATTTTACTTTGTGGTTTTCTAACTTAAACCTATCATCTACTTATTGATTACAAAATGCAACATATATATACAAACTGAAATGATAGTTACAAATGTAAATATTTTACAAGTACATGATAATCTGAAAAGAAAACTACTTCTTGGCAGGCCTTGAACCAGAAGGTGCCTCAGTAGGTTTTCTCTTCAGTGGAGAATGATCCTTTTTGCCAAACAATCTGCTTTCAATTTCCACCTTGGCTTGCATCTTTTGTTGTATTCTTGCTAACCATTCACCAGTCAAGGCAGATTTTGGTTTCCCCTTCAGAATCTGGATCATCTCCCTATGCTCAGAAATCCCAAACTCGTGCACTGAAACCTGATGGTATTCTTCAGCTGCCCTTCCTTCTCTTTTAACAACCAAGTCAAAAAGCTTCAATCCATCAGCTTTTGTTACTTCCATATCAACTATCTTGGCTGGATGAGATCGATGCTTCATGTAATGCTCATATTGATCCCTTTCATGTTTTCTTTGAATTTCAACAGCATCATCAGACATTGGTTTGAAGGTAGAAAGATCAGCATCACGAACACTCTTTCTTGATGATCTAGGTCCAGTCACTTTGGGTTTAGAGGTTGGTCTGAGCAACTCTTTCTCAACATTCTGAACTTCGGCCAGAATTTCCTTCCTTTTTATCGCCATTTCTTTTTCTCTATTTTTCTTTAAGTCTTCAATGGACAACTTAAAGGTCAGACTTTCCAACTTTTGTTCCAGAGGAGAGTAGTTCATCCCACACTCATATTCCAGCATATCAACTATAGCCTTTTGCACTCTTGGGTTATTTTTGATTTTCTGATATCTTTCCAATGATAACCCAAGAGCTGCAACATCTATGTGATCAAGGGTCCCCATCTTTAGATGTTGTTCCCTTTCTCTTTCTTTGTTCTCCCTCCACATAATGAATTGGTTAGAAACCTGCTTTTGCAATGTTTCCAACTTCTTGCTATCAGCTTCAAGATTATGTAAGGGATAACCTTGCTCGTCTACATTTTCACCAACAACGATTCCAGAACCCTTAGCACTTTTCTTTGGTTCTTCTTCTTGAACCTTGCCTTTTCCCTTATCCTTTTTCTTAAGTTGTTCCCCCTGAACTGAGGCACTACCAGAAGGTACCTCAGTTTGCTTCTTGGTTGCTTCGATTATCTCTTGAGTACTAGCAAGCAAACCAATAGGCACACCACTCCCCCCTTTGGGAATCTCTGAAGGCAATCTAGCATAAAGATCAACAGTAGATTTAATTGCCTTCAGTGGTTCCCAACTTTGTTGTTCTAGGCACTCACAAATACCTTTTGCCATTGTAGCAAACTGAGCCTTTAGTCTGAATGAAGAACTAAGGTTCAGTGCTTCTTTATCTTTCAAGTCCTTCAACATCTTTCTATCTTCTTCAGTGAAAGAAGTAGGGGGAGGAGGAGCAGTAACAGCTTCTTTCTTTAGAAGAGTTAGAATTTCTTCTAACTGTTTTGACTGATTCTGAACTGAACCTTCAAGCTTGGAAACTGTATCTTTTACTTCATTTACAGCCTTTTCCACTTTGTCATTTGTGTCTTTGGTCAGTTCAGCAATCATCATTCTAACCTCTTCACCAACTTTCTGACAGACAGAATCTGAAATCTGAGCAGCTAGATTCTGAGATAGCTCAGACTTCAGATCTTTTACAATACCAGCACTAATAGAAGTCCCAAGTTCTTTCTCATTAACACTTGGCTTCTGAACCAACTCACGAACTTCATTTCCAACTACCATAAACTCTTGCTTCAACAACTCAACACTAGATGTCAAGTTCGCAACCACTGAAGCTTGCACATCTCTCTTTGTCAACCTGAAGGCTTCTCTGATTGCAGAGCTCACCTTGTTGCAAGTCATCACCAGCTCATTTAGCTTCCCAACCACTAGTCCTTCATTACCAGCAACTTTGGTCAACTCAGTTCCAAGGAACATCTGAGCACCTTTCATATCAGCCAAGGAACTAGTGTTGGCAGTTAGAGATTTGGTTAAGTCCTCCACCCTTAAAATAAGGCCTTGGACTTCGGTTTGTGTTTTCTCTAACTGTGCTTCTATATTCAAAGGAGGTGGGGGTTGTGTAGAAGCAGGAGCCACAAAGGGTAAACTTCCAAGCCCTTTAAGTACTTTGTTCATTTGAATGTCAGTTGGACTCTCAGATTCTGTCTCAGAATCCAAGTCCTTCTCTGAAGGGGCATCATAGTTGATTGGTGGTGGTATGTTGTGAATTTGGGGTGTAGAAATTGAAGTGATGGAGTGAAAGATGGATCGGTTACATATGCGGGAGTGGTACCTGGTGGAAAGATTGGATTTTGGTGAGATGGTGGTGGTGGAACATAAGGCTCATTGGCTTGTTCTGGTTGGATTTCTGGGGGAGGAGGAGGGGCGTTTGCGAGGATGGGGGCTGGCTCAGAATCAGATAGATTCGCCTCCAGTAGTTCCTCGTCAAACTCAAAGTCAGCAAGAGAATCAAGATTCTCCTGAGGTAGCTCATCGTCATCCCAGAAAGCATTCACTTTTACGATCTGGTCAGATATGCCCTGGTTTGGGTCACTAGTACCCTTACCAGATTCTGGTTCAACAGCTGCAGAAGCAGTTGCATTCTCTATCTTCCATTTGTTGTCTTCGACTTTAACTGGAATGATTCTTCAACTGGTCAGTTCTCAACTGGAGGAAGTCTTCAGTTGCGTTGACTGTACGGTGCAACTGGACTTCAATTATCTCTTGAGTAC
>CM067175.1:33503802-33576856 GCA_034093135.1 Erigeron breviscapus | reverse complement strand
AATCCTAAACGTTGGTCTCGAAAACTCTATTTCCAAAACCTAACCCATAACAGTTTCTAGCTAAAAACCAAACACGTTATAGATTTTTATTTTTATTTTTTTTGAAGTATGAGTAAAAACATTCAATATGTCCATATTTTTGATGTAGTTATTTTTGTTTTAATATTTGCAACTACCGATAAGGCACGGACAATTGGCAAATGAATGACGACAGTGAAGAAAGCTTCCCTGTTTTTATATATACCAGACTTGGTTCGACCTCCCTCCTCAAGCAACAAGCTTTAAAAATTTCTCTTTGAATTTCCTAGTTGGATTTAAAAAAGTAGAATGAATAAAGAAGCTTAGCAAAGACATTAAACGCTTAGACTTCCTTTAGCCTTATGTTTGGCTATTTTGTTTATGTTTAAGAATTGTAATGATGGGCATTTATGTAGGTGCCAAAGCTTGAATTTACTTTTATTATTTTGACGATGCTAGAAGTAACACCAATTTTAAAGGTACCATCCGTTACGGATGGGGCAGATTTTGAAAGTGATCCTTTCCGCTTGTTTTAAACGCCGTTTGGCAAAGTTTTGAAAAATCCAGGTTTTTAAACGACGGGTGTTACAATGGTGGTATCAGAGAAGGTTTACAGTTGGAAATTATATGTATTTCATATGTTGAAATATATAATTCTAATAACATAAAATTACAAGTGAATAGATATGTTGTAAATGAAGTTAGAAAGTGTGTAGTAATTAATGTTTAAGTAATGGTTGTGGGTTTGTCCACATTGCTAGTGGAATAAACATTAAGTGTTTATAAGGAGGAGTGTTGGAGGAATAATAATTCCTTATAAGGGGCTACACCCCAAGTGGGCAAGGAAGGTGCGAAGCACCCGACGCGCCCGCGCCCGTGCCCGAGACCGGGGACCGGGTCGTGGGCGATGACGCTGATGGGTATGTTTTCGTTGTATTTAAAATTTATATAAGTTGTACAAGTAATTACCTCAAACTAAACACACACTAACGGGCAGAGAACCCGGTCAAGTGTAGTATAGTAAGTGATAAGTTACAGGATCGTTCGCAGGGACGCGTTGCTTTACCTAATCTAGTAATATGTGTAATTCTAGCGGTTGGGGTTGTCACGATTTCCTATTAAACTAATTAATACTGAAAAGTAAATAGAAGCCGCAACCGCTTATTCAGCGAGAGGCTTAGTCTGAAAATAGTTTGAAAAAGCAAATAATAGTAATTAAATTAAAATACTTGTTTGGCATCTCAGATCTCATGGTACGACCAGATATCATTCTACCTACTACTTGCTAGACTGTTGGAAACTTAATCACGGCTCAGATTCTCGTTAGATTCACTTTGCCTAAGTAACTAGTGTTGTCCCTAGACTCACACTACTCTTAAACAAATTCTCGTTAGATTCATTGTTTAAGCATTAATGACCTAAAGTTTGTGTTACTAATTCTTTAAGTTACCCGGCTCTTAAGCCATGACCAGATAATAATTCTCTCTGGTGACCACAGTGCACGTTTCAATGTCACTGGATCGCGTCTGACATTGTTACATTGATGAGCGTCCATTTTGTGATAAAAACCCCTATCAAAAGGCCTCATTTCTATGTCTTAAATGAGTTAATATTCCGGAACTATCGGTACTTAATGGATTCTATGTTTATGCAGGTTCACGGAAGATGCGAGTGAGGGTAAATGGCATCAAGTGACTCAAGATGAAAGCCTATGAAGTTACAAGACACAAGGAGGTGATTCGGGAGCCGAACGAAGCGAAACGAGAAGCAGCAGGAGCTGCCAGCGCCGCTGGGAAGCCCAGTTCAGCAAACCGACTCAAATCACTATTTAAGCCGAAGCAGCCCTCAAAACCTTAAGAGAGAGCCGATTCAGCAGCCCTAGCCGCCCACATTCAACCCTAGGTCGACTTTGCAGATTCCAAGGAGGTTTTGGAGCTTCTAACACCTTCCGATCTTCATCCTCAACCTAGATCTACTCTTTTATTTACTTTCAGTTGGTAAACAATGTCTTTCATCTTTTCAGACTTTGTTATTCCTTTAATAATGTCAGGCTAGTAGGCTTAATACTTGTTTGGATCGATGTGATCATGTAGACGTTTATCTATTTTACTTTATTTGTTAGATCTGTTGGAGTGTGTTTTACTGTTTATCGTAGATCCATGTTTTACTAGTTCTTCATATTATTATCGGTTCTATATCTGCATGTATTGATTTAATTCTGATGATCGGTCTATAATCATACACTAGGATTTATACATAAGGATGGAAAACACTAGTCGGTCTTTAACTAGATGTAAAAGGTGATTCACTTGTAACCGAGGGATCCAGAACCATAGTAATTAGGATGAATAGAACATGATGCTTAACAATGTCAGACGCGATCCAGTGACTTGGAAACGTGCACTGTGGTCACCGGAGAATTACTATCTGGTCATGGCTTAAGAGCCGGGTAACTTAAAGATGAACTAGTAACACAAACTTTAGGTCATTAATGTTTAAACAATGAATCTAACGAGAATTTGTTTATAGAGTAGTGTGAGTCTAGAGACAGCACTAGTTACTTAGGCAAAGTGAATCTAACGAGAATCTGAGCCGTGATTAAGTTTCCAACAGACTAGCAAGTAGGTAGAATGATATTTGGTCGTACCATGAGATCGGAGATGCCAAACAAGTATTTTAATTTAATTACTGTCATTTGCTTTTTCAAACTATTTTCAGACTAAGCCTCTCGCTGAATAAGCGGTTGCGGCTTCTATTTACTTTTCATTATTTTAATTAGTTTAATAGGAAATCGTGACAACCCCACAACCGCTAGAATTACACATATTACTAGATTAGGTAAAGCAACGCGTCCCTGCGAACGATCCTGTTCTTATCACTAAACTATACTACATCTGATCGGGTCCCCTGTCCGTTAAGGTGTGTTTTGAGATAATAACTTGTACAACTTTTTATAAATTTAAACACTAAACAAAAACAAACCATCAAGTGTTTTGGCGCGGCTGCCGGGGACGCGACGCATTCTTAGTTTAGTAGTGTAATTGGATCCTTTCTTGTGTTTCGGCACGAGAAAGTTACTTTTCAGTTTTTAGGTTTAAGTCATTTTAGGGTTTAGTAGTCAAATTAGGTTTAGGTCAAATTAGGGTTTAGTAGTATTTTCATTTCATTTTTAGTTTAAGTAGTTTAATTTTTCTTTTCATTTTATATTGGTGCGTTTGAGGTTTTTCTTTGAGTTTTGCAGTTTTACTTAGGTAATCAAGCTGGAAGACAAATCGAAGGACAAGAACATTAGGGCATCATCACCCGATAGGATTAGGATACAACAGTTAGAAGCAGCCTCATAAAACCCACCAAAAACACCATCACAACCAAACTCACCTAGATCCGAAATGGACGAATTTGACCGACCGATGATGGAAAGGAAGAGCCGTTGCACCGACACCGGGATCGGCTATTATCCCACCAAACTTAGGAGATTCGTTTTCAGTCAAAGGCCACCACCTTAAGTTAATCCAAGACAACCAATATGACGGCCGAGCCAAATCCGACCCCCATAAGCATGTAAGCAAGTTCACAAGTTTGTGCAAAATGTTTCGTATGGGGTATGAGGGATCGGAAAGGGAGGGGGGGGATGTGTTGGGATAAAGGAGTTATTGGGAAAGAAGAGCAGGTGCTAGAACGGGGCCGACGTGGTGTTCGGTTAGGGGAGAGAAACATTGAAATGTAGGAGCGTGGGATTCGGGGGGGGGGAGAGAGGGCTAGGGAGGAGGTGAGTTCGGAAAAGGGGGGGAGAGGAGTTGGGAAGGGTGGGGTGGGGGGTGTGGGGTAATTGAACGTGATTTGGATGGCGTGTGAGGGAGGGGGGTATAGATAGAGTGCAGAGCGGGGGGTGGGAGAATCGGGATGGGTGGAAGGTTGTGTGTCTGTGGGGAGGATGGTAGGGTGAGCTGGGGGTGGATGGGAGGGGGCGGTTAGCCGGGTGGGCGGGGTAATGGAGGGAGGGGGGTGGGGGAGTTAGGAGAAGGGAAAAAAATATACGAAGAGGGGAAATGAAGAGGTAGGGGAGGGGGTGAGTATGGGAGATGTGGTGCAGGGCAAGTGATGGTGAGCAATAGGGGAGGGAGGAGGCTAATGTGAGGAGGGAGAGGAAGAGACGGGAAGGCTAATTGGGGGGACTGGGCGAGGGGTGAGGTTGAAGCTTGGTGGGAGGAAAGGAGTTACGGGGAGGCTAAGGGGAAGTGTTGTGGAGGGGGTAGGGCAGAAGGAGGGTTAAACGGAATTATGTAAAAGAGAAGGCATGAGGCGGGGTGGGCTGGTGGGAATCTGTAATAGGGCGGGGTAGTATTAGTGGGGTTTAAATAAGGGGATGGGTGGTTGAGTGAGTAAGGGCGGGTGGTGGGGTAAGGGAGGAGTTAGGATTATAAATTGTACGATTGCTGAAGCCATTAGATTATTGCCATGATAATATCCCTGTAGAGATAACTATATTCATGCAATGATTTAGAAGGACTTGATGTGAAAATTGTGTATTACTTGAAGGTCAATTTTGATATTCGGGTGTGAATTGTGAGACTTAACTTATTAATCTAACACGTGTGTTCAGGAAAGATGGTTAGACCAAGGAGAGCTAACACTAACTATAGGCGTCAAGATGAGCAAGAGGAGCCGATAGTTCAAGAAGAAATTATAGGTGGACGTGGTGGTAGAGGTGGTCGTGGAGGTAGAGGTGGCCGAGGAGGTCGTGGTGGCCGAGGTGGCCGGGGTGGTGCTAATCCCCCGGTAAGAGCCGAGGTCATTACTCAAGCTCTCAATGAGCTTATGCCAGAACTTGTGGCCCGAATCTCGGCGGCCATGGATGGAAATGAACAAGAAGAACCGGAAATTGAAGCAGAAAATGAAAATGAAAATGAAAATGAAAATGAAAATGAAAATGAAAATGAAAATGAAAATGAAAATGAAAATGTGAATGTGAATGGTGATGGGAACGGGGAAAATGTTTTTGTTCAACCAAGAAACAACAATGTTTACCGCCAAGGTTGTATTTTCAAAGATTTCAAGGCTTGTGGAGCTCCGGAATGGAAGGGTGAAGGTGGAGCCACCGGTTGTTTAGAGTGGTTAGAGAAGATTGAATCTGTGATCCCTAGAAGTGGTTGTACTCAGGATCAAAGAGTTTCTCACACCACCGGTATGTTAGCAGGTGATCCTCTAGAATGGTGGAATGTAGAAGTGGATACTTTGGGGATTGGCCTCGCAAATTCCATACCTTGGGAAAATTTCAAAGAAATGATCATCTCCAAGTATTGCCCACCATATGAAATGAGAAATTTGGAAGAAGAATTCACTAAGCTCACCATGAAGGGAGTCGATCATGTGGGGTACACTCGTCGCTTCGGATAACTTTCTAGACTCATTCCTCATCTTGTGAGACCTGAGGCCCAAAAGGTAGAAAAGTATGTGGTTGGATTACCCCACAAAGTGAGGGTACTTGTTTCTCATCCCACCATGCCATTGACAATCAATGAAGCCATTAACCGAACCGCTAGTGTCACCATGGAGCTTGTGAAGGGTGGTGAAATAGCCAAAAGTGATAACAAGAGAAAAGATACGCCCGAGTCGAGTGGCACCAAGAAAGATGATAGGCGTAATAATAAGCGCCATGGTCGTGGTGGAAAGGTATATGCGGTGGTTGAACCGAGGGTTGAGCCGCCAAAGGGTGGTTATGCTGGGACAAGTCCTTTGTGCCCTAAGTGTAACCGTCATCATCGAACTAATGTGAGATGTGATGCTTGCTTCATTTGTAACAATCAGGGTCACACCTCAAGATTTTGTCCTACCCGTCGAACTGCTCCATTAAATGTTGCTCCACTAAATGCTAGATACCCCAAATGGCCCGGGGCAGTTGTTATGAATGTGGTAGCCAAGACCACTATCGTAACCGATGCCCAAATCTCATCGGCCAACAAGTTCAAGTGACCGTGCATCCTAATCAATTGCAAATTGTCGGTCCAAATCAAAACCGAGGAAATCAAGGTCAACAACAGCAAGCTCCTCAACAATAACTCGTTCCCCGTGGAAGAGCTTTTGCCGTGAATGCGGCCGAGGCTCGTGTTGATCCTAATGTCATAGCAGGTACCTTTCTTCTCAATCACCAGTATGCTACCGTGTTATTTGATTCTGGAGCCGATTATAGTCTCATTTCCAATGATTTCATTTCGTTGATCGATGCTAATCTTAGCCCATTGTCTTATTGTTTTGAACTTGAAATGGTAAATGGTGGATTGTCTAGAATTAGTCAAATTGTTCGTGATTGTGTGTTAGAATTATGTGATCACCCATTTTACATAGACTTAATGCCTTTTGACATCGGTAGTTTTGACGTGATCGTGGGTATGGATTGGTTATCGGCCATGAACGCGGTAATTGATTGTGGTAGTCGAGCAGTGAGAGTTCCGTTGGAAAATGGAGAAGAATTAGTGGTTCAAGGCGAAACGACCGAACTATGGGATGGGAAAATATATAGTGCTAAGGCCACAAAGGTTGAATTGAAAACCGTGCCCGTAGTTAAAGACTTTGCGGATGTATTTCCAGATGACCTACCGGGTTTACCTCCATCTCGTGAACTTGACTTCCGTATTGAACTTATTCCTAACGCTTCTCCCGTGGCCAAAGCGCCCTATCGCTTAGCCATGACCGAATTGCAAGAGTTGGCCGCCCAACTCAAAGAACTTCAGGAGAAGGGTTTCATTCGCCCTAGTCAATCTCCTTGGGGCGCACCAGTTTTGTTCGTTAAAAAGAAAGATGGCACATTCCGAATGTGTATCGATTATAGAGAATTGAACAAACTAACGGTAAAGAATCGTTATCCTCTTCCTAGGATTGACGATTTATTCGACCAACTCCAAGGTGCTCGTTTCTTTTCCAAAATTGATTTGAGGTCGGGTTATCATCAATTGAGGGTTCATGAAGACGACATTCCAAAAACCGCCTTTCGAACGAGATATGGACATTTTGAATTTACGGTGATGCCTTTTGGGTTGACTAATGCACCAGCTGTGTTCATGGATTTGATGAACCAGGTGTGTCAGCCCTACTTAGACCAATTTGTCATTGTCTTCATCGATGATATTCTTATCTATTCTAAGACAAAAGAAGATCATTTGGAACATTTGAAACAAGTCTTAGAGTTACTCCGGAAAGAAAAGCTTTATGCCAAGTTCTCCAAATGTGAATTTTGGCTTGAAGAGGTCCACTTTCTTGGTCACGTAGTGAGCAAAGAAGGAATTCATGTGGACCCAAGTAAAGTTGAAGCAGTAAAGAATTGGAGACGACCCGAAACACCGACCGAAATTCGCCAATTTCTTGGTTTGGCGGGTTACTATAGACGATTTATTGAAGGCTTTTCAAAAATCGCCCAACCTTTGACCTTGTTGACTCAACGGGAAAGAAGGTTTGATTGGGGTGAAAAGCAAGAACAAGCATTCCAATTGTTGAAAGACAAATTGTGTGATGCACCCATCTTGAGCTTGCCCGATGGAGCCGATGATTTCGTTGTATATTGTGATGCATCCGGGCAATGATTGGGTTGTGTCTTAATGCAACGGGATAAGGTGATAGCATATGCATCGAGACAATTGAAGGTACATGAGAAGAATTATCCGACCCATGACTTAGAATTGGGAGCTGTGGTATTTGCTTTGAAATGTTGGAGGCATTACTTGTATGGCACCAAAAGCGTGATCTATACCGATCATAAAAGCCTTCAACATATTTTTAATCAAAGTGATCTGAACATGAGGCAAAGAAGATGGCTTGAACTGTTAAGTGATTATGATTGTGTTATCCGGTATCACCCGGGTAAAGCAAATGTGGTAGCCGATGCCTTAAGTCGAAAAGAACGTATAAAACCAAGAAGAGTTAAAGCCATGAGCATTACCGTGTTAAGGAGTGTTCGTGACTCCATTATTGAAGCACAAGAATTGGCAACTAGACCGGAAAACTTCATCAATGAAACCTTAAACGGTCTAGAAGAACAATTTGATAGAAAGAATGACAATGGATTGTATTTCGTTGATCGATTGTGGATTCCCGTTCTTGGAGGATGGCGGTTGAAATTGATGGATGAAGCTCATAAGTCAGCCTACTCGGTTCACCCGGGTTCTGATAAAATGTACTTTGGATTGAGAGATTTGTATTGGTGGCCGGGAATGAAGAAAGACATTGCAAAATATGTTAGTGAATGCCTCACTTGCTTGCAAGTGAAAGCCGACCACAAGAAACCACCGGGTTTACTAGTCCAACCAGTAACACCGGTGTGGAAATGGGAAGAAATTGCTATGGACTTCATCACGAAGTTACCTAGGACGAGTAGTGGTCGGGACACTATTTGGGTGATAATTGACTGGTTGACTAAGTCGGCTCACTTCTTAGCCATCCGGGAGGACGATAAATTTGACACCATGGCACGTTTGTACATCAAAGAGGTGATATCCAAGCATGGAGTGCCGATTTCCGTGATATCCGATCGGGATGCCCGATTTACTTCAAAATTTTGGAAGGCGTTCCAGAAATCTATGGGTACTCGTCTCGGCATGAGTACGACGTTCCACCCACAAACTGATGGTCAAAGTGAAAGAACGATCCAAACATTGGAAGATATGTTAAGAGCTTGTGCTATTGATTTTGGTGGTAATTGGGATGTGCATCTTCCTTTGGTTGAATTCTCCTACAATAATAGCTATCATGCTAGCATTGGAATTGCCCCATTTAGAGAGATTGTAGGTCACCGCTAGCTTGGGCAGAAGTTGGTGAAAGCCAACTCGTTGGGCCCGAAATTGTTATTGAAACGACGAAAGTGATCTCACAAATCAAAGAAAAGTTAAGAGTGGCCCGAGAACGACAATTGAAATATGCTAATGTTAGACGACGACCCCTCGAATTTGAAGTTGGTGATTATGTTTTATTGAAAGTGTCCCCGTGGAAAGGTGTGGTTCGTTTTGTGAAACGTGGCAAGTTGGGGCCACGGTACATTGGCCCGTTCAAAATCTTGGAGCGTATTGGTCCGGTAGCTTATCGATTAGAACTTCCTCAAAACCTGAGTGGAGTTCATAATGTTTTCCATGTTTGTAATCTTAGAAAGTGTTTGGCCGATCCAACACTTCACGTGCCCCTCGAAGAAATCCGTGTTGATAAAACGTTGAAATTCGTGGAAGAACCAATAGAAATCCTAGATCGACAAACTAGAAAGCTAAAGAATACCCGATATACGATTGTCAAAGTGAGATGGCAAGCTAGACGTGGACCCGAGTTTACTTGGGAACGCGAGGACCACATGAAGTCTAAGTACCCACATTTGTTTGGTAATTAGGGTTTTGTTGAATTTCGGGACGAAATTCTTTTAACAGGGGAATAATGTAACATTTGCCATTTTGGTCCATTAATAAACATGGCAAACTTTTATGGATATATATGTAAAACGTTGCTTTTTCGATCGTTTCTTTCTCGAATGAACTTAAGACTTCCTAGAACCTAATATCTAGTGTTTTAAACACTTTGATATGGCCATAATCTTCCAATAAACTACTTCATTAAAACTTAAATACTTCTTAGAAACATATCCTAAAATATGGTTTAAAAACTCAAAGGAATGAACCCGAAACGACTGGTAACATTTGAGGAAACAACTAGGAAAGTTGTCAAAAGTGAAAAGACTAAAATGCCCTTTTAAAAATCTGCACCTTAAAGTCTCCTAGCCCATGGTATTGCAAAACCATCAACTTTGCCCATGGTTTTCATTAACTTAACTATGATTACTTATTAACTAAACTAGTAACCATGGAAAATTTTACCTATAAATACAAACTAAGGTTTTCATTTCTAATTACCAATTCACATAATCAAACTTCTTCTTCCTTAATCTCTATCATTCCAAGATCAATACTTGTTAAATATCAAGCATATCTCTCACAACCTTTCATCCTCCCAAGCTTTCAATTCAACCAATGTTGTTTTGAATTCGTTGGTTCAAATCGTAAACACAACGTAGTTATCAGGAATTTTCCCAAGGATCTTCAAGAAGGCTAGTTATAATACCCACATAGAGGCTGGAATTATTCATATTGTATCAAGAAAACAAGTCCAAGTTATGGCCGATTCTACTCAATACTGATTGTTGCTCTTCACTACGTCATCACTTTGATCTTAGAACTCATAATATCTCCATACTTGTAAGTGTTTCTATGAAACCTTACTATACTTTGCTTTATGATTATATGACTATATGTTATGTATTGAAATGCTTGTCAACTTACTTTTATACTCAATTGATAAATACCTGCATTTAAATATCCTATCAATAATATTCACCATCTGTGAATTATTTCGTATTTTCGATTTTCTGGTTTTTGGATAGAAAATATCCTTGATAAGCTTTAAACGAAAGCACTTCATGATCGCAGGCCTTTTGTTATATAGATGGGGGAGATAATGGGTTGTAGCCGGACTAGGTTTGGACTAAACGATTTAAAGATCCTGCCCCCGTTGTTACCGCCCTACTAGATCCCTCCGTATAATTATCCGGGCATGAAGTGTAATTGTTTCACCTCCATCATTCATGGTATCTCTTCCATTGTAATCAATACATTTTGTATTGATTATAATACATACTATTTAAAGTATCTCTTCGTTACTAAATTAATACATTCTTCGTATTAATCTTACTATTTAAAGTATATATATCCTACGGATACGTATTATATACGGAAAGTTACATTTTTACCCTACAGTTTCAAAGTTGTCATTTTCCGTCCTTATAAGTTTGACATTTGACAATTTAGTCCCTCAAGTTTCAAGAATGACAATTTAGTCCCTCAAGTTTCAAGAATGACAATTTAGTCCCTCAAGTTTCAAAAATGACAAATTAGTCCTTTAAATTTTTATAACATAAATGAGGTTTCATTTACAAAATACTTTAAAGGATTCTTAAAGATAAATTCAAATATCTATAAAAGCTCACAAAGTAAACACGTTGACAAGCGTATTAATAAGATATCCTTATAGTTATATATCTATATTTGGAATTTAGCATGAATATAAATCAATTCACAATGAAATTAGGGAATACGTAACGTGGCCAGTTGACACGCTCGTCATCGTTAACTACATCAATCTCTTCTATTTCGCTGTTGAACTATCAAGAATAAGGTGAGTTTCGTAAACCCTCCCTACTCAATTGAGATTCGGGCTGAAAAGTGTACATGTATGTTTGATTGATTGTTTGATTTAACGTATTGACTTGTTGCTCGGTTAATTATGCTTTCGTTTATGAATACTTGTTGTTAAACGATTGTCGGTTGATTCACTTTGTCATGATATGGAACGAGATGTTAATTGTCTATTTGTTGATTGTTGATGTGATTACTTATGGTTTAATGGCGCATTGTTTATCATGTAAGTCGTAACGGTTTAATGGCGCATTGTTTGACAAGTAAGGCGTAACGGTTTATGTATGGCGCATTGTTTATCAAGTAAGCGTAACGGTTTAATGGCGCATTGTTTATCAAGTAAGGCGTAACGGTTTAATGGCGCATTGTTTATCATATAAGTGGTAACGGTTTAATGGCGCATTGTTTATCATGTAAGTCGTAACGGGTTAACGATATATGGCGCATTGTTTATCATGTAAGTCGTAACGGTTTAATGGCGCATTGTTTGACAAGTAAGGCGTAACGGTTTATGTATAATGATATTGTAATTGAAATGTTGATTTTATTGATTTGTGCTAACGTGAAACCTTTTAGGGTTTTCCTTGGACATGATTAGGTATTCTAATCATCGCTTATCGTTAACGGTTGTTATCCGACACACTTGTTTCCTATTACTTGTCTCTACGAACTCACCAACTTTATGTTGACGCATTTTAGTACACTTTTCAGTTAATCAGGTTAATCAGAGACAAAATGGATGATATTGTGTTTGCATTGCTAAGAATGGACTTGCTTTGGACTTTTTGGATCCGTGATCCTTATTTCCCTTTAATGGGTTATGCTTAGGATCAACTACTATCATTTAAACATTTCCAAATAATTGAGTGTGTATCTTTGATTGATGTTGATTATTGTATACATTTGAGTGAGTTTGTGGATTGTTTCAATCCTATGAATGCATATAGTTTGACTCTACATAATTTCCATGTCGTGCTGTGCTTTTCTAAGTGATACCCCATGATTCCGCCTTGTTGGGGTGTTACATCGGATCGGCGAGGTGGGTAGACAGAACACTTTGAAAAATCAAGGAGATATCGGATTGGATAATTTATATATAAAAATAATAATTTATTAAATTATAAGTATAAAAATAAATTATAAACAAAAGAACATAACAAAATTATTATATAAAAATAATAAATTTTGTAATTTTGTATTTTTTACAAGACAAACAATCATAAATAAATATAAATATAAATATAAATGGGAATGTAAACTATATGAATAAAAAGTTAAAAACTATACAAATTAACTAATGTGGAAGATCAAAATCTCTATAAAATAAAGAGACCTATTAGACCCCATTCTCACCTAATCACATGCATCCATCCTGACGGTAGTTCGCTATTTACTACAGTATCTAATAAAATACAACAAAATTATATAAAACATGAAACAGGCTGTAAACACAACCTTTTATCATCTATCTCTTCCTCTGTTTATTTCTATGAGAGATAGTGACCGCGCGTTGCGGCGATGAGATGGTGGGGTGATAGGTCATAGGAGGTGATAAGTCATAGAGTGTGATAGCCAAATGTTTTAGCCGTACGGGCTCCACCATCGGATTTAAAAATTCGTCGAAAGTATATCGAATGACATCTCTAATGAAAGAGCATGAAATTTTAAGAACACTCATACAATTTTTATAATTTATCGATATACGGTTTTTGAGATAAAAGATTTTGAATGAATTAGAGGATTAAAATGATTTATGGAGGAGAGAGAAAAAAATGAGTGGTTGAGATTTGAGGAGAGAGAAAAAAATGAGTGGTTGAGATTCAAGGTTATTATAGGTATATTAGGTAGAGATGTTTAAATTAGTGAATAAGGAATATGGGTATTTTGGGTAGTTCAAATCATCTTTTCTTAAAAAAAAGGCAAAATGTTTTATAAGATAGTATTAGATATGACGATATCAGTATACTTTTTCATCTTCTCTTTCAAGCAGTCAAGCCACCATGATCGACCACACCACAACCATCACCACCAATACACAATTTCAAGTCTACACAATTAAAAACCTTTGAAATGGGGGGCATGAAAAATTTAAGTTGGGGGCAAACTTAATAACTAGTGGGTTTTGGAGGAAAAAAATACACTAGTAAACAAAAAAAAATTCAGCCAATAAAGGCATTATATAAAAATAATAATTTATTAAATTATAAGTATAAAAATAAATTATAAACAAAAAGAACATAACAAATTTATTATATAAAAATAATAAATTTTGTAATTTTGTATTTTTTAGAATTCAAACAATCCTAAATAAATATAAATATAAATATAAATATAAAGGGAATGTAAACTATATGAATAAAAAGTTAAAAACTATACAAATTAACTAATGTGGAAGATCAAAATCTCTATAAAATAAAGAGACCTATTAGACCCCATTCTCACCTAATCACATGCATCCATCCTGACGGTAGTTCGCTATTTACTACAGTATCTAATAAAATACAACAAAATTATATAAAACATGAAACAGGCTGTAAACACAACCTTTTATCATCTATCTCTCTCCTCTGTTTATTTCTATGAGAGATAGTGACCGCGCGTTGCGGCGATGAGATGGTGGGGTGATAGGTCATAGGAGGTGATAAGTCATAGAGTGTGATAGCCAAATGTTTTAGCCGTACGGGCTCCACCATCGGATTTAAAAATTCGTCGAAAGTATATCGAATGACATCTCTAATGAAAGAGCATGAAATTTTAAGAACACTCATACAATTTTTTATAATTTATCGATATACGGTTTTTGAGATAAAAGATTTTGAATGAATTAGAGGATTAAAATGATTTATGGAGGAGAGAGGAAAAAAAATGAGTGGTTGAGATTTGAGGAGAGAGAAAAAAAAATGAGTGGTTGAGATTCAAGGTTATTATAGGTATATTAGGTAGAGATGTTTAAATTAGTGAATAAGGAATATGGGTATTTTGGGTAGTTCAAATCATCTTTTCTTAAAAAAAAGGCAAAATGTTTTATAAGATAGTATTAGATATGACGATATCAGTGTACTTTTTCATCTTCTCTTTCAAGCAGTCAAGCCACCATGATCGACCACACCACAACCATCACCACCAATACACAATTTCAAGTCTACACAATTAAAAACCTTTGAAATGGGGGGCATGAAAAATTTAAGTTGGGGGCAAACTTAATAACTAGTGGGTTTTGGAGGAAAAAAATACACTAGTAAACAAAAAAAAATTCAGCCAATAGGGGGCATTACCCCCCCCCCCCCTATTTCAACACTACATCCGCCCCTGTTATCGTGATATCACTTTCCGAAAACAACAATTCGACCCTATCTGTCTGGGTTACACGAATTTTGTTTTGGCATAGCAAATCTAGAACCCGTTCGCTAGAGAGTATTTCGTGTTTTGGATATATTTTCTCACGTAACTTATTCTTTTTAAGAACACCCAAAAGAATGTAATAACAGAAAAGATCAAAATTCACGTATGTGGTTTTTCTTCATATCCATGCAATCTATGCATTGATATATTTATATATATATATATATATATATGATTATTTAAGTACAAAATTACCATATAGGAAGTAGTGGCCAACTTTCATCATAAAACTATGGATGGCATATTCTGACTTTTGCATGTAAATTGTAGAAATGAGATTGATGGCATAAACATGACTTTTACGTGTGAATATTTCATAAAATGTCACAATTACTTTCAAACATGTCATGCAAGCATATATCAAACCATCATATCATGTTTTTATACAATGCAGATTTCATGTTAAAAACGTGAATTTTATGTGATCCGATATTATCATCAATTATTACAAACCAATCAGCCATCACTTATTATAATGCTTTTCGGGTCCGGGAAGTTATTCATTTAATAGGCGTATCTCTAAATTCATGTCTAAGTGTCATAACCATATCCCTCAATTACACTAAATTAATAACAATCCTCCCCAATTTAGTGCAATTCCGATACATGAGAAAATAGTCAAAACAAAACTTATGCGTAAATGAAAATGTCTTGAATTATATTTTCATCTTAGTATATTACCCATTCCATATATTCGAGAATCGGGGTGTTCGAAGAGTTGAACCCTTCAACCCATTTGAATACCTGAAAATAATATATATGCACATAGGCTTTAAAATGCTCAAAAGCTATCCTAACGCTATACAAGTCATGCGTCCATATCCATTCATGAATGTATCCAAAGCTAAAAGTCCAAAGCTTTCTGAAGCGGCAAAACTTCACATTCATATAGGTAGTTCTCTTTATTCAAGCGCACAGTTATACGTCTACCTAACCATCAGCAGGTCCGAGCACATACCTTGGGATGAATTGTAAAATCACGTGCTCCAATTTCCAAGTGTAAGATTTCCATATTGAATTCAACTTCTGTTTAATATCAAAGGGGAATTGGGTATCTCACAGCTAGAAAATTGGGTATCTCACAGCTAGAAATTTAGGTGGACTTTAAACTCATCCCTTCAGCAGACTTACTAACCAAGTCTCTAGCCAATCCCTTCGTCAAGTGATCAACTAAATTTTGTTGTGATCTTACAAACTCTATAGAAATCACCCCATTCATTGTAAGTTCACAAATCATGCTTTGTCTAACACCTAAGTGTCTAGACTTCCCATTGTACATCTGGCTATAAGCCTTTGCCAATGTAACAGCATTATCACATTGGATAGAAATGGGTGTAGGTTTAGACCACAATGGAATATCATAAATCAAGTTTCTTGCCATTCTGCTTCTTTACAAAAAACTTGTTTGATAGACAATGTTGAATCGAATCCAAAACTACGGATCTCGTCATTCGAAAAAGACCCCAAAAATTGATCTTAAGCCTAGAGCCACCAAAAACATTAAACTGGCACTGAATACACGTCTACACACGTATTCTTGTAAATCCTGTATTTTCTTCAGGTTCCAACAATTTTGTGTTTTCATTTTATTTTTTTTGGTTTTAATAAATATTTACTATATCGCCATACCGCCATACCTAGTATATGAATTTTGTTTGTTAAACATTTCAAAGTTTGATAGAAGAAAATAATTTCTTTCATAAAGTTAAGTAGCCAAATCCAACCTTCTAATATGTTTTGTGATTTTGAGAATAAGATTGAAAATGCTTAATCTATAATACTTAATAAAAAAAATACTCTTGTTAAAAGTTATATGGGAGAAATGTCTAAAATGCCCTTCCTTATCTATACTATGTAATATTTCACCTAACACCCCTTCAAATATATTCACATACACTATCCCTTAACATTAATGATTAAATTACACTATCAATCCTTTAACTTTTAAAATATCTTCATTAACCCTTTAATCATCTAATTTTACATCAATTATTCACACCACTCGATATCGTCTCCATCACCAACAGTCTTCCCCACCACTACACCGTCGCATTGTGCGGATACAGTGCTAGTAAGTATGAAACATAAGTATATACTCCCTCCGTCCCATTTTAATTGTTTTATTTTGACTGGTCAAGTCTTTTTCTTTTGATTTTGACCGTAAATATCTTTGTTTGTGTTATATATTAGTTGATGAAAGTTATATCAATGAAAAGTACATTTAAAACTCAATCAATTCATATATGTTATATCAAGTATTATATAACACAAACAAAAATATTTACAGTCAAAGTTGAAAGAAAAGACCAAAAAAGTCAAACTAAGACACTTAATATGGGACGGAGTGAGTATTAAATTAATTCATATAAAAAACACATTAAAATGTACATCTATAAAAACACGTAATATTAAGGTTACTTTTTTTATGTACATCTATTAAGTTTTACGAGGTTTTTTTCTATCTAAATAATATTCAATAATATAGCTAATGATAACTAGAAACATGGTTTTATTAAGATTCTAGAGGAAGGTTATTTAAGAACCCTTAAAAAAAACGTGAGAACCATTCTGGACCACATATTCTTCTTCCTTTTCTCTCTCTTCAATAAAAAATGAAAATTCATCCATATCATTCAAAATATTTTATCTCACAAACCGTAAATCGTTATATGGAAAAAAAAAAGTATGGGTAGTTTTAAAATTTCGTCCTCTTTCATTTGAGATGCAACTCGATATACGTTTGCAGAGTTTTTAATTTTCGCTTTTTTTCCCTTTGTACTTATGTACTTACACATGTGTAGGATCTTTGTTTTCACATGTAAATTAGTAAATGACCATCTGTACACAACAATGAAGGTCAAGGGCGGAGCCCATCAATCCATGGCGGAGCCATGGTGGCTAAGGGCGGAGCCCGTCAGTCCATGGCGGAGTCATAGCGGCTAAGGGCGGAGCCTGTTAGGTAGATCACCGATCACCTCCTATGACCTATCACCCTCTATGACCTATCACACTATGACCTATCACCCCCACCAGCTACCCTTTATGAATTTCCTTAAGGGCGAAACCCGTTCCGAATCACAATTTTCGTTTAACATACACATGTGTAGGTTATGTGTAAGTACCAAAAAGAAAATGAAATTTAAAAAGTCGTCAAAAGTATATCGAGTCGCATCTTTAACGAAAGAGAACAAAATTTTAAGAGTACCCATAAATTTTTATTCATCTAGCGATTTACGGTTTGTAAGATAAAACATGTTTAATGGTTTGGATGAATTTTCATTGTTTATTGAAAAGAGAGAAAAAGGGTGAAAATGTGTGGTACGGATTTGTTTTTATTTGTGAGTTTTCAAGATAACCCACCCCAAGATTCTAAATCTAAATATAATTATATTTTATGTAATTATTATATTATAATATATTAGGTAAAAATTCTCACATAATAAAAACCAAATTAATCAAATATTAATAAATATAATAAAAAACATATGCAGCCAAAGATTATGCCACATATTACTTTAAAATCAGTTGATGCATTTATAAAGTTTTAAAAGAAGAAAAAAGTTGTTAGAAGGCAATGGCTAAATAAAAACTTAAAATTTATTTTTTTACAAAATAACCATTTGATACATTTGGGTTTCTTGCACCTGAGGTCGTTGAGTTACTTAGTAGGGTGCAACGGGTCATGCACACTAACGTCATGATGCCAAGATACATGAATGTAGTTTTTAAACGTCTTGGTTTTTCTATTCAAAAAGGGTTAGCGGCGCAGCTTGTTGCCCGTTTACCTTCTATCCCTATGTAAAATTCTTAAGTTGAATGAAAGGATGTTAATGTGAAAAAAAAAAAACAAAAAAAACCCATTGGATTAAAAAAGTAATAACACAAAAAAAGGTCGAACCGGTCGTGACTCGTGAATATACATTGGTTTTTCATCGAGATTCAACGGTTTGCCCCAAATTAAGTCCTATATAATTAATTAATTAATTAATTAATTATGTGTTCAAATTCAAACAAAATATTGTAATTGGGCTTGGAGAAAGCCGCCTGCAATTTTCTGTAACCCAAGACGTTATCCATTTAAAATCTAACCTATATGGCTATATGTAGAAAGCCGCCAGCCAATTTACGTAGGATAAATATTCTTTAAAGTTGTATCAATTTTATTGGTGAAATTGGAAAGATCTTAACCTTTAAATTAAAATCAAAGTTCAAGATTCAAACTTGATTTTTGAATCTTCACCATTGATTTCAATCTAAAGGTTAAAAAATTTTCAACTTCACGTCTAAAGTTGATTGTAACTTTAAAAAACCTCTATCCATTTATGTAATTATTTTTAAACTTTTCACGAATAAAAGTTTATATCGCAATAATTTTATTTTGTCTGTATATATATGAAGCAGCCATGCATGACATGAAGGCAGACGTGTTGCCTATATAATATGACCATAACTCACATGTAACATGCACTTCAAACTTGTGGCAAATAGAAATCTAAAGAAATGGACTTGGTTAAGTTTTTTCATATGAATGGTGGAGTTGGAGAAGCAAGTTATTCAAGCAACTCCGGACTTCAGGTGTTAATAAAGTTGCATTTCACTAGTTTCAATTTTTGGCAATTTAACTTTCCATCAACTTTTACTTTTTTCCTTTTTTTTTTTTCTTCATATTTTGGTCCTTGTTTCTCATGTACCATCTCGGTACTTAGAGCGTACACACCTTTTATCACACATGTGACTTGGAGCTTTCATTTGTGAATACATGTGATCATATATGGTGGCTGTACGAGTTGATCTATATATGATCAATTGGTAAATACAATTGACCACTCCATCTAAAAGATGTGATTTTGCACTTCAATTCATTGATACATATACACTTATGTGTAGTTATTCATCTTAATTAGTTGTTAGGGAAAAGCTGATTTCCAGTAATGACTCTGAACTTAGGACCTCTACTTAACTTGCTTTTTGTACATTGCAATCAAGCTCAATTGATCTGTTAACTTTGCTGGACCTTTATATTTATATATAAAGTTAATGCAGTTTGGAAGAAAAAAAAAAGAAAAAAGAAATAATCATGCATATACCGTGTTATTAAAAAGGGTAATTGGATGAGAACCCCCTGATCCCATGTACCATTTGGTACCCACTAATCCTCCAGCCAGGCTAGTGTCCAGGTGAATTCTCAACCACTTAATAATCCTCTAATTATCTCAAGTTTGCCTTTGGCAAGACTCGAACCCAGGTTCCCCTGGAAAGTGGCGGCTGGTGGCCACTGGGCTATTAGCCAGTGTTTCATATACCGTGTTATTTGTATGCATAATTAACAATAATATATGAAATTGATGAATTTTTTCGTTGCGATAGCGAATGGGGATAATGAAAACAAGACGGGTAATAGAAGAAGCAGTTAGTAACCTGTGTCAGGGCAACATCAAGTATCCCAAAACTCTAGTTATGGCTGATCTTGGATGTTCACTGGGACCGAATACACTTCTAGTGGGATCGATGGTGATTAATGCAGTAGCCAAGACTAGCCAAAAAATGGGTCTAAATCCTCCTGAAGTTCAAATCAACTTAAACGATCTCCCAACCAATGATTTTAACACCATTTTTTGTGCTCTACAAGAACACGAAAAAATATTAAGCTCCGAGAAAGTAAGTGATGTACACAGTCCACCTTCGTGTTATTTCACTGGTGTGCCAGGTTCATATTTTAGCAGGCTTTTTCCGACCGAATCACTAAATTTCGTCCACTCTTCCTACAGTCTACAATGGTTGTCACAGGTTAGTCTTTTTCATAAAAACAATTCAAATATATCATAGTGCATGATTCATTATCATTTGTAATTAAGCATAAACACTTGTGTTGTTATATTACTTTATATATGTAGCTTCCTGAACTAGAAGAGATAAATAAAGGGAACATATACTTGGCAAGTACGACCCCAGAGAGCGTAAGTAAAGCATACTACGAACAATTTCAAGCAGATTTCTTGCAATTTTTGAGGTGTCGTTCGGAGGAGATGATGGTTGGCGGACGGATGGTTTTAACGTTAGCCAGTAGGACGACCGAGGATCCTCGTGGTGAAGAAAGTTATTACCTTTGGAGGCCTTTGGCCATGGCTCTTCAGGAAATGGTATCTGAGGTAATCACCCAATATATATCTGGTTTTCTTCAAAGTATAATTTATTATTCATGTAGTCAGGTTTAGATTTCCTTGGAGATGTGTCAATGAGTTGGTGACCTATTAGTAAGGTAAATTGGAATAATTTACCCGAATTTGAGTCCCAGTCTTGCATTTGTAAGATTGGATTATTGAGAGTTTTCATAAGTCATAGATTTTATCCCAGACATTCGTGTAGCTTAGTACTAGGAGTAAGATAAATTTTCACATATATATATATATTCCTTAGAGATGTTCCTAATCTAATTATCAGAGTAATACAATAATCTATGTTATAGTTTTCTTAAAAGAAGGTATCTGACTATCTGCTAACTAACGTTGTACTATATGTATCATTTGACCACAAACTCTTAGAAAACCAAATAGCCACACGAAAATAGGGCCTAGCTTGTGTAGTATGATTCAGGTCAACATAAAACGTTTAATATAAAACCTTGTGTAGCATGATTCAGGTCAACATAAAACCTTTAACATAAAACCTTGTGTAGCATGATTCAGGTCAACATAAAACATTTAATATAAAACCTTGTGTAGCATTATTCAGGTCAACATATGATGTATGTTAAGTTGACGAAAAAGCCGACATGTAATTAGCATTAATATGTTTTGTTGACAAAAAAAAATCACCATTTCTTTTATATATGGGGGTACTTATATCATATTAACAATATCTTCTTTTCACAAACGTTGGCTGTTTAATATGTGTGAAAATTGGTGTAACTATAACATGATATTAACATCATCTAACATTTTTCCATTATATATATATATGTTACCATTTGCTTTTGAAAAATTTATGAAAACAAAGACTTCCCTTAATTAATTAATTAAAGCATTTAATCGTTTGTTATTGCGATAATAGGGTCTTGTAGATGAAGCCAAATTCGATACATTCAACCTTCCTCAATTTACAGCATCTCCTACTGAGATAATGAAATTGGTGGATATAGAAGGTTCCTTCTCAATCGATCACGTCGAGATTTTTGATGTCAACTGGGAAAATTGGAAAACAAACAAACACGATAACGATGCATCACAAGTCATAGAAACAGATGATAATGGTGTAGGACACGCTGTGGCAAAGAGTATACGAGCTGGGATTGAGACGTTGGTGGCTAATCATTTCGGTGAAGAAATCCTCGACGACGTTTTCATGAGATACGCAAAATTTCTCACCGAGCGAAAATCAAAGAAGGAAGATGAAGCTCTAGTCTCCGTAACTGTCTCTTTGATTCGAAAAGGGTGATTTAGTTAAGTTAATGACATAAGTAACAGCAAATGGCTCTATTATAATTTCTCATCCTAAATAAGTGCCGTAACTAATAAAGTCATAGCTTTGTGTGGCGGTGATAAATGATAAAAAGAAATTAATTCAAAATTTAGAAAGTTATGAGGTTCCTATAAATATAGCTAGTAATTTAAATAAAATAAAAAATCTTGCTTTTATAAGAAGCGAGTGTACTTGTGTAATCAAGTGTATTTAATAAACGATGTAATAATATTGTATCAGTATGTGTGGAAGAAAATGGTTTTTGTTTCAATTAGTTTTATCAAGTCAAAGGAAATTAAATTTAATTATCTGAACTAACATATGAATTCGATAATGACATTGTGATTTTATGCATCGATGTACATCGTAAAGATTTTGTAGGAGATGGATTGGATAAGGAGAACCTTAGCTACAGAGAATTTGATTTGCACATATATACATTCTAACTTATCAAAACAAGACAAATGAGTTTAGCTAGCAAAAGTTGGTCACCACTACAAGAGAAAGAGGTTTTAGCAACGACAAAAGTCAATCACCTAATGTCCCGATTGTTGTTGCTAAAGCCCTCTAACGGCGACCTTTTTTGACGACATTAATCATCGGCAAAACTTCGTCTACTAAAGTACTTTGCGACGATCTTTGTGAAGACATAAAGTGGGTCTTCCGTTAATAAAAAGGGGGGGAAAATCACAAAATTATTTTGCGACAGAAATTGGCGTCGCTAAATATTAAAAAATTTAAATTTCCAAATAATATAGAAAAAATATAAAAAAAAAAAATTTTGAAATAAATAGAAACATGAAGAATACAATGATGCCCGATTGCCCGAGCCTTAGCACTCCAATAGTCCAATCAGATCATCAGACCTTGTTTTTTCATGGTGGGCCAAACTTTGTCCTAAAATTGTGTACAAACACTCCAACAGTACCATGAAGGCATGAACTATTGGACGACTTTGCATCAAAAGTAAGATTAAAATTTTAAAATGCTTATCAAAAAGATTAAAGAAGTTATAGAACTGAAGAATGCATTAAATACACATAAGTTCAACAATTGTATTACTTAATAAAAGTATGAGTTCAATCTTGCTTCTTGAATCTATTATAATTATATCTATCTATATATCTACTATAGTCTAATGATCGGGCGTTGCAGCGGCGACAGTAGCGCGAGTGAATTCGTAACCGTAGTGGCTTCTAGCATAATACATGCGCGTTGCAGCAGTACCTTTCATTTGCAAAAATCCTACTAAAACAAAAACAAATGTTGATAATGTAGGATTTTGTCATGGTTTATAAATCTTTGAGTATCCTTCTTAAGGGGCAAGGGTGCAGAGTCAAGCATTGGCAAATTGGCAAGCTTTTGGCTAACTTCCAACCAATAAGAAACTTCCACGTGTACTTGCCAATTCCTAGCCAAATTTTGCCAAAAGCAAGCCAAAAAACGTGGTGTAGTGCCATTTTTTTGCCAATCCTGGCCACAAAAAAGACAAATCAAGAAAAAACAAAAAAAAAAGGAATCTTGTACTAACAATGTTGTTGCCAAATGTTTGCCACAATCGGTCAAATATAGCCGATCCAACTTGCCAATTCACCTTGCCAATGCTTGTCAATACACATGCTATAGTGTTGCCAAAAAGCCAATGCTTGCCAAATAAACTTGCCGATCAAACTTGCCGACTGCACTCTTGCCCCTAACAATGCCGAGTAATACCAATCAACATTATTGTACCTCCAATCAAAACTTATTAGTCATTTGAAATTATAGGTTCAGTGACATAACTATTACGCTAAAAAACTACGACAACTATTTGCAACGAAATTTGCATACCCATTTAACAAATAACCAAATAGCTCAATTCAGCATTTTAAATAACATTCTAGAAAAAAACTACAAACCGCAGCCTTCCCGACGGCCATAGCAAAGATCAGGCTGCAACAACGACAGGCAGCAGCGAGCCCATCATGTCATAACCGCAAATGCTCATCAATATTGCTAAGAGGAAGACTGCACCCACCTATTCCAATCCATTCTACCCTTGGAGTCACTCACACGAATAACTTAGTCTGAATTTTGAGAATAAATCTGGTGTAATTCTATCGATTATATTTATGAGAACAAATCTGCCATGAACTCTATACAACCCATGACATGCTCAACTTCAATATCTTTACATTTTTAATGAAATATAAATCATTATCATAGCTCAACTTTTATTTGACCTGAATAAGTCCATATATACATTAGACAATTTGACTTTTTATCTCACAAAAAGTCAAATTTAAAAATGAAAAATAAATAACTCACAATGAAAACCTTGTGGCTGATCCTTGCTAATGCCATCTTAACAACTCTTTGAAGGTCATTTTCACATAATGTTGAAGCCTAAAATTTTCCATAAAATTAAATTTACCTAAATCATTCAAAATAACATCATCTGAATGGATAGAGTAAAGGGGTTACAATAAAATCATAAATATCAAAAACTAATTAATGCTAAAATATTAAAGCCGGTTACAATAAAATCATCGAGAAAAAGCAAACCAAACCCCCTTGAATCCATAGTCCTATTAACAACCACAATTCTAGATAATCAAAACTTTATCAAAAAAAATTTTATTATAGTTTTAGAAAAATCAGATCTTTTTGACAAGCAAATAGGCAAAACAGACACCTTTACTAAATACTTGTGACGGGATCAAAAGTACACTTACATAAGAAACAGGGAACGCTTTAGTAGGTTGTATTCTACCACGAACATAGATGATGAGAACGTCATCGTCAATGTGCCTGTGGCTCTTGAAACCTGCAAAACAATTGATCAAATAAACTCTGATACACCATTATATTTTACATTGAGCTCTCATGTAGTAATGTACATTTTTTGAATGATACTTCTTGACCTAGTAGCGGAGAAGTGACCTTATAAGTAGCCCGGCAGCCCAAAAATCTGCCGACCAGCAGTCTAAACAGCAGCGATAATCATATATCTATACACTACATCTATTCTCTATAGACCACCATGAGATTGTAAAGTAAATGTTATAACATAGAACATCATACTTACAGATTCCAACATTACCTTATATTTTGACCCACCAGCAACCCTCCTCCCTAAATAAGAAACAAAATATCAAGAATGCTTAGATGACCTTGTTGAGAACTTCATACAACTAAGCAGCACGTGGATAAAACTTTACCTCTTCTTTGTTTCGGACAATACAAACTCCAAGTCGTTCTCAAGTTTTTTCCACTCTGGTTATTTTGTAAAAAGAGCTGCTCCAAGATTTCTTTTTCTCTCTTTTAAACGGAGCATGATGGCTTTCCACGTCATAGATACAACTTCTTTAAGACAGGATTTTAGTAAAGTAATAATCATTTTAGACTGCAGTTTATATAGTGTTTCCCAAAAATTTTACCATTTGGACTCCAGTTCTGCAAGATATGGCTCTTTACATCTATTTAATGTTACCGTCCTGAATAGACATAGTATGCATTCTAAGTCATAGATGGGAACCAGTCTAAGTCATGGGTGGGAACCAGAAACCCAACCCCGGCATCTCCATTAAGTAGTGCGTCGGAAGTGGTCTTTGCGAGCTACTTTGCAGTTTCGTCAAAGCACATGATCACGGTCTCAGCAGTATGGTCTCTAACATCTAGCTGGAGACAGAACCTAGGGATGTAAACAACGGAGGGGTGAGAGAAGAAGGGCATCTTTGACAATGCTTTCAATGGGGGGTACGCAAACTTAGAAATTACATTAACCAATAAGGATATGTATCAAATCAGAATGTAATTGTGATTCGGCAACACATACAAATAATCATTTTTTGTAGCAATGGTTCTGGATAGAATAATAAGCCTGATATATCACTGATATATGTTCACCATACCTGTGCACTAATCTCAACATTGGCATTTCGAAGGTTACGAACAGGATAATTCCCTCCATAATGACCAGATTACATACAATGAAGGCTAATGATCAGTATCTGTTCCCATGTCTTGGTCTTCCCTAAAAATGACATTAATGTAACACATTTACTAAGTAAGAAAATAGATTGTCACTGGTACTAAGGTAAATAGAGAGCTTACATCAAGTGGCAACCACACTGCTACAATATAATCATCCATGAGGGTCATCTCCCAATAAATCTGCTCCTCGAATTGATTTTCCCGCATGAATTTCAGGATTTTTTCTTGTCAACTACACACTCTGAACAATACCAGTCGCCCTTTTGCAGTGTAAAATTATGAATTTGTTAAAGTAAAAACTCCAAAATACTAAATTATAAACCTGTATAGCAATACACCTATACTTTCTATTTGCGGGTAAAAAGAGGGTATGACAAATAAATGAATACAATGGAACTCACCTTGTGCTAGTTTCAACGCATTATCGGGTTTACCCAACCCAATCTCAATAAGAAACCCCAAAAACCTATTAAAAGCCCAACTGAATTATTGAGAACGCAAATCATAAGAACAAACACTGAAACATTACCCAACTCAATTTCCATATTGATAATGATTCGACGATTGAACTGCAAGTAAATCGAGTTTTATATATAATTTAAGAAATCAGTATCATGCAACCATAACGAACAAGATACCACCAATAATAAAATAAAATACCAACTTTTGACAAAACCTTGATGGAGAATCCGGCAATGATTGCTTCAATTGATACAAATGTTGAACTATTTGAAAACACTTTGTGCGTATGTCAACCCATATGCCCAGCAGAATAAACCTCACATAAGACCTCCCTACCAAACAGTAAACTGAAATATATATATAAAAGATTAATAATGATATAAATATAAAATAAACAGATCGAGATATAAATATACAATAAACAGATCGAGATATAAATAATAAAAGTGATATCATTAAATCAACAATATTATTTACCGTAAATTGTCTTCCATCCTTCTCCTTGATTTCTAGAATTTGGGGAGACATACAAATAAACAGAAGAATAATAAATCGACTAAAAATTTAGAGGGGCAATCAGCGGTGGTGATGAAGAAATAAGCGAATGGTATTTGTGATTAGAGGGGCGGTGGCGGAATATGGAATGATCGGATTAGGGTGGAGAGAGAGGGGGGGGGGGGGGTGTGGTGAAATATGAGGATGGGAATTGAAAACCTAGATGAGAGCATCTGAGAGGAGGGGATTTGAATTTTATGAAATGAAGGGTAGTGAGCAGATCTTGGAGAGAGTGTCAAACCTATTCGAAATTTGAAATGAATGAAGCGTAAATTGAGAGTAAAGCCCGCTCAAATGGAAGGGGACGTCTTGAACACTGTGAGGGAAAGTCTTAATTTTAAGACTTAAAATGGAAGGGGACGTCTTGAACACTGAACCATGCATTAAGACGCCTGTACTTGTGCTTTATTTGATTGTACATGTTTTATAAGTTATGAAATATCTAAACTGCCCCTCTTAAATGCTTATAGAAGTAGTATAGATATTCTATATCTACGCTACATTATAAAGCATATAGTTCCTTCTATTTTTTCAACTAAGTTGTTGATAGCCCTAAAATGCCCCTCCCTTTTTATTCACTATTTAAACATCTCCACTTGAAATACCTATTATATCTACTTGAAATACCTATAATACCCTTACTGTACTTAATTTACAGCATCTACCATTAACTCTTAAATAGCTACACTACCCCTTTTACATCAATACTTTTACATTAATAACCAGAATGCTACCGCCGCCAGTCGCCGACACCGCAACATCGCGGGCATATGACTAGTATCTATATAATACATACGAGTAATAAAGATTTTATACTTATATTTAAACCTTTAAAGTTTAAAAATTGGAAACTAATAACATATCTTTATTCTTTAGATCCTACATTTAATCAGTAACCTACTTATACATATAGCCAAACTTCTCCATTTGTCAAGAATACACTGAACTTATAAACGAGTTTATGCTACTGTCAAGCAGAAGTATGGTAAGAAGGTCCTTATTCAGGTTAGTAACATTTCACTTGCTTACGAGTTCATTATTGAGGGATGTTTCTCATTGAGACTTTGATCTTCGGTGTGGTTATAAAAGATTTTGTTCGCTACCGTGTGTTAGATATCTTACAAAGTATGGTCCTAACCTACATTGTTTCCAGTGATATGTGTACAGTTAGATAACAAAGTATCCGCTTTTGAAATTACTAATGATATGGTTTTCGAAGCCCATGTTTTTCGGTTGTCATTTTATTCTAGGGGACAGCACGATAGCATTTGCAGTTATGTGCAGTGTGAAAAACGTAAAATTCTATTCCCTGAGATAGAAAGGAACAGCAATGGAACCCCCATTTTATGCAGATACACGCTCCATATGGAGAGACTCCAAAGGGGATTTGGTGTTTACAACTCAACGCACCACTAACTTATAAGACGTGAGGCATCTAAGCATATCCAGCTGCTCTTACACTCTTACCTTCACATGAGTTGCATTGACTGGAAGCTGCGGCCACCTAGTTGGAAATAATGTGTCGTCCAATATATGACTACATGTTTATATAATTATATGACTTGAGTAGTTACTCTTTAGGCTCTATCATCTGAATATGGTGCGGCATTCAATCTCCCTAAGATTCTGAGATCAAGAACTTGGTGCACAAAAAAGGTTCCTCGCAATCACCCAATTTAAATGTAAGCTAGAGCATACGGAAAACAAATAACTACAATAAACTAAGAAAAACATAATCAAAGAAAAACATAAGTTGGCACATGATGCAGAGTGGCTCAGATCTGGGATTGATTCATTGATTGTTAATCATGTTGCCAGGACAATAACCAACAATGTTTTCACGAAGTAAGAAAATGTTTTCATGTATAAATATCCAGCAAAGAAACTGAAGCTAATGTCATGCAGATATCTCGATGATTAAAATATTATATGATAACAAAAAAAGAACTAAAATAAGATAATCTTTCAGCTGCCAAAAAGGTGATTGGCATGAACTCCTTGTTAACATGCTTTGATCAATTTATATATTCAAGGGAACTTCTAAGTGATCAAGTGTAACTATTGGATTAAATGATTAATACAAACCGGCTTCATAGAACATTATAAATGATCAGGAATTGCTAAAAGAAAGAAGCAATTGCTCGCAAATGTCAGACTGTATAACAAAGATACATACAGCATACTAAATGCTAAACATTACAATTTGAGGTTAAAACTCGGAATACTTTACTCATCATTGATGTAAAAATTGCAAGTTGATTACCAACAATATGCTATGCACATAAAGATAAGTGACGTACCAATCAGCTGGACAGCATACTAAACTGCTAGAGGAAGACATGCGAAAACAATAACGCACAATAGTTGCTACTCAAATTACTCAGTTTCTAACAAAGTCAAAGCCTTTACGCGTACCCGTTTTCTTCATCGTCTCGGCATACCTGGAAAGTACATCAGAAACCTCGACCTTACCTTCCAATCTCATCTTTTGAGCCAACTCTTCGAGTATGTTAGGTTTACCAGCCCTACAAAAATCAGCAGCAAACTTGTTGTAATCAAGTTGAGGTGGCTTCATTCCTTTCTCTATCATCTCTTCAAGATATTTACAGGCCTCCATTGATCTTCCCTGCCTAATAAGTCCACCTATAAATACGATATAGGAATTATCATCTGGACAAACACCTTTTTGGCTCATCTCTTCCCAAACTGCAAGACCCATGTCATAATTTTCGGCCCTTAAGAACGACTTCATCATCATGTTATAGGTGTGAATAGTTGGTTCAATGCCACTTTGAATCATCTTCTTGTACAACCTCACCGCATCATCTGGCATTTGTCGATTTGTCATCAATTTAATTAGAGCATTATACATCCTCCCATCAGGTGGGCATCCTTTTTCTTTCATTTCCTTCAACAATCCATAAACTTTATCCATCTGTTTTTGGTTTCCAAACCCCGTAATCAAACATGTGTAAACTGCAGCGTCTGGCTTGCATCCAAAATCCAACATGTTCTCATAATACTCGACAGCATCCTTCATTCGTTTTTGCTTACATAAATCCCTAATCATAATCGTATAGCTTCTTTCATTAGGCGTTGGACCTTTAGCTTTCATGACCTCAAACAGCTTAACCGCATCAGATCTCTTATGCACCTTCAACAACCCATCAAGCATTATGTTATGAGCCACAATATCAGGATTCATTCCTGCATCAATCATCTCATTCCACACCTTCCCCGCCTCCAACAAATTCCCAACGTTACACCAACCATTCAACAACACTGTATACGTTTGTATATTAGGACTAAACCGACCTTTCAACTTCTCAAACAATATCTGCGCTTCTTTTCCAAGCTTCGCCCTTCCAAGGTTATCAAGCAACATATTAATACTATCAACCCCAACTTTAAAATCATACTTCTTCATCAACTCAAAAACGCCAACCGCTTTCCTTCTTTGCTGCGCAGCAGCAAACGCTTTGATACAAATCTGAAACGTCTCAAGCGTCAACAACCTTTTCTCCCCCATTTCACCAACTAATGCTAGCATCGTCTCGAACTGCTTACTCTTTCCAAGTATACCCAGCATCACATTATACGTTCTCGAATCATGCTTAAACCCTTCTTTTCCCCCGGCCCAACAAAAAAACCTAAAAGCCGGTCGTCTAGCATGTTTAAACCTTTCCAACACATTAACAACCAAATCATGACTTAACTTCACCCCACAATCATCCAAAACCGCTTCCATATTCCGATCCAACGCAAACAATTCTTCGATCACGTTACACACCCTTTCGACTTCCTTTCCATCATTTTCATTATCAAAACTTGAAACCCCACAAAACCCTCTTTGAAAAGACTTCATCTTTGATTGTAAATTTACAAAATTACCCCTGGGGTTTGAAACTAACATTTTTTCTTGTAAAGAAGAGAACCAATGGGAGTGTGGCACAACAAATGGAATTTGATTGTTAATATGATTGAGACTATAATCATTAAAAACATGAAACATACTAAACATGGGCATAGAGATACCGTTAAACAAGACCATTTTCCGTTGAATGGATCCTCGATGGGTTGTCGGCCGGATTTGTTGTCGGTGAACGATGCTGGGTACGGCGGTGGTTGTCCGGTGGTTGATTCCGCCATTGTTTTTGATGCTAAATATAGATGAAATTAAATGGTTTCTGGGTTTAATAGCCATTGTTGATCTCCATGAAAAATTGAAAATTAACGGCGATCGTCTCAAGAGTGGAAGGAGATAGAGATGAATATACTGAGTTGAGTTTTAATCGGGTCGGGTTATTATTTTATCGGTTCGGATTATTAGACAATATGTTGGCCATTGGGTACTTGGGTGATTTAGGCCCATTGGCCCATAAACCAATTTATATTATGAATTTTAAGACTTTTCAGATTTAAATTAAGTTAAAATCTAGCCCTATATTTAACACTAGGTGAAACCCGTGCACTATGTGATTAATAGAAAATGGAATGCAACAGAAACAAACATATTTAATCCAACTAAATAAAACAAACATATTTTTTTTCTACGTAATTCACCGCTAATGACATGGAATAAAAATGAATGTTATACCGTCAACTGGACGTATTTGTTTATACTAAAATTTTCCCACAAGTATAATTCTTATTAATTTTTTGGAATGTAATTAAGAATTACAATGTAAAACAATAATGACAAATATTGGGTTAAATAGAGTTTATCTCTATCTGATTGTTTAGATATAATGTAACTAATTGTTAGTACATATAAAATCAGTAACTATAAAATCTTTTGATGACTTATATTTTTTAATGAATAAATTGTACTTTATCAAAATATTGTTTAAAGAAAGAAATGATGTCTAAAGGTCATGGAGTCTCACCTTTACATTATAGGTACAACATTATATGCCCATCAAAAATTTAACTGATCTATCATAGGCAAAATAAATACAATAGAAAGGTTTAAATTGTTAATAATTCAAATATATACATGTCATGAAATTCCCACCAGTATCAAATGAAAGGTTGAATCGTTGAAATTCCCACCAGTATCAAATGAAAGGTTGAATCGTTGAAGAGAAGGTGCAACAATTCCTACATAATCATCACTTACAGAACCAAGAGTCACGCTAATCGATCAAACTGCAAACCTTGGATACTTGAAGTGTTGCATCAACCTGTCGTTAACTACCAAATAAGAAAACCATGACAATCATAAAGTCATGCATCCATCTATACAACAATTAAAGTTGGACCACCATCCTATATTCCTATTTAGTGATCCACAAGTCAATCACCCAAAATAATTGAATTGAAGATAAAAAAAATACAAAGAAATATATGATAATTATTACATTTGTTCAAAGCTATTTGTCTCTATGAGAAGAAAATTTGGGACCTACCACTACCTCAAAAATAAACGAAATTGAGATTAGCCATAAATTAGGAGCCAAGCTAGTACACCACGAATTGCTTAAACTTACAGACAAACTAAAAGCCATATTGCAGACAAACCAAAAGTCATATTGCAGACATCCTTTGTCTTGTGATGAAATGAGTAAAAAATGGCACCTTAGTAATCATAACAGAGACATTTGATATTTTGGTGTAAGATCCTCTATACCATTCATTTATGTCATACAAAGTTCTATTCGTTTCTTCCCAAACTGAAACACGAAATAAAAATTATAGATAATATAAACAGACAGGTTAATCAACATCACAAAATATCTATCAATCAATTAGTTACATAACTCGAAAATTCAGAAAACCGATGGTCTGTATATTTCAATTCCACAAAGACATTTGATAAGCATTTATATTTCGTTCAAAACTGTCTTATGATATAAAAAGCATAATTTGACAAAATGGACAGGTTGGGTAATGGGTTAATACTTATGCAGGTCAAAACTGCTAGTCTTTTAAACATGAACATGGGTTGGATTTAGCTCTTACTCATCCAATTATGTGAATGTTTTATATAACTAATGAATTCATATAGACTAAGAAAACTATATATGTTAGAAACTCAAAGGCAATTGACGGCTCATTCATATGAAGACAATAAAAATACACTTCATAATAAGCCCTAAAATGATGAACCAAAAATAACCAAAACCCGATCTCTTTGATTATTATCACAACAAATATAAGCAAAAATAACCATAGTTATAAAATGTCAAAACCCATAAGGAAAACAAACACAAATCTACCATGTAAGATAAAATCGTACTTGTAAAGCCCAAAAGATTGTCTTGCGGTTTTCTATATAGATAAATACCTCTCATTCTGACATGCACACTCCTATTCTCAAAATTGAACCTAAGCCTGGCAAGACAAGCATGTCGAGTGGGTTGGGTAACGGGTCAACATGGATTTGAGAAGAAACTGGTTAATCTTTAATATAAAATCGAATGGGTTGGGTTGCTCCATTTCTAGATACTTATATAGAGTTACTCCGTTAATCATGATACAAAAAAACTATTAGTACGACGATAAATCTTTACAGAAAAATTAATAGAAATCTGTATGCATTAATAATAACTTTTCTATAAATTTCATAACCACTCAATCTGTTCCCCTTCTTGATAAATATTTTGACAGGACCTAGTTTTGGATAAACACAACAAAAAACAAATCAATAACGACTATATGCAAACTGCTATGTCTAACGACTATATGTAATCATTAACGTGCATTTGTGTGAATCAACTAAGAATGTAAGAATAACAGTAAGACTATATGCAAACTGCTATGTCTAACGACTATATGCAAACTGCTATGTCTAACGACTATATGCAAACTGCTATGTCTAACGACTATATGCAAACTGCTATGTCTAACGACTATATGCAAACTGCTATGTCTAACGACTATATGCAAACTGCTATGTCTAACGACTATATGCAAACTGCTATGTCTAACGACTATATGCAAACTGCTATGTCTAACGACTATATGCAAACTGCTATGTCTAACGACTATATGCAAACTGCTATGTCTAACGACTATATGCAAACTGCTATGTCTAACGACTATATGCAAACTGCTATGTCTAACGACTATATGCAAACTGCTATGTCTAACGACTATATGCAAACTGCTATGTCTAACGACTATATGCAAACTGCTATGTCTAACGACTATATGCAAACTGCTATGTCTAACGACTATATGCAAACTGCTATGTCTAACGACTATATGCAAACTGCTATGTCTAACGACTATATGCAAACTGCTATGTCTAACGACTATATGCAAACTGCTATGTCTAACGACTATATGCAAACTGCTATGTCTAACGACTATATGCAAACTGCTATGTCTAACGACTATATGCAAACTGCTATGTCTAACGACTATATGCAAACTGCTATGTCTAACGACTATATGCAAACTGCTATGTCTAACGACTATATGCAAACTGCTATGTCTAACGACTATATGCAAACTGCTATGTCTAACGACTATATGCAAACTGCTATGTCTAACGACTATATGCAAACTGCTATGTCTAACGACTATATGCAAACTGCTATGTCTAACGACTATATGCAAACTGCTATGTCTAACGACTATATGCAAACTGCTATGTCTAACGACTATATGCAAACTGCTATGTCTAACGACTATATGCAAACTGCTATGTCTAACGACTATATGCAAACTGCTATGTCTAACGACTATATGCAAACTGCTACTGGTTCTAAATGGATGTTAGGCATCTTTCAACTCGACTAATGATATATCTAGAAACTTGAAATTATATGCAAGTCAGAATATATCACCATCCCTATGTATTGGGTATATGGTTGCCAATTTATGGTTCGGATGAAGAATGACCAAACTAAGATATTAGAAAGCTAACTTTATATTCAATTTCTGATATAACTTTTATAGCATGTAAATGATAAAGTGTGGAAAAAAGAAAGACCTACAAAGAACTTGAAATATAATGTGAATTCATTACGCTCTTAAAAAAACCCGATAAATATGCTTAAATATACTAACAAACACAACAGCAAGTAAAATATTGATGTATTATGAGTCAAAATATGTACATCATTTTGACTTCGTAAAGAGATGTGGTTGACTTCAAAGCTCATGTGGACACAAGTACACAACGCCATCTAAATTTATCTTTTTGAAATGAAAAAGAAAAGACGCAGATAATATACCCACCACGACTATAACATATGGCATCAATTGGGAACTGCTTTTTAGCTTGGTAGTTCCTCCTGCCTATAACCTCAAAGTATTATGGAGAAAGGAGACTTTGAATGCAACTATTGCTAAAAAGCATGACTTTCCCATACATCGTACAACCATCTCGTATAAGCCCACAAAACCAAATACCAAGTGTTCAACATAAAACTTTATAAATACTTTATAGAAATTAATTAGTTGAAAGTTTTTAAGGAAGATACCTGAATCAAATTATAGCTATATTCAACACTTTAGCAATCTCACAAATCACTTAGACATTTTATCAAGCGTCTGTTGTTCATGCAAAACAATTAACTTTAATAAGAAATTGTGAACCAAGTAAATAATCAAATTATGTCTTTGGGATTCATCTGAATGAATGAAGTAAATAATAAGTAACAACGTTGACTTTGATGTATTAACACAATAATAACAACAATTTGTAAACATAAACGCATCAGATTTAACACTTAAACACAAACGAACAGATTTGTCTTGTGATAAATGAATCAGAATTAACACTTAAACACAAACAAACAGATTTGTCATGTGATAAACGAATCAGATTCAACACTTAAACCACATACATCGATCCTGCAAAACATCTATATATATAAATCACACAAAAACTCGGCCAATATTCATGATTTATATCTCGAAAAAACCATTTTAATCAAATATGATTTATATTTTGAAAACCCATTCCAAAACCCCTATATACATATAACAATTTTCATGATTTCTACTCACAAACATTCAAAAAAAGATTGGTTAAACTAAAATACAGTGAAAGGATCAAAAATTGTTACCTGGAATAGTTGTTGATTTCGTGATGCTGTTAGTAGGTATAAAAAAACCTGCGTTGATATGATATATAGGGGGATTTAGCCATTATTTTAAAACCCTAAATCTAGGGATTTGAGGTTATCTTTAGGGATGAAAAATAGGAAGGGATTTGGGGCATTAAAATTTTGAAGGGAGATGAAAAAATTTGAAAATAGGAAAGGATTAGGGGTTGTCACCGATGGGAATAAAGTAAACTTCGATCTGAACGATGGTTTATTAATAGTGAGTTTGCCAATTCTAACCAAAACCTTCGTTGGTTCAACCGGTAAGCAAGCGCTACGAATTCGAAACTAACAACCCTTTTATTTTTAATATAAAGGGTACATTTATGGCTTTCTTGCTTATGTGGACCCTATAAAATGCTGATGTACTGCTGACGTGTTATTTAAATCGCTCTGGTAACGCCACATCACAAATTGCTGACATGACGGGCTAGGAGAGCGCCAAGTAAGCGCTCTCTGATAGCTTTATATTATATATACTATATTAATATATATATATATATAATATATATATATATATATATAATATATATATATAGATTATCAATCCAAACTATTCATTCATATACTATAAAAAAGTATGGTCATTTAATTACTTTTATAGCCTATACTTCATATATACATATATAAAACATTTACACCATTCTTACCTATGAACTTTAGGAATTTTCAAATTTAAGTTAAGTTAGATAGTGGATCATCCATATTTAACATTATAATCAAAACCATTCATTCTTATACTATGAAAAGATAATATGGTCATTTAATCATTTTATAGCATATAACGTAAGGGAATACTTGTACAGTATGTTATAATATATGTACAGTGTGGTAGATGTATCGTACGATTATCACTGCCCATAACGTAAGTCTCTCTCAAACTTACATAAGCCTAAATCAAGAAACCTCTCTTCACTTTTTTCCCCCTCTCTCTCTCTCTCTTTCCCTCTCTCTCTCTCTCTCTCTCTCTCTCTCTCTCTCTCTCTCTCTCTCTCTCTCCCCCTCTCTCTCTCTCTTTCCCTTGTCTCTCAACCAAAAGCTGGAAACCAGAAGATTATAGAATATAGATATGCAAAAATAGAATAACTCCCTAGAAATCTTCCTAACCACAAGATTATAACATGTGAAAAAATCAAAAAATAAGATTAAAAAAGAGATTTACTGGAACCTACGTGTCATGATTTTGTGATTTTAAGAGGATTTTTAGTCTAATCTTTAAAAAGATTTAATCACGACATATTTACATTCGCAGCTATGCGCGGGTATTATGCTAGTATGTACATTATGTTTGGCCTTTTTCCTTTTAAATATTCATTTTAATTCCTCAAAATGTACTTTCTATCTCTATTTCAATTTTATTCCAAGAAAATAAATATTTTATCATGTATTTTTTGATCAAAATAATTATAAATGTAAATATGTTAGAAAAAGCTTTATAAGAGAAGTTAGTAAAAAAGTTATTATGACTTTTTATGAGTGTGGATGCTCTAAGTGAAAATTTAATCGCGCTTTGTGTAGTTGTGCGCCTATGCTTTCCAATGTTTGTGCTTGTTATTAATAAAAAATGAAAAGGTTAATCAATATAGATATAATATTTGGTTTTAGTATTTGGAAGTGTAAAAAACTTTTATACTTTTATTATTGTATGAATGTAACTTATATTTGAGGCATTGTAAGAAGAAACTTTGTAAAAATGTTCAAATAATGTAAAAGTGTATACGTGGCAAACATATGAACTGTCACGTGTAAGTTTTTGATTGGTGCATGTAAAAATGTTACATTATTTGTACAATTTTACAAAGTTTCTTTTGACAATGCACCAATGTAAGTTATATTCATACAATAAGAAAAGTGTAAAAGTTTCTTACACTTACAGATACTAAATTCTATATTGCTAATGTAAACTCTTAGGACTAGTGTTTAAAATGTAGAAAACTATGCACAAATGTATATTGTGTATAACAAACTATGCACAAATACTCATTGTATGTGACAACTACCGAATTCGTCCCATTTATTACATGAATTAGACAAAAACTGTTAGGACCAGTTCACCTGGAACTGGCCAGTCACCAGTTCACACTTGCCAGTCACCAGTTCACACTTGCCAGTCACCAGTTGCATCTGGAGACTAGTGAAACTGGTGACCAAGATGATTTATCGAGAAATATATTGAAGTCCAGTTGCACCGTACAGTTAACGCAACTGAAGACTTCCTCCAGTTGAGAACTGACCAAGTTGAAGAAGCATTCCAGTTGAAGTCGAAGACAACAAATGGAAGATAGAGAATGGCAATGGCAGCGAAGCCCAGTTGGCATTCTAGTCAGTTACAAACTGGAGACCATCAGTGAAAAGCCCTTACAAAGCTTTACACTGATTACGAGGAATTGACTTATATGCTTTATGTACCTTTACCCAGATAATAAGCCTTATCTTATTATTTAAGTATTAAAAGGTACATAAAGGTGGTTATGTAAAGTCACTTTAACATGCGACTTTACACTGCTTTTTAAGGAATTAAATGCTATTCCTTAAATGCTCCCAACCACATTTGTACGGCTAAAGTTAACATCCCAATGTTAACTTTGCCTATAAATACAAGTCATTGCACAACCAAGAATATAACCTCTTCGAATAAACTTCGATAAAGTTCATACTTTGCATACCTGCAATATTCTTGGTGAACTTGTGTAATATTCTCTCAATCATAAAAAGGAACATTTCACAACTTTAAGTGTTTCGATTGTCTTAAGAAATTCCGAGTGTAGATCAATTGTATTTCATAGGTTGTTAGGATATTTACATTCGTGTATTATCTTGGTTCCGCATCAACCTTGTAATTTGTTTAATATCAATAAATAAATTACACATTGAAAAATACATATTGTCTCATCAAGTTATCTTACAAGTTATTTATATTATTGCATTGTTCTTTACTTATTGTCTTTTATATAAGTAATCTATCTAGAACTTGGTATATACACACTGCAACTGGTCGTCTCCAGTTCAGTGCATATATTGCAAAGTAACTCCACCATCGACATAGAGGTGTCTTCAGTAGTACCATCTAACGAGTTGGGACTTACAAGTGGTATCAGAGCAGAAGGCTAATAAACTTGCCTAGATCTGCTAAGATGAACACTACTGAAGGTGGAGATGGTTCTGGTTCAGGTGAAAACCCTCGAACACTAATGCACAACCTTTTCAAAACGTTAACACCAACCCTCCTCCTCCTACTGCCCCAAACCATGTCCATGTACACTACTCTAACACTCCTGTTCCAAAATTTGATGGAAACAGTGAGACATTCGGTACATGGAAGGCTAGAATGCTTTTGCATTTTGGTGGGATTGAAAGGTATATGTTGAAAATCCTTAAGGATGACCATATATACCCATGTCCCTTGGGGTTAGTCCTCTTCTTGATCCAACTGGAAGAAGAGGTTCAAGGGAAAAGCCTGAAGACCATTGTCTGATGAGGATCGCAGACTGGTGGACTTGGACACCAGACTGAAAAACATGATCCTTGGGGCTGTCCCTGAAGACCTAATTCCAACACTTGTGTTGTTTCCCAGTGCCAAGTCTATGTGGGATGAATTAGTGATTCAATTTGAAGGAGGTGATGACACAATTGTCACCAGAAAAGTTGTTTTGAACAAGAAGTATGAATCCTTCTTTGCCTTGCCCAATGAAAGTCTAACTGGTACATACACCAGATTTTCTAGCCTCATCAAACAGTTGAGAGGATTGGGTGTAGAGAAGGATAAGGATATTCTCTTGAGAAGTTTTGTGATATTCTTCCTTCCAAATGGGAAAACATGGTTCTTGTCTTGAGACAAGGTAAAACCTTGCACACTCATACTCTTGCATCGCTCTATGGAGCCTTCAGATTCACTGAAGATAATAATGCTGCAAGACTTATGGCTGAGCAAGATGCCATGAACCATGCCCAGAGTCCCAAGGTTGCTAGTGCAACTGAGCGACCTTGTGCTGCTTTAATGTCTGCTGAGAGTGTCCAGGTACACTCGATGAAGGAGATGTTGAACAGTTTCTTAAACTCTGGACTGACCACTGAAAACAGTGATGGTTGTAATGAAACTGACGATGATGATCTGGTCGCCATGATTGCTAAAACCTTTAACAGGTTTAAGCATAAATCCAAAAGATTTAATGGCCCCAACAATGCTTCCAGCTCCAGCTCTCTGGATAAGACCAATCTTACATGCTATAAGTGTGGCAAGAAAGGTCATTTTATGAAGGAATGCAGATCTAGTCAGTTGAACAACCAAACTGGCCCTCTGTCCCTAATTTCAATCGGCCTGATGATAGCTACAAAGCTAAATACAAAAAGCTTAAGGCCCAGATTGCCCTCCTGTCCATGGAAAAGAAAAAGGATCAGTGCTTAATGGCACAAACTGAGGGAAAATGGGAGTACTCTGATGACTCATCTGATGATGAAGAAGAGGAAAGGGACATGTGTTTCATGGCCTTGGAAGATCAACAACAGCAGCATGTGGTGAAAGAAAATGTCATCTCTGGAAGATGGGTGGACATCATACTGAAAAAGGTATGTGACTATGATAACCAGGTTGACCCTGAACTAAAACTGGACCTGGCTGAATCATTAAGTGGTGATTTGGCATTTGTGGAAACTGTTAGATCTGATAGTGAAAGATATCTTGACACTATCTTAATTGAACTGAACAATGTTAAACCACAACTAAATGATTTGCTAAGTGTCCAGTTGGCTCTCAAGGAGTCAGTTTTAAAGATTGAGGCTTTAGAACTTGATAATCAAAAATTATTTTCTGATTTTGAAAAAGCACAAAAGATTATCAAGTCATGGGTAAAAGCATCTGGCAAAACTACGATGCATTTTCAAGAACTATCGATGCCCAGAAAAATGCATGGAAATCTGAAGATCTGGAGATGGCAGCTCTTATACCAGATCTTCATGCATTGCCTCCAGCTCTCAAGGTTGAAACACCTTATGATCAACCTGAAGCTGTTGAAACTGAAAACCTTTGAGACCACCCCCTTTGAGGTTAAAACTGGAGCCGAACAGGCTAAAGCTCCAGTCAAAAAGGCCACTGGTAACAAGCCTTTACCTCAAAAGTCTAAGTGCCCAAGACCCGACAGACTAAAGCACCAGTTGAACCAAGGTCCAAGGTTCAACTGCCTGATCAAAATAATATTTTGGTTAATCTGGAAAGTCAACTCCAACTTTTGTCTCGGCAGGTTCAGAGTTGTACTGCCCGGATTAACAATCTGGAAGGAGGTTTATCACCTCCAGTTTTCAAACAAAATATTAAACCACTCCCTTCTGTACCTAAACTAAAGAATGTTTCTTCTGGAACAAAATCTGGTAAATTTAAAGGGAGTAAGTATCAAATACCAATTGTTTTTACTTCTGCACCTGGAGCTGGTGATAATGCTCCAGATGTAGCCTCCAGTTCAACACCTCAACAATCAACCGTGGCTTCTGTAGAGAAGTCCAGTGGACCCATCAAGAAAAGATGGGTTCACAAAAAGAACTAATGATTTTTGTGTGTGTGTAGGGCGATCGAAAGAAAAATATCTAGTATCTGGACAGCGCTGCTGGCCGGACTATGACCGGATGTAAGCCCCTACTGGAAGAGTTCACTGTGCAAGATGGACCGACAATGACTTTTGGTAACGATCAATCTGGAAAGACTGAAGGATATGGTGTGCTCAATAATGGACAAGTCGAATTCAAAAGAGTTGCATTTGTGAATGGTTTGAAATATAACTTGATCAGTGTAAGCCAACTTTGCGAGATGGCTTCAGAGTATTGTTCGATATTGCACAAGGCACCATATTTAACAAGGATTGGAAAGTGGTGATGATTGCACCAAGAAAAGGAAATGTGTACATCATGGATATGGAACCAGCTCCAAAAGAGCAATGTTTCTATACCAAAGCTGATGAGGACACCAACTGGCTATGGCATAAAAGGTTATCCCACCTTAATTTCAAAAACATTAACAAGTTGTCTCGCAAGCAACTGGTTGATGGGATACTCAGATTTCCTTCAATAAGGAAAAGCCATGTCCAGGGTGTGAGATGGGTAAGCAGAAGAGAGCCAGTTTTAAAACTAGGCAAAATTTTAGCATCACTGAACCTCTTCACATGCTACATATGGATCTATTTGGTCCAGTGAATGTTCAAACTAGAGTTGGAAAGAAATACACTCTAGTTGTGGTTGATGAATTCACCAGATATTGCTGGGTGGTATTCATCAGATCCAAAAGTGATGCACCTGCTGAAATCATCTCTCTTATCAAAAGAATTGAGCTCAAGTATACTCGAAAAGTTTTTCAGTTGCGAAGTGATAATGGTACTGAATTCCAAAACAAAGTACTTGAAACATTTTGCAATGACACTGGCATCTCTCAAAACTTCTCATCAGTTCACTCTCCGGAGCAAAATGGAGTTGTTGAAAGAAAGAATCGTACACTGATAGAAGCCGCCAGAAGTATGCTATCTGAATCTGGTCTTTCCACCAGTTTTTGGGCTGAGGCAGTTGCAACTGCTTGTCACACCCAAAACCGGTCAGTCTACATCAAGAGATATAAGAAGACTGCCTATGAAGTACTCAGGAATCGCAAACTAAATATTGGATATTTCCATGTATTTGGTTGTCCAGTTTATATACTGAACGATTCCAGTCAGCTTGGAAAGTTTGATGCAAAAGCTGATGAAGGGTATTTTTAGGCTATTCAGATATTCGAAAGGCCTTTAGAGTTTATAATTATAGACTCCAAAAGGTGCATGAGACAATTCATGTCACATTCGATGAATCAACTGAAGCAATCAACAAGAGACCAAGCCTTGATATTTCTCCAGTCATTCCAATCAACTTTGGTGAAACTGACCAAGTTCATCGGTCAGTTGTTTCACCAGAAGATGCTTCCAGTTACAACAAACTGGAACCAGTCAAGAAGAAGAAAAGCACCAGTGATACATCATTTTATCCCTCCATCAATTTTAACTTACCACAAGAATTGGTGATTGGATCAGATGTACGTGCCACTCCAATATCAGCACCAGTTCAAACACCTACTTCTCCAGTTCTTCATGAAATACCTTCAATGAGGAATTTCATGATGCCAATCGAGACCTCATTGACTCTGATGAGGATGTAGAAGTTGTTTGGACTGATCCTTCTCCAGAAGCTGTTGCAACTGAAGAAGATCGCCAGGTGACTTGCACTGATATTGTAGTTCACCAGCCTAGTCAATACACTAGATGGACTCGAGCCCATCCAATTGAATAGATTGTGGGTGATCCAACTAGTGGGGTTCAGACTAGAAGAGCCACCAGTGAGTAATGCTTAAACGTCACCTTCTTATCTTTAATTGAACCAAAGAAGATTGACGAGGCTATGGCAGACCCAAGCTGGGTGGAAACTATGCAAGAAGAGCTCCTCCAGTTTGAAAGGAACAATGTTTGGGAGCTTGTTCCTTGTCCACCAGGGTTAAAGAAAGAACCTATTGGTACCAGATGGGTCTACCGAAACAAAATGGATGAGGATGGCCATGTTGTAAGAAACAAGGCCAGACTAGTTGCCCAGGGTTATTGTCAAGCAGAGGGCGTTGACTTTGATGAAACTTTTGCTCTAGTTGCAAGACTTGAAGCCATAAGAATATTCTTGGCTTATGCAGCCCATCTGCAGTTCAAGGTCTTCCAGATGGATGTCAAAAGTGCGTTCCTTAATGGAACATTGGAAGAAGAAGTTTATGTTAAGCAGACTCCAGGTTTCATCGATGAAAAGCATCCTCATTGGGTTTATAGACTGAACAAAGCATTGTATGGTGTAAGACAAGCCCCAAGAGCCTGGTATGATACTTTAACTAAACATCTTCTTAAAAATGGCTTTCAAAGAGGTGCAATAGATAATACCTTGTTTATCTTGAAAGAAAGAGGTAATATCTTATTGGTACAAATTTATGTTGATGACATTATTTTTGGTTCAACTGATGATGCAATGTGTAAAAAGTTTTCTAAAATCATGTCATCTGAGTATGAGATGAGTTTAATGGGTGAATTAACATTTTTCTTAGGTCTTCAGATTAAGCAAACTGAAAATGGAATTTTCATAAACCAAGGAAAATATGTCAGAGATTTGTTAAGAAAATACAAATATGATTCAATCCCATCAAAAAACACACCTATTGCAGCACCATTGAATTTGGACTCTGACCCAACTGGCAAACCAGTTAACATAACTGACTATAGAGGTATGGTTGGTTCACTGATGTACTTAACTGCCAGTCGACCAGATATAATGTTTGCAACATGTTTATGTGCCAGGTTTCAGGCTAACCCTAAAGAATCACATTTGCACGATGTAAAGCGTATCTTTAGATACCTGAAAGGGTGTCCTAATCTTGGTCTTTGGTACCCCAAAGGCTCAGGATTAGATCTAATGGGTTATTCAGATTCTGATCATGCAGGTTGTAAGATAGATAGAAAATCAACAACTGGTGGTTGTCATTTCCTTGGAGGAAACTAGTAAGTTGGACCAGCAAGAAGCAGACTTCAGTCTCTATGTCCACTGCTGAGGCAGAGTACATTTCTGCGGCCAGTTGCTGTGCCCAGATTCTTTCTGGATCAAGAACCAGTTACTAGATTATGGTCAGAAGTTTTCTAAGACCCCAATCTTTTGTGACAACACCAGTGCAATTGCTATATCTCACAACCCAGTGATGCACTCCAAAACAAAGCATATTGACATCAGGTATCATTTCATTCGAGATCATGTTATGAAAGGAGATATTGAAATTCATTTCATCCCCACTGACAAACAGTTAGCTGATGTTTTTACTAAACCTCTCGATGAGAAAACCTTTAAACATCTCATCAGCGAACTGGGAATGTTAAACCCTTAACTGGAGCTTTCTTTGTTATTGAACGCGTTAGTGACACTGATGAAGTTCTCCAGTTGAGGAGGTCCAGATAATCTTTGCTCGCCAGGCTATCGAACGCCTTTGTGATACTATCTTGGCACTAATTGATTACTGGATCATCATTTTAGGGGGAAAGACTCAAAATAATTTTCTGACTAAAATTCGTTTTTGTTTGAAAATGCAACTGGAGAACTCTTCAGTTGGAAACTGGTACTGGACTGATCCTCCAGTTACCAGGTTCAGTCTTTGTCTAAATTTTTATAACGTTACAAATACTTGGTCAATATGTGTGACACGTGATGATACTCGAGTGTTTTTAAACCACTTGATATCGTGATCTGACGTGTTTGAAACCATTTTAGTACTTGACAACTGTTTGTATTGGAAAACAAAAAGTGAGTGGGGTCATGGGTAAAGTAAGCCGTCGTAGCATTTAATGCTGACATGGTAACATTTAATGCTTACATGGAAAGTTATATTTTTATTTCAAAACTCAAACTCATTTTGTCAAAATATCTTCAAAATTGATTTGGTTTAATAAAATATAATTTTTGGTTTTACATTGGGATCTTGAATCCCCTTATAAATACCCTTATTTACTCCGTAACTCATTTATTTTTTCTTTCTCTTACATTCCTTCATTTACTTCCAATCATCAATATTGCTTCATTCTTCTCTTTGCTTCACAAATCAAAAACCCTAAATCCCAAATTTCATTTTCATTCTTCTATGGCTCCTAGATCATCACGTTCAAGAGATGTAAATCTCTTGACTGTTCCATACAATCCCTCACCAGATGTCACACAGGCACCTGGTGCCCCTAGTAGTGCTTCGGTCATAAAACTAAATCCAAATAATCCTATGGCCAGCCTACGAGGATCTCAAGGGTCCGATACCCTTATTTACTCCGTAACTCATTTATTTTTTCTTTCTCTTACATTCCTTCATTTACTTCCAATCATCAATATTGCTTCATTCTTCTCTTTGCTTCACAAATCAAAAACCCTAAATCCCAAATTTCATTTTCATTCTTCTATGGCTCCTAGATCATCACGTTCAAGAGATGTAAATCTCTTGACTGTTCCATACAATCCCTCACCAGATGTCACACAGGCACCTGGTGCCCCTAGTAGTGCTTCGGTCATAAAACTAAATCCAAATAATCCTATGGCCAGCCTACGAGGATCTCAAGGGTCCGATACCCTTATTGGTAGAATTCAAAAGATTTTGAAGAATTCTCCAATAGGACCCTCATTCTCTCTAAACCCACGTAAGATGTTTCACAACTACTTATGTGAGTTTTGGTACACTGCCGTTCTTTCTTCTATTGTTCCTCCATCAGTTTCACGTTAAAGGATGGAACAATCCAGTGTACCTTGTCAGCTGATACATTGAGGGATGCCTTACGCCTCAATTACTGGAGAGAGGGTGAATCTCCAGTCGTCTTGCCCCCAAATATAAACTTTCGCCAAGTACTCCTGGAAATGGGATACAGGGAGTGTTTGGAGAATGGGGTGTTGAAGACAAAAGGTGCGATGACCATGAAGGGCCTTACACCTTCATGGAGGTATTTTTTCATCCACCTGGTGGAGAGCATGGGTGGGAGTTCTGGTGGACTTGACCAGATTAACTCCTCGCAAGCAGAGATGGCTTACTGCTTGTGGAACGGATTGAGAGTGGACTTTGCAGATATTTTGTATAGAAGCCTAGTACAAAAAACTGAAGGGCTCCAGGGGTGTGTGTATCCCCTTTTCAAGGTTTCTCTCTCTCTGTTTTCAACAAATTCTGGGCCATGAAGAGTATAAAAGTACAGATTCACCGTACACAAGGCCAGATATGTTGAGGAATCTAGACTCTCTGGTATCTGAAGCTGGAGAGGTCGAAGTTCCAGAGCGAATGCTACTGGCATTTGCTAAAACTGATGCACCTTTGGAAAGTGAATCAGAAAGACAATTGGGCGGGCCTCAAAATAATGAGGGACCCTCCAGTTCGTCTCAAGTTGTGGTTGAGGATAGAGCAACCATAACTGAAGCAACTCCAATCACGTCTATCCCTGGTGAAGATACTTCGGTATCTGATCCTCCAACAGATGTACCCATCCAGGAAACTGGGGAAGGTCATCTGGAGACTGTCCAGGTAACTGAACAGCCCTCTGTCACATTCATGGATCTGGACATGAGTGTTAATGACGAGGAAATCCTTATAGAATCTTCGGATTCTGAAGGTACTGAAACAGACCAGGAGATTCTTGATGCTTCTGTACAAGCTCAAGACCCTTCATCTCCAGTCTTACCTCCAGACGCATCAATTTCATTTTCACCACCACAAATAAATGTGCCTATAGATATATCTTTACCAATATATTCCGCTCCCTTACCAACTGGGCAATTCTCACTTGCTCGAGAAATGCCCCCACCACCGTCGCCGTTGTTCACACCTGAGCATTCTCAGCATGAACAACACATTGAATTTCCAGTCCTTTCTTCTTCCACCACTCCTTCTATATATTCAACTGCTGGCCTGACAACTGGGGAGACTTCCATTAGTTTGCCTCCTCCAGTTGCTCCAGTAGTAACTGCAAGTGGTCCAGTGACACCTTCTCCTTTGTCACTGGACAGTCAAGTTGTCTCCATTCAAGCCGATCTCCAAAACCTTCTAACCAGGGTGGAGGAGATTCAGAAGACACTTGATAAGAACACCAAGTCTTTCTCCAGATACCACAAGGACTCTTTGACAAACATCAAGGTGGTCGATCTGGGGATAAACAAGTTTTCTTCTAATGAAGACTTGGTGTTTGGAAAGCTTAATGAGTTGGTCACTGGCTGCAACAATCTGGCTGGTACTCTAAAAGAAGCCTTTGACCTAACTCACTCCAAGGTCACCAGTTCAATCTCCAACCTGCTAGGAAATACTGTCAGAACTTCAGAGGTTGACTTGAGAGAGATTGAAAGGCAGGTTAAAGAACTTATTGAAAGACCTGGCCTAGATGTACCTGGCCTTGGAGAGCAGTTGATGTCTTCAGTTGGTCAGAAGATAGAAGATACGTTGGGTGCTAGAGAAGAACGTTTGATTGAAAGGGTGATGTCTGAGATCACCAAGCTGGCTACTCCTCAGGTTGATCTGGCCCCACTTACCAGTGAGATCAACCAGTTGAGGGGCAGCATTGAAAATTTGAACACCCAAGTATCTCTACATGCTGAATCATTAAATAAACTGACCACTGAAGTAGAGAATATGAAGAAGAATGATGAGGAAGTGAAGGAAAGGGTTGTCTCTAGGTTGGATGAAGACTCCAAAATCTTGAATGAATTGAAAACTGGTCAAGACCAAGTTGTTGCAAATGTCTTGACCCAGTCAAAGGAGACGAACCACTTATGGAGGTCCTTTAGGATGATGTGTGGGATCTTTAAAGAGTGCAAGAACTTGCAATCATGGCAGCCTCTTGACCGGTTGCCATCTCACCCCTCTGAATGGGAAAGTATTCGGGCAGGTCTAGAGACTGCCAAGGGGGAAAGAAGTCAAGTTCATGCACCAGTTGCACCTGGAAGGACTCCAACTGGAAGGGAATTGGTTGTAGCTACCAGTACTGAAGCTGGTGAGCAAAGGGTAGGTAGATCTGGTGGTAATGGAGATAGTGGGAATGTTGGTTTGGATAAAGGTAAAGGTTTAGCTGTTGAAGCATCTGCCCAGCCGGCCACTGATGAAATGTTAGAAACTGGAAATACTGACATACTTCCTCCAGTTTCAGATAGTGATAGCAGAAGACTGGCCAGACTTGGAAATGACATTAAAGAAAAGAAGAAAATGAAACAAAGAAACCAAGTGGAAGCCAGGGCACATCTTGCTCAAATCAAGTTGCTTGATATGAGTGATGCCAATCTGTTGGGTATCACTAAGGAGGAGTATCTTAGGGTTAAAAATGATCCCAGGATAGTTGACCAGTTGAATGAAATGCTAGATGTAGAACTGGATAGACACTATGCTGAGGATGAGGCAGAATTTGATGCCAGAAGTTTAAACATTTCAGTGGAGAAGGCTAAAGAAATGAGGGCCAGTGGGATTCTGAAGAGAATTGCAAATGTCAAAAAGGTTGTGAAGGATGTTTTGAATCCACCAAGGAGAAGGATTCCACAACCAAGAAGACCACTGACAAAAGATGCAAGGGATGCTGACCTTAGCACATTCGTTGAACCAACTGGCGAAGTTTCAAATGAAGACATTAAGTCCGCTGTACTGGCTGCTGGTGCTGGGAGTATAAAAATCACAAATGAATCTGAAGCTAGAAATTACTACTCCCAGATCATGTCAACCAGAAGACATGGTGGTACTATTAGTAGTGTCAATGTTACAATCAAGCCAGGCACCAAGGTTTTTCAAATCGAAGTTAAGTATACTGGTGGGCCACTGGTTAGAACTGATGATCCTGGTGCTATGCAGTATGGGTTCAGCAAATGGGTGGAGATGGTGAATGTGTTGGATGCTAAGGCACAAAAGAATAGGTTCGAGAAAGCATGGGTAAACTTTCTAAGGGGGAAGATTCAACATAAAGAAAATCTTGAGCAAAAGTTGAATATTGACCCTGAAGATACTCAGCCTATCTCTTCAGTTGCCAAGAGAAGAAGAACTGGCGAAGGGTCATCTCATTAAGTTCTTTCTTCAGTTTATCTACATGTAATTTGTATTTACATTCTGTAACTTGTATAAATTTCATTCCCTTGTATAAATGAAGTTACCAGTTTGTAACCACAAGGTAGATAAAGATTAAAATCTAACAAACCTAAAAGAAAAACCTAAGGCATTTATTGATCTATAAAAATGCCTTAGATAACTTAAATAGATTTAAATCGAACAAGTCTCTCCAGTTCACACTTGTACAGATACAAGAACTAGAAAAGACTTAGACTATATTTCTAGACAAATAGGGGGAATTTGTTAGGACCGGTTCACCTGGAACTGGCCAGTCACCAGTTCACACTTGCCAGTCACCAGTTGCATCTGGAGACTAGTGAAACTGGTGACCAAGATGATTTGTCGAGAAATATATTGAAGTCCAGTTGCACCGTACAGTTAACGCAACTGAAGACTTCCTCCAGTTGAGAACTGACCAAGTTGAAGAAGCATTCCAGTTGAAGTCGAAGACAACAAATGGAAGATAGAGAATGGCAATGGCAGCAAAGCCCAGTTGGCATTCTAGTCAGTTACAAACTGGAGACCATCAGTGAAAAGCCCTTACAAAGCTTTACACTGATTACGAGGAATTGACTTATATGCTTTATGTACCTTTACCCAGATAATAAGCCTTATCTTATTATTTAAGTATTAAAAGGTACATAAAGGTGGTTATGTAAAGTCACTTTAACATGCGACTTTACACTGCTTTTTAAGGAATTAAATGCTATTCCTTAAATGCTCCCAACCACATTTGTACGGCTAAGTTAACATCCCAATGTTAACTTTGCCTATAAATACAAGTCATTGCACAACCAAGAATATAACCTCTTCGAATAAACTTCGATAAAGTTCATACTTTGCATACCTGCAATATTCTTGGTGAACTTGTGTAATATTCTCTCAATCATAAAAAGGAACATTTCACAACTTTAAGTGTTTCGATTGTCTTAAGAAATTCCGAGTGTAGATCAATTGTATTTCATAGGTTGTTAGGATATTTACATTCGTGTATTATCTTGGTTCTGCATCAACCTTGTAATTTGTTTAATATCAATAAATAAATTACACATTGAAAATACATATTGTCTCATCAAGCTATCTTACAAGTTATTTGTATTATTGCATTGTTCTTTACTTATTGTCTTTTATATAAGTAATCTATCTAGAACTTGGTATATACACACTGCAACTGGTCGTCTCCAGTTCAGTGCATATATTGCAAAGTAACTCCACCATCGACATAGAGGTGTCTTCAGTAGTACCATCTAACGAGTTGGGACTTACAAAAACAAGTTACATACTCATAAAGATCAACAAAATCGAAGTTGATTACACATCTACCAATAAACTAAAACAGGATTGATGTTTTCCTTTATCGACACGTGGCGCTTTATTTAAGCGACATGTGTCCTTTTAAATTTAATTTATCTTATTCTTTTAGATATCATAAATAATTAAAACTCTTAATCTATCAATAAACTAAAACAGGATTATTGAGATGTTCTTGAAACGACACGTGGCGTAATCCTTGATCGACACGTGTCCTTTTAATTTATTTATTTTATTAAATTAGCTTTTTTAATTGTATATAGATTCAATTTCCTTATTAGATTTAGAATTAAACTCTAAGTCTTGGCTTATTAATACAAAAGACATTATAACCTTATTTGATTGATCATTTTCACATTAATAAATTGTCTCTTTTTCGTATCAATAATCCGTGACATAAATATATAGTTTGAGACATAAATATTAATAACTTTTTCTCATTAAAGACATTTCGGATCGTGAAATAAATTAATACAAAAGAGTTATTAACATGAAAACTTCAAAATTTGAGTTTACGATCCGAAAACACAAGGCTATTTGTCGTCATCCACTATGCTTACAAGTTCCGATTTTGATGTGATTCTAAAACTTTAAGGTAAATCCAAAACTTTAACTAAACATATATTATATTTATCAATAATGTTTATTATAATTTAACTTCGATCATCGATTTACTTTAACCTGAATTTATTTCATACTCACGAATCATGTATGAAGCATATTCGAATTTCTTTATGATACAATCTGTTAGGTCGAAAACGACCAAGTATAATTTGTCCAGGAAATAGTTGAAGATCGGTAAAAAATACTTGTACACGATTCTGAAACATTTCAGTTTCAGAATGTTCGCTGAGTTTCACTTCAGTTCAGATCAGCCCAAACTGAAAGCATTCATCTGAAGTCAAAGACTGAAGACTGAAGAAAGAGAATCATCTCAGAAGCAGAGCTCAGAGAAGATTCTACCTGATCGAAGACTGAAGCATCTCAGTGTAAAGTACTTACAACACTTTACACTAATTACGAGGAAGCCTTTTGACTTTACCAACCTTTACCCGGATAATAACATTATCTCTGGAAAAGTACAAGGTTGAGTAAAAGGTTGGGAATAAAGAGTGAAATGTCACATCAAAGTGACTTTCACAAATATCCTTAAAATACGCATGTTAAGGAATTGATTAAATCAATTCCTTAAATGCTCCCAACCGTATTTGTACGGCCTGATCCACATCAGCATGGACTTTGCCTATAAATACAAGGCTTCTCATAATTTGCAAAGTGCTTGAAACTTTGGCATTGCAACTTGTGAGATATACTCAAAGTAATCCTTTCGAGTATTTCCAAGTTATTAGATCATTTGTATTTCAAGATTGTTTAGATATTACACTTGGTGTTTATCTTTGTTCCGCAACAATCTTTGTATTTTGTTTAACATAATTAATAAAATACATTGAAAAATACATAATGTCTCAATGCCACATACTTGATATATATATTGTATTTATATAGTTTCAGCACTTTAGTTTCTTGCATTTACTTTCAGTTATTTACATTTACTTGTTTAACCCAATCTGGATCGTCATTCTGAACTGGTTACATTACCAGATCAGAATTGTTTGCCAGTCATTGTTATTGATATAGAGGTACCTTCGGGTAACCCATCAACTTGGGACTTACATTTGGTATCAGAGCAGATAGGTTGAATTATTTAAATTCTATAACCTTGATCTGCTATGATGGCTAACCCCGAAAACAATGAAGGACCTAACCCTAATATTAATGCTAATAACCCACCCCCTGTTATCAACAACAATATACCTTTGCACAACGTCCATGTTCATTTTCCAAATAATCCTGTTCCTAAATTTGATGGGAACATTGACACTTTTATCACATGGAAAGCTTGCATGCTTAAGTATATTGCTGGTGTTGAAAGACATCTGACCACCATTTTAAAAGAAGGACCTCATGTTCCCATGAATGCTTCAACTGTTGTCCGAAATGCCGATGGGACTCCTAGGTTAACACCAAAGGAGAAGGATCATTGGTCTGGGGAAGATCATAGGCTGGTAGACCTTGATACTAAGCTTCAGAATATGATCTTGTATGCAGTTCCTAGTACCCTCATGCCCACTCTTGTTTTACTTGAAAATTCTAAATTAATGTGGGAGGAACTCATGACTCAGTTTGAAGGAACTTCTGAAACAATTGTCACAAGAAAAGTTGCTTTGAATAAGAAATATGAATCTTTCTTTGCATTCCCATGTGAATCAAACATACATCAGATTTACTAATTTGGTGAGCCAACTGAAAGCCTTGGGTGTGGAGAAAGACAAAGAAATTTTGTTAGAAAAATTTTGTGATATTTTACCTTCTAAATGGGAAAATCTGATCTTGGTCTTAAGACAAGGCAAAACCTTGCATAGTCACACTCTTGCATCCTTATATGGAGCCTTCAGATATACTGAAGAGAACAAAGCAGAGAGAGCTGTGGCTGAGCAAGATGCCAAAAATCATGCTTCTACCAGTTTAGTCGTGGTTCAATATTCTGAGCCACATGGGACTGCACTTCTATCTTCTGAGAGTGATCATTCTGACTCAATGAAGAAGATAGTTTCTGATTTGTTAAGTACTGGTATTACTGATGGTGTAACACATGGTTGTGATGAAAATAACAATGATGATCTGGTTGCCATGCTGGTTAAAACGTTTAATCGTTTTAAGGCTATATCTAATCGATCTGGCAAACCATTTGCTTCCAGCGCTTCTATTGATAACTCTGATCTTGAATGCTTTAAGTGTGGCAAGAAAGGACATTTCATGAAAGAATGCAGATCTAGTCAACCCTCCTCATCACAATCTGGTCCTAATCATTCTATTTTTTAGAAATCTGATGAGAGTTATAAGGCTAAGTATAAAAAGCTTAAAGCCCATATAGCTCTCATGGCACAGGACAATTCAAGCAAAAATGGTTGTGTGATAGCCAAACCGAAAAGTGGGAAGATTCCGATGAATCATCTGATGATGATGAAGAAGTGAGGGACATGTGTTTCATGGCTCGTGAAGATCAAGGTCATCTGGTCAAGTCTGATATTGAATCTGGTCGTTGGGTGGATATAATCATGAAAAAGGTTAGTGAATTTGGGTATGAAAGTGATCAAGAACATAAACTGGATCTTTTAGTTCTGTTAGAGGCTGACATTTCATATGTTGAGACTGTGCGTTCAGAAAGTTTAAAAATGTTTGAAAATAATGCTTCTGAACTGAACGCAAGTCAGGCCAGACTGAAAGAACTACAAGTTGTTTAGTTGGCTCTTAAAAGTCATAAGTCTATGGTTGCAACTCTTGATTTGGAAAAAGAAGAATTAAAAAACATCCTTGAAAAAGAACAAAAAAAATCAAATCATGGATGAACTCACCAAATCCAGATGCTGCAACTAAGAAATCTTTTTCTGATCAAAGAAAAGCATATGAATCTGGTAATCTTCACTTGGCATCTATCATCACTGATATAGATGCACTTCCAAAAGAATTGAAACCTGAAATTATTTTTAAAGAAATTGGCAATTCAAAAACTGTGACTGAAAATGCCCAGGAACAATCTGAGGGAAAATCTGAAACAACTCAGACCACTATTTCATAAAAGAAGGCCAAAATTCAAAAAGTCAACCCCTTAGTCTTCATCTAAGGCAAATAAAGGCCAAAAGAAGAAGAAAAATGTCTCCCCCACTGAGCCATCTACCTCAGATTCAGGTAAGGCTCAGGTGTCTAAAGAAGAATCAATTTTGTTAAGGTTAGAGAGTCAATTTCAGTTGTTATCTAGACAAGTGCAGAGTTGTAATGCACGATTGAAAAATGTTGAAAGTACTCCTCTTCAACCTAAACAAAACCCAAAACCTTTTTCTAAGAAAATTAAAGAAAAATCTGAGAAGAAAAAGGTTGAAAACCCCATCAAACCAACTGTTTTTGTGTCATCTGAAATTATGACTGAGATCCCATTTGATCATTCAGTTCCTCCAAAGTCAAAAATTACTGGGACGTCTAAGGGAGAGTACAGTGAACCCATCAAAAGATGGGTTCCCAAATCGAACTAATTTTTATGTGTGTGCAGGGAGACTGAAAGAAGTATATATGGTATATTGACAGCGCAGCTGGTAGAACCATGACTGGTAATAAAACCCTGCTGGAGGAATATAGGGTGAAAGAGGGGCCCTTAATAACTTTTAGGAATGATGGCAATGGATAAACTGAGGGATATGGTGTTCTGAATAATGGTCAAGTCAAATTCACACGTGTTGCATATGTGAATGGTTTGAAATATAACATGATCAGTGTCAGTCAACTGTGTGATGATGGCTTCAAGGTTTTATTTGATATTTCTCGAGACACCATATTCAACAGGGATTGGAAGGTAGTGTTGGTTGCACCAAGAAAAGGAAACATCTATATCATTGATATGGAAAGTTCACCCAGTGAACAATGTTTCTATACAAAGGCAGATGAGGATTCAAACTGGTTGTGGCACAAAAGGCTATCCGATCTGAACTTGAAAAATATAAATAAGTTGTCTAGAAAACAACTTGTAGAAGGGATACCTCTAATTTCTTTCAATAAAGACAAGCCATGTCCAGGATGTGAAATGGGAAGAGAGCAAGTTTTCAAACCAAGCAAAATGTCAGCATAACTGAACCTCTTCACATGATTCACATGGACCTTTTTGGACCAGTGAATGTTCAGACCAGAGCAGGAAAGAGGTACACCCTTGTTGTTGTAGATGAATTTTCAAGATACTGCTGGGTGACTTTCCTCAGAACAAAGATTGAAGTTGCTGCTGAAATTATTGCCCTCATCAAACAAATTGAACTAAAGCACAAGCGAAAAGTGTGTCAGCTCAGAAGTGACAATGGCACTGAATTCAGAAATGCCACTCTAGAGTCCTTCTGCACTGAAACTGGCATATCTTAGAACTTCTCTTTAGCTCACACACCAGAGCAGAATGGTGTTGTAGAAAGAAAGAATCGAACACTGATTGAAGCTGCTAGAAGTATGCTCACTGAATCTGGTCTTCCTACCAGTTTCTGGGCTGAAGTTGTTGCAACTGCTTGCTACACTCAAAACAGATCTGTCTATGTTAAAAGACATAAGAAGACAACCTATGAAGTTCTCAGAAATCGAAAGCCTAATATTGGATACTTCCATGTATTTGGATGTCCAGTTTACATTCTGAACGATTCAAATCAGTTTGGAAAGTTTGATGCAAAAGCTGATGAAGGCTTCTTTTTTGGTTATTCAGTAAATCGCAAGGCCTTTAGAGTCTATAACAAAAGACTTGACAAGGTTGATGAGTCAATTCATGTTACCTTTGATGAATCAAATTCTGCAATCTTCAATAAACCAACTCCTGTACCACCCTCAAAAAGTCCAATCAGTTTTGGTGAATCTGATCCCATTAATCAACTAGATCAGTCACATGAACATGCTTCTGATCATCTCAGTTCAGAACCTGCAAAAAATACCGCCTAGCAACGTACCATTTTATCCTTCGGTCAGTTTTAAGCTACCTTCTGAACTGACTATTGGATCAGATGTGCGTGTTGCTTTAGATCAGATACCAGTTTCCACTGATTTACCCCAATCTGAAGAGTTTCATGATGCAAGTCATGAGCTGCAGGAGGAAGATGAAGAGACTGAAATAGTCTTTTCTGAAGCTGCTCCTGAAGTGAATCAGAGGAATTCTTGCACTGATATCATCGTTCATCCTGGTCAATACTCTAAGTGGACAAGGGCACATCCAATCGATCAAATCATTGGAGATTCCAGTAGAGGGGTTCAGACCAGAAGAGCCACAAGCGATCAATGCTTATATGTCAGCTTCTTATCACTGATTGAACCGAAGAAGATTGACGAGGCTATGAAAGACCCAAGCTGGGTTGAAGCCATGCAAGATGAGCTCAACCAGTTTAAAAGAAACAATGTTTGGGAATTGGTTCCATGTCCTAACAACCTGAAGAAGGAGCCAATTGGGACAAGATGGGTCTTCAGAAATAAGATGGATGAAGATGGTCATGTCATTCGAAACAAGGCAAGACTTGTTGCAAAGGGTTATTCTCAAGAAGAAGGAGTAGATTTTGATGAAACTTTTGCTGCAATTGCTAGACTAAAAGCTATCATAATTTTCTTAGCTTTTGCAGCTCATCATGAGTTCAAAGTCTATCAGATGGACGTTAAAAGTGCATTTCTGAATGAAGATTTGGAAGAAGTTGTTTATGTTTATCAGCCACCAGGGTTCATCAATGAAGAAAAACCTCACTGGGTGTACAGACTGAACAAGGCATTATATGGTCTGAGACAAGCACCTAGAGCCTGGTATGATACTCTTACTAAACATCTTCTGAAAAATGGTTTTAAAAGTGGTGCAATAGATAATACTTTATTCATTTTACATGATAAAGGACATATCTTACTTGTACAAATTTATGTTGATGATATTGTGTTTGGGTCTATAAATGACAAAATGTGTAAAACGTTTTCTGAAATTATGTCTTCTGAGTATGAAATGAGTATGATGGGTGAACTAACATATTTTCTGGGTCTTCAAGTGAAACAAACCAGTGATGGTATTTTTATAAATCAAGAAAAATATGTCAGAGATTTGTTAAAGAAATATCAATTTGACTCAGTCTCATCAAAAGATACTCCCATTTCAGCTCCATTGACTTTGGATTCTGATCCTAATGGAAAACAAGTGGATCCCACAAAATATCGTGGTATGGTGGGGTCACTTATGTACTTAACTGCAAGTAAACCTGATATAATGTTTGCAACATGCCTTTGTGCAAGATTTCAGTCTGATCCCAGAGAATCACAACTAATGCTGTGAAAAGAATTTTCAGATACCTTAAAGGTGTCCCCAGACTTGGTCTTTGGTATCCCAAAGGCTCAAGTCTAGATTTAATGGGTTATTCAAATTCTGATGCATGATGTAAAATAGATAGGAAAAGTACCACAGGTGGTTGTCATTTCCTAGGTGGCAAATTGGTCAGTTGGACAAGCAAGAAGCAAACTACAATGTCACTCTCCACAGCTGAAGCTGAATACATTTCTGCAGCAAGTTGCTGTGCTCATATTTTGTGGATGAAGAACCAACTGACTGATTATGGTACTTATACCAAAACTCCAATCTTTTGTGATAACACCAGTGCAATTGCCATCTCTCACAATCCTGTCATGCACTCCAAAACCAAGCATATTGACCTCAGGTATCATTTCATTCGAGATCACATTATAAAAGGTTATATTGAACTTCATTTTATCCCCACTGATAAACAACTCGCTGATGTTTTTACAAAACCCTTGGATGTCAAAACGTTCAAACATCTCATCAGTGAGTTAGGTATGTTAAATCCTGTGTAGCATCACCCCAGGGGGAAGAGTCAAATATTTTTGTACTTAAAAGAATTTTTCTTTAAGGGAGAACTTTGCCATCTGAAAAATATTTTGACTGAAATGCTTCAGTTCACTGATTGGTTTCAGATGAGTTTTTGTGTTAAAATGAGATGGTTCAGATTTCTAATAACTGATCATGTTCAGATTTTGTTGAGTCATCACTAAAACCCATCGGTCCTTTTAATGTGTTGGACACTTGGTCATTTGTGTGGACACGTTACTTTTACTGTATAGCGTTTGAATAAATATTCTTTTGCTGACGTGTCACACAAGTTGCGCCGTAAATGAAAAGTAATGATCATTTTTTCTTTAAAGTGTTGAAAAGTTTTGGGAAAATGTGGGGTCATAACCGTCGTTGCATTAAATGCGGACGTATACCCAAAATTATTTTCGGATTTCAAAACCGATCAAAATTGTTTTCGAATAAAATATTATTTATTTGGGTTTGAAATTCAAAATTATTTTCCATATATTTATTTTGGGAAAAACCTTTTATATTCCATCATAAATATAAATACTCTTTTCTAAATTCATTCCTTCATTTACTTCATTTTTCATTTACTCCCAATCATCATTCTCTCTCTTCATTTCCTCTCTTCCCAAATTTCCAAAACCCTAAATTCATCAATCAATTTCAGTTTCAACTTGCAGAAATGGCAAAATCATCATCGCAATAAAATCTCTTATCAATTTTGAATACAATCCATCTGAGGCAGTCAAGCCTAGTCCGGCATGACCAAAGGGTGTCAATCCTTCAACCCTAAGGTTTAATATGAATAATTTTGTTGTCGCACTAAACATCCATACCGCTACATTAATGGGGAGAATGAACAAGTTTTATGAAGAGTCTTCTCTCCATTATGCCTTAACTGTCAATCCTCAAGTAATGTATCATAGATACTTTCTTGAATTCTGGTACACTGCTATCATAAGCAAGGATGAAAAGTCCATTGCTTTCACTTTAAATGAGGGCACAAAGCAGTGTGTCATATCTCTTGAAGGTTTCAGAGAATCTTTGCATCTGAATTACCTTCAACCTCCCTCAGTCTATGCCAAAAGACTGAAAGGAATCAACTTCAGGGAGGTGTTGCAGGCCATGGGTCATGATGACATGGTTGATGCAAACGGCGATCTGAAGACCTCCGGACACATATTCTTGTCTGGTTTTGGTAATTGTTGGAGGTACTTCTGGACTCAGATAGTTGAGTGCCTTGGTGGGAATCATGGTAGCTTGGACCAGATTTCCCTACCCCAAGTGGAGATGGGGTATTATTTGTGGAATGGGATTACAATAGACTTCGCTGAGATACTCTTCTCTCAGTTGATTACAAAGTTGAAAGGCAAGAGAAGTCTACATATTGCTTTCCCAAGATTTTTGAGCATCTGCTTCATGAATATACTTCGTGATGCTTATGCTAATGAGGGGCTTGAGTCTTCAGCACCAGAGTTCTGCAGGGACTTCAGTAATGCATGAACTTCAGAAACTGAACTAGAGCTCTCTGCTGCAATGACTCGGGTATTTTCTAAAACTGACTCAACACGACTGGCTGGCACAGAAAGATCACTGAGCGGGCCACAAAAGAATGTGGGACCCATCGGTGCATCTAGTGGCAAAATGTTGAAGTTGTTTAAAACCCAACCAACTTCATCTACCCAGCCACCTCCCTCTTCCACTGACCAACTTGAAGACCTCACAAAAGGTCCTTCAGGATCTCCAAAGGGCTTACATAAACAACGAAAATTTAAGTGATCGTTCTCATAGCCCAAGGACACTAGTACCGAAGCTCGCCCGGTCAAAAGGGAAACCCACAAGCAACCATCCCCGCAACTTCTGTAGGAGGGGATGGTGAAGATGATACAAGTGTGCTCGCCCAACACACAATAGAGTCCGTGTCTACACGTGCACCCCCTGTAACTTCACAAATCTTACACTCTTCTGATGCACGAACTGATGACGTTTCTGAGGCAATGTTGTAAAAATCGGCCGATACGGCCGAGTCTTGAGAATCGGCTCGTGTATCGGCCCTCTGGCGATCGAGTTTGTGAGACTCGGTCTGAAAATCGGCCAAGGTGTAAGACTCGGGTCAACTTGGTCAAGACTCGGCTGGATCGGTCAAGACTCGGGTGGATCGGGTGATGTATCGGGTCAACTAAAGCCAAAGCATTTTTTTTTTAAATAAAAGGGGTTATTTTGATAATAACTTAAAAACCCTAACTACCTCCTTCTTTCTTCCAGCCGCTATTTTCCCTTTCTTTGCAGCTACTGTGGGCGATTCACATCACACAACAAAAGGTAAGTATCTTTTAAAGTTATAATTAAGAGATCTCTTTAATTATTTAGATTATTATTAATATATAATATGTTTCTTCCCTCAGATGCTCGTTATCAAGTTCAAGTTATTATTTGAACTTATTAGTTAATTAAATTCAAGTATATATTTCAAGTATCATTGTTATTTGCCTATTTGCTAATTGCCTATTTGCCTTTAGATTACTATCAAGTATATATATTTCAGTTAGTTGTATACCTGTATTATGAGTTTTTGACATTATTAGTTAATTAATAAGTAGTAATCTGTTTTTATCAACTTTAGAATCTGTTATCAGTTTATGGCATCGGAATCAACTATGGAATCTGTATCGAACGATCTTGGTTGGACATATGGGGAAAAAGTTAATCTGTTTTACAGTTTGCTTCTTTTATAATCTGTTTCTTTTATAATCAGCATTTCGGTTATATTTGGTTAGTTTTACAATCTGTTTATAGACAGATTACAATCTGTTATATAAAATCTATATACATAATGTGTTTCTCTTAATCTGTTTCTTCTTTATCTAAGGCATTGGTGGCATAGACAAATATAAAACAACTCTTGAGAAAGCAAAGAAGCTAACGGTGTTTATTTATGCTCACCATAAAACATTGGCTTTGATGAGACATTATACAAAGAAAAGGGATATTGTGAGACCGGGAGTTACAAGATTTGCTTCTGCATGTACTTGATTTTTTTTGTTTAAACTTTTAGGTTCATACAAAAAAGAGAAATAGGCTTGAGGCATCTAAATTAAACAATCTTGTGTATGTTCAATTCAATGCAAATTTGATGGAGAGAAACATTAAGAGGAAGGCTAGAGGTCATGAAGTACTTCTAGCACAAGATCAGGATGCAACCGAGGCTCAAAAGTGGATTGTTGACGAGGAAGCAGAAGTACCAAGAGAACTAGATGAGGATGATTTTCAGTCTCAGAGTGAAGATGAAATAGAGGATGAAGAGTTTGAATATGAATCTGATAGAGTTCAAATCGTTGAACAATATGGGCCACATGATGATGAAGCATGATTCTATATTTGTATTAACTAATATTAGACTATTAGTTTTAATATTTAAGCTTTGATGAACTATGTTATGTTGTTATTATTTGTAGACAATCATGTTTAAACTTTAAACTATAAAATTATCTTATGTTTGTGTTAAAATAGTATGTCATGTTGTTATATATATAATATATATAATTTTTATTACATATAATTTCAAAAAACTATTAATTTATATGTAAAAATCCCAATCCGATTTTTGCCCCGATCCGATCCGATTTCTCAAAAATCCTGTCTCCCCCCCTCGCCGATCCGCTCCGGATTCCCGAGTTCCGCAACCTTGTTCTGAGGTGACACTGTCACACCCCGACTAAGGCGGAAAACTCGGGATGCGACACATAGTACACGCGTCATGGATATTACATAGGAAGACTAAATGAATACTAAAAACAACTCACATTTCATTAAGTTCAAACACAAACATCCAACATAGAATTCATAATCAAAGCAACATAGGTAAAATCCCACGCAGGGGAAGAATCACTTAGGCATAATGCCATAGTCTAATCAGAAATCAACAACAACAAATAACATAGATATGCAGCTCCAAGTCCTAAGTCTGGTCTACTAAAGTCCACCATGCTATCCTCCTTAGCCACCTCTATTACGGTTCACTTGTTCACCTGAAAGGATACTTAAAAACGTCAACACAATGGTTGGTGAGTTCGTACATTTTTAGTTTGTGCTGAATTAGTTACTCATAAGTTCCACACAGAAAATAGTTTCACAATATAGTTGGCTAATGACTTAATATGCACAAGTTACCAATGTTGCTTCCATAGTTTGGTCTTACGGTTAACCAGCCGGCTCACACAGGTCGATATGCTCACGAAGATAAGTTCACACAGATTCATTCCGCAGCATTAAGCTTGCGAAGATAGCTCACGGAGATAAGTTCACACAGATAAGCATATATAAGTCCATTAGCCATAGTTCTCAAAATATAGTATATTCAGCACACATAAACAGAGTTATCCGAAATGGTTAACCACAAGTACATCCAAAATAAGTTGTCACAAAATCATCATAACATAATTTCCAATAAATACGGTTTACCAGAAAAAACAGTTTTGTATCCTTTCAGCCCCATGAAAACATGTAAAAAGGGGTTTACGAAACTCACCTGTAAGCTCAGCAACAATTATAATACCAAATAAATCCGAAAGCAAAGTTCCAATACTCCTTAATTTGTATCAAGTTTCAAGTTATAAATATACGTTCTAGATATTAGTGTCTCACATCGCATCGTCAAGTTCCCTTTTGTTTGAAAATACGTTTTGAGTTTGACCCATAATCTTCATACTTAGTCAATCCTTCCATGCTGTCTAATCTAAGGTCATGTTACCAACTCTTTAATTTCCTTTTAAAGTAAGGTTCATAAGATATAATAATATGATAAGGATTTATGTGACTTTTGTATTTAAATTAACCTTATCACCATTATGCACCCTTATTTCGGTTTACCTATATACTCGTATATATCTATCTCCATAAACAATTGACATGGCTATACTTATGGGAATTCAGATATCTAAAACGAACTTGGTGAGCTCACACGAGGTAAGGTTCAAACGAGGTTCAAATGGGAAACGAGGTTCAAATGGGCAGTAACGTGTTTGTCAAAAAATTTCAAGGAAGGCAAATCCTATATTTCTTTGTTTCAGTATTTTAAAGCATGGGATTAATTCCTAATATTACCATTAGATTCACTAAGGTCGCGTTTGGTTCACAGAATGTTTTTCAATGGAATGGAATTTGATGGAATGGAATGGAATTTGATGGAATGGAATTTAATGGAATGGAATTTGATGGAATGGAATTAAATTCAATGGAATTTGATGGAATGGAATTTGATGGAATGGAATTTGATGGAATGGAATTTGATGGAATGGAATTTGATGGAATGGAATTTGATGGAATGGAATTTGATGGAATGGAATTTGATGGAATGGAATTTGATGGAATGGAATTTGATGGAATGGAATTTGATGGAATGGAATTTGATGGAATGGAATTTGATGGAATGGAATTTGATGGAATGGAATTTGATGGAATGGAATTTGATGGAATGGAATTTGATGGAATGGAATTTGATGGAATGGAATTTGATGGAATGGAATTTGATGGAATGGAATTTGATGGAATGGAATTTGATGGAATGGAATTTGATGGAATGGAATTTGATGGAATGGAATTTGATGGAATGGAATTTGATGGAATGGAATTTGATGGAATGGAATTTGATGGAATGGAATTTGATGGAATGGAATTTGATGGAATGGAATTTGATGGAATGGAATTTGATGGAATGGAATTTGATGGAATGGAATTTGATGGAATGGAATTTGATGGAATGGAATTTGATGGAATGGAATTTGATGGAATGGAATTTGATGGAATGGAATTTGATGGAATGGAATTTGATGGAATGGAATTTGATGGAATGGAATTTGATGGAATGGAATTTGATGGAATGGAATTTGATGGAATGGAATTTGATGGAATGGAATTTGATGGAATGGAATTTGATGGAATGGAATTTGATGGAATGGAATTTGATGGAATGGAATTTGATGGAATGGAATTTGATGGAATGGAATTTGATGGAATGGAATTTGATGGAATGAATTTATGGAATGGAATTTGATGGAATGGAATGGAATTTGATGGAATGGAATTTGATGGAATGGAATTTATGGAATGGAATTTGTAACCAAACATGAAATGGAATGGAATTAGATTCCAATTCCATCAAAATCCTTCCAAATTTCACGAACAAAACGCGCTCTAAATGTATAGAAACATCATAACAAGAGTTTAGACCCGATTTCATACAAAAAATAAGTGACCCATTTGTTATTAAAAACATTAAGAAAAAGTCTATAAAACCATCAAATCTTAACTTTTTGTTAGTGGGTTTCAACCAAAATTTGACACAAGTTATAACACATATATTCAAACATTTTGGACGTAAAAAGATTGGAACTTGACGTGTATGATGTGATTAATTTGATAAAAACCGAAAAATAATAATAAGGAACAAAATTTGGGTTTTTGAAATTATACCTTCAAAAAGTAAAATCAAACGTTTAGATGATGATAACAAACCTAAATTCGTGATTATAAACCAAAATCTAACAACAAAAGGTTTGGATTTTGAAGAATTTCATGTGTGTGTGTTTAAAGTGAAATTAGTGTGTGTAGAGATATTTTGGAGATGAAAGGTGGTGAATAGGGTTTGGTGAGAGAATGATATTATTTATATGGGAAGAAGAATGAACAAAATGACAATTTTTATCCTTCATCACCAAAAAGTTCTAAAGTTCATCCTTTCTCCTAACTGAAATGACATATCTCTAGTTTCTAGACCGGCTTGCATTCTAACTTTTTAAATCTATTTATACATTTTAGTTATCTTTAAATTTGTCAAGAATCAAGATACAACTTAAATATAAGTCGTCAAGCATCAAGAATTTCCCAAATTTAAATAGATAATCTTAAAAGTCGTCAACTCAGGTCACGGGTGTTACAGACACCATTAGAAACTGAGGTTCCAGACTCTACGGCCAATGAAGTAGTTCTTGATGATGGCACAAGAATTACTGAGGCAACCCATGTGTCTGCTATCTCTGGCGATGAAGCTATGGCTGAGCCAAACACTGGCGATGATGTTTCGACTGAGCCCATTCAATCTGGTAACAATGCATCTGCAACTACAGTTGTTGAACCAGAAGCTGGTTCAGAACCATTGGATCTGAACCAGGGCATATTTGATCATACTACAGTCTTGATTGCATTCTGGGATGAAGATGAGCCAACTCAGGGGAATCTTGATTCCCTTGCTGACTTTGAATTCAATGAGGATCTATTGGTAGAGGATCAGTCGTCTGATTCTGAGCCAACTGCCAACCTTGTTGAACCCATCGCCAATCTCCCAGAAATCCAAAATATTGAACAACCATATCGCCGTCCACCAACAAGTCACCAACATCCTTATTTTCCACCTGGCTCAACACCTGCCTATATCACTTCTCCAAGATTTTCACCACAACTCCAACACATTCACCCACAACTTCAACCTGTTCCAAGGCCAATCAACTATGATGAGCCAGAAGAAAAAGAATTGGACTCAGAAACTGAATCTGAGGGTCCATCTGAAGCTCAATTGGAAAAGACTCTGGCTAGCCTTAGGACACTTCCCTTTGTTGCTTCTGTTTCTACACAACCACCTCCTTCTTTAAGTGTGGAAGCACAGTTAGAGAAATCAAATGCCGAAGTCCAAAACCTACTTCTCAAGGTTGAGGACTTATCTAAATCTCTAACTGCCAACACCAAGTCCCTCACTGATATGAAGGGTGTTCAGATGTATCTTGGCACTGAATTGACCAAGGTTGCTGGTAATGAGGGATTGGTGGCTGGGAAGCTTAATGAACTGGTGTATGCTTGTAATCACATCAGTTCAGCAATCAGGGAAGCCTTCAAACTGACAAAGAGGGAGGTTCAAGCTTCAGTTGTTGCGAACTTGACCTCCTCAGTTGAATTGATAAAGCAAGATGTAATGTCAGTTGGGAAGAAGGTGAATGAGTTGGTGAAGAAGCCCAGTGTTGATGAGAAGGAACTTGGGTCTTCTATAAGTGTTGATTTGTTTGAGAAGATGAAGTCTGAGCTATCTCAAGAACTTGTTGCTCAGATTTCAACTTCAGTGGCTGAAAAGGTAGAAGAGAGGGTCAGAAAGATGGTCTCAGAATTGACCAAAGACACTACAAAGAGGGTTGACAAAGCTGTTGAAGATGTGCAAACCTCCATTTCTACTCTTGATGTAGTTGTCAAAGACCAGTCCAAGAAAATTGATGAAATTCTGACCCTGCTGAAGAAAGAACCAGTTGTTGCTCCCCACCTGCTGCTTCATTTACCCCCCCCCCCCCCCCCCCCCCCCCCCCCCCCCCCCCCCCCCCCCCCCCCCCCCCCCCCCCCCCCCCCCCCCCCCCCCCCCCCCCCCCCCCCCCCCCCCCCCCCCCCCCCCCCCCCCCCCCCCCCCCCCCCCCCCCCCCCCCCCCCCCCCCCCCCCCCCCCCCCCCCCCCCCCCCCCCCCCCCCCCCCCCCCCCCCCCCCCCCCCCCCCCCCCCCCCCCCCCCCCCCCCCCCCCCCCCCCCCCCCCCCCCCCCCCCCCCCCCCCCCCCCCCCCCCCCCCCCCCCCCCCCCCCCCCCCCCCCCCCCCCCCCCCCCCCCCCCCCCCCCCCCCCCCCCCCCCCCCCCCCCCCCCCCCCCCCCCCCCCCCCCCCCCCCCCCCCCCCCCCCCCCCCCCCCCCCCCCCCCCCCCCCCCCCCCCCCCCCCCCCCCCCCCCCCCCCCCCCCCCCCCCCCCCCCCCCCCCCCCCCCCCCCCCCCCCCCCCCCCCCCCCCCCCCCCCCCCCCCCCCCCCCCCCCCCCCCCCCCCCCCCCCCCCCCCCCCCCCCCCCCCCCCCCCCCCCCCCCCCCCCCCCCCCCCCCCCCCCCCCCCCCCCCCCCCCCCCCCCCCCCCATCTCTTGGCCTTTCATTAGAAAGATATCAGAAAATCAAAGAAGATCCAAGAGTGCAGAAGGCTATAACTGAGATGGCTGACTATGAGTATGGTGTGCAATATTCTCCCTTGGAACAAAAGCGGGACCATCTCACCTTCAAATTATCTGTTGAAGACTTGGTGAAAAATAGAAGAGTGAGATGGATATCAAAAAGAAGGCAATTCTGGCTGATGTTTCCAAGGTGGAAAAACAACTGACAAGGCCACCACCAAAAGCCAAAGTGATTGGACCTAGATCAACAAGGAAAAATACTCGTGATGCTGATCTCTCAACCTTCAAACCAATTTCTGAAAGTGTTGCTGAAGTCCAAAGAAAGCATGAAAAGGATCAGTACGAGCACTATCTGAAGCATCGATCTCATCCTGCATATGAGCTGTCACGTGTAAGTTTTCGATTGGTACATGTAAAAATGTTACATTATTTGTACAATTTTACAAAGTTTCTTTTGACAATGCACCAATGTAAGTTATATTCATACAATAAGAAAAGTGTAAAAGTTTCTTACACTTACAGATACTAAATTCTATATTGCTAATGTAAACTCTTAGGACTAGTGTTTAAAATGTAGAAAACTATGCACAAATGTATATTGTGTATAACAAACTATGCACAAATACTCATTGTATGTGACAACAACCGAATTCATCCCGATTTATTACATGAATTAGACAAAAACAAGTTACATACTCATAAAGATCAACAAAATCGAAGTTGATTACACATCTACCAATAAACTAAAACAGGATTGATGTTTTCCTTTATCGACACGTGGCGCTTTATTTAAGCGACATGTGTCCTTTTAAATTTAATTTATCTTATTCTTTTAGATATCATAAATAATTAAAACTCTTAATCTATCAATAAACTAAAACAGGATTATTGAGATGTTCTTGAAACGACACGTGGCGTAATCCTTGATCGACACGTGTCCTTTTAATTTATTTATTTTATTAAATTAGCTTTTTTAATTGTATATAGATTCAATTTTCTTATTAGATTTAGAATTAAACTCTAAGCCTTTGGCTTATTAATACAAAAGACATTATAACCTTATTTGATTGATCATTTTCACATTAATAAATTGTCTCTTTTTCGTATCAATAATCCGTGACATAAATATATAGTTTGAGACATAAATATTAATAACTTTTTCTCATTAAAGACATTTCGGATCGTGAAATAAATTAATACAAAAGAGTTATTAACATGAAACTTCAAAAATTTGAGTTTACGATCCGAAAACACAAGGCTATTTGCCGTCATCCACTATGCTTACAAGTTCCGATTTTGATGTGATTCTAAAACTTTAAGGTAAATCCAAAACTTTAACTAAACATATATTATATTTATCAATAATGTTTATTATAATTTAACTTCGATCATCGATTTACTTTAACCTGAATTTATTTCATACTCACGAATCATGTATGAAGCATATTCGAATTTCTTTATGATACAATCTGTTAGGTCGAAAACGACCAAGTATAATTTGTCCAGGAAATAGTTGAAGATCGGTGAAAAATACTTGTACAGGATTCTGAAACATTTCAGTTTCAGAATGTTCACTGAGCTTCACTTCAGTTCAGATCAGCCCAAACTGAAAGCATTCATCTGAAGTCAAAGACTGAAGACTGAAGAAAGAGAATCATCTCAGAAGCAGAGCTCAGAGAAGATTCTACCTGATCGAAGACTGAAGCATCTCAGTGTAAAGTACTTACAACACTTTACACTGATTACGAGGAAGCCTTTTGACTTTACCAACCTTTACCCGGATAATAACATTATCTCTGGAAAGTACAAGGTTGAGTAAAAGGTTGGGAATAAAGAGTGAAATGTCACATCAAAGTGACTTTCACAAATATCCTTAAAATACACATGTTAAGGAATTGATTTCAATTCCTTAAATGCTCCCAACCGTATTTGTACGGCCTGGTCCACATCAGCATGGACTTTGCCTATAAATACAAGGCTTCTCACAACTTGCAAAGTTCTTGAAACTTGGGTGTTTAGATCATTTGGGAGTATTTCCAAGTTATTAGATCATTTGTATTTCAAGATTGTTTAGATATTACACTTGGGTGTTTATCTTTGTTCCGCAACAATCTTTGTATTTTGTTTAACATAATTAATAAAATACATTGAAAAATACATAATGTCTCAATGCCACATACTTGATATATATATTGTATTTATATAGTTTCAGCACTTTAGTTTCTTGCATTTACTTTCAGTTATTTGCATTTACTTGTTTAACCCCAATCTGGATCGTCATTCTGAACTGGTTACATTACCAGATCAAAATTGCTTGCCAGTCATTGTTATTGATATAGAGGTATCTTCGGGTAACCCATCAACTTGGGACTTACACAATCTATATAGCTACCGTATATCGTACGAGTGTTAGGACTAGTAACATCCGTCAATATATATACATGGCGACAAATAAGGTGTTTTGTGGTTGAGTGGTCGATTGTCCGGTGGATGGTAGTGATTGGTGGGTTCCAAAACAATAGTAAAAAAGATCATTGCAATAGTAAAAGTTAATTAAAAAGAGTAAAATATGTTAGTATATGATAACGTAAAAATGAACGTATGTCCAGAAATGATTTAAGTACCGGGTCACACGTCTCGACACAAATGTATTTAATATTAATTAAATATTTAATGTATTTAATTAATATGATCACGATTTCAATTAACGAATGGTCGTTAAAAACTAACGGTTACTAGCTAACGGCGTTAGTTAAAGAAGACTTAATTTGTAATTAGGAGATTCTAGAAGTTTCCTAATTATGTTTTAAGTGGGGGGCCGGTTTTGTTAATGAGTTTTTAACTCATTAACTTAACTTGTTTTTCTAAATATCTAATCCTAGTCCATGTCAAATACGAAAAGGGTTTTTTAGAGATATTATAAAAAGGAAAAACCAAAAACCCTCTCCAACTCTTCTCCTCCTCTTTCTCTTCTATTCGGCCGAAACTCCCCAAGAACAAAGTGATTTTCGGTTTTAGTTGTTTGACAAATCAAGGAGAGAAATCAAAGTGTTTGCGGTTCGTGATCAAGTACTAGCATACGTACATCCGTGTGTCGTGTGTGCAAACGTAGAGGGATTTACTTCAAATCCTCATAAAGTTTCTTACTTTATTTTTTTTCAAATCAAAGGTACATGTTTCTATCCTTGGTTAATTAATTAATTACATAGATTAATTTTCCGCTGCGTGCTTTGTGATTTAATTTGATAATTTGTTATATAACCCAACAGTGGTATCAGAGCCTACTATGTGATGATTAATTACCAAAAAGATCAAAATTTGAAGGGGGGTTAGGGTTTTATATTTTTTAGAATTTTATATAATTCTTTTGATTATTTTATTAATTAATTTGTTTAATTGTAATAAAATAATGAAAAAAATATATAATTTATTTTTTTTCGAAATTTTTTTTTTTTTTTTTTTTTTTTTTTTTTTTTTTTTTTTTTTTTTTTTTTTTTTTTTTTTTTTTTTTTTTTTTTTTTTTTTTTTTTTTTTTTTTTTTTTTTTTTTTTTTTTTTTTTTTTTTTTTTTTTTTTTTTTTTTTTTTTTTTTTTTTTTTTTTTTTTTTTTTTTTTTTTTTTTTTTTTTTTTTTTTTTTTTTTTTTTTTTTTTTTTTTTTTTTTTTTTTTTTTTTTTTTTTTTTTTTTTTTTTTTTTTTTTTTTTTTTTTTTTTTTTTTTTTTTTTTTTTTTTTTTTTTTTTTTTTTTTTTTTTTTTTTTTTTTTTTTTTTTTTTTTTTTTTTTTTTTTTTTTTTTTTTTTTTTTTTTTTTTTTTTTTTTTTTTTTTTTTTTTTTTTTTTTTTTTTTTTTTTTTTTTTTTTTTTTTTTTTTTTTTTTTTTTTTTTTTTTTTTTTTTTTTTTTTTTTTTTTTTTTTTTTTTTTTTGCTGGATTTTCCAGATCAGCATCCTGTTTTTTTTATGGTAGATAATTTGTTATAGAAATTTTGGCTTACGCAATCAAGGAAACTTGATGTATGTGGTCTCTTTCCATATGAAAGAGGAGCCAATCTTATACCATAGTGACCAAATTAGGTTGATTACCTTAATTGTTAAGTTGTAAATTTAGTAAGTTTAATTTTTGTCTTTTTATGAAAATTGTGTGCAAAATTGTTTTTGGAAAAATAAACTTGACTAAATATATCGAAATAAGATTTTGTTTATAAAATTGGTGCCCTAAAATCAAAAGATACACCGGCTCACCCATTTGAACAAACTCTAAGAGAGGTATAAGTCGGAGTGCGCTAGCCTCCTAAAAGGGCGGGGTTTTAAATCGCGTTTATCGCATACCTTTGCCCTTGCGCTTCTTTGTGAGTTCAAATGGAGCTACCGAGCTCTTTTGTATTTAAAGGCAATAAAATTGAGTTTTATAAACACATTATGTTTAGAAGATATGCATGAATCTTCAAACATAACTTTTTGATCACACATCAAATTGATTGACCCAATAAACTTAAGTCATTTGCCATCCAACTTGAAAAGGACACTTGTGGCTGTTGTTTTACTCACTGGTACACAGTGGTGAAATGGCAGTTGCATGGCAAATCCCATTCACTGGTACACAGTGGTGGACAAATTTGTGCGTTCTTGGTTGGACGACTTAAAGCGAGTTAAGCTGTGAGACCTTGACCCGTGGCAAAAGATGGGACAAAACATGACTACAAATCGCTTGATGAATCAAGTGTCATTTGTAGGTCCCATTCTTACTAGGAATTGCACATGTAATGCAATTACTGCTCGTCACTTATCTTTTGAGTACAATCATTTATAGCAGATCAACTGATGAAATGATTGTATGTCAATTGGATCCTAGCCTTAATGAAATTAATTGTTTATTTGATAAACATTGGGTAATTGATTTCTTAAGGATTTATTATCGAAAATACTGATTTTTGAACTTAATCTGTTTTGTAGATGGCAATGAATCCTTCCACAAACACCAATGCTTTTCGGCAAATGTTTGAAAGAGAAAAGCTTAATGGATCAAATTTCAATGACTGGTATCGTCAATTGAGAATTGTTCTAAGAGTTGAGGAACGCATGGATGTCATTGAAAGGCAATGGCCAACCGAACCAAGTGCTGAATCCACAGCAGCTGAAAAAGATGAATATAGGATTCAGTACACTAGATTCAATGAAGTTTGTTGTTTGATGCTTGCGAGCATGTCTCCCGAGCTTCAAAAACAATTCGAGCTCTACACTCCATATGATATGATCACAGAACTTAAATCCTTGTATGAAAAACAAGCTGGAGTGGAACTGTTCGACTTAGTCGTGGAACTCCATGACATGAAACTTGAATCTGGAAAATCGGTTAGCAGTCATGTGCTCAAGATGAAGATCATTTTTGACAAATTGGATTCGATGGAGTACGCTTATCATAAAGAGGTAAAAGTTGGCATGATTCTCAAATCCCTTACGAAGGAATATGAGGGTTTTGTGCAAAACTATACCATGCACTCTATGAAAAAGAGCGTCACTGAACTTCATGCTATGCTCATTGAATATGAGAAGACGATTCCAAAGAAGGCCAATGACCCAAATGTCCTTATGATAAAGGGGGGTCGGACC
>CM067175.1:33399349-33502802 GCA_034093135.1 Erigeron breviscapus | reverse complement strand
ATATTCTGATGGCTTCGAGTCTTGCCACTGGAGCAAAAGTTTCATCAAAGTCAACGTCCTCTGCTTGACAATAACCCTTGGCAACTAATCTGGCTTTGTTTCTGACAACATTGCCATCTTCATCCATCTTGTTTCGGTAGACCCATCTTGTACCAATGGGTTCTTTCTTTAACCCTGGTGGACAAGGAACAAGTTCCCACACATTATTCCTTTCAAACTGGAGAGCTCTTCTTGCATAGCTTCCACCCAGCTTGGGTCTGCCATAGCCTCGTCAATCTTCTTCGGTTCAATCAGTGATAAGAAGGTGACGTTTAAGCATTGCTCACTGGTGGCTCTTCTAGTCTGAACCCCACTACTTGGATCTCCAACAATCTGATCAATTGGATGTGCTCGAGTCCATTTAGTGTATTGACTAGGCTGGTGTATTACGATATCAGTGCAAGTCACCTGGCGATATTCTTTTCAGTTGCAGCAGCTTCTGGAGGAGGATCAGCCCAAACTACTTCTATATCCTCATCAGAGTCAATGAGGTCACGATTTGCATCATGAAATTCTTCATTAAAAGGCATTTCTTGAAGAACTGGAGAAGTTGGAGTTTGAACTGGTGCTGATATTAGAGTGACACGTACATCAGATCCAATCACCAGTTTCTATGGTAAGTTGAAACTGATGGAGGGATAAAATGAAGTGTCGCTGGTGGTACTCTTCTTCTTAACTGGTTCCAGTTGAGTGTAACTGGAAACATCTTCTGGTGAAACAACTGACTGATGAACTTGGTCAGTTTCACCAAAATTTATTGGAACGACTGGAGAAATATCAAGGCTTGGTCTCTTGTTAATTTGCATCATTTGATTCGTCAAATGTGACATGAATTGTCTCGTGAACCTTTTGGAGTCTATAATTATAAACTCTAAAGGCCTTTCGAATATCTGAATAGCCTAAAAATACACCTTCATCAGCTTTTGCATCAAACTTTCCAAGCTGACTGGAATCATTAAAATATAAACTGGACAACCAAATACATGAAAATATCCAATATTTGGTTTTCGATTCCTGATTACTTCATAGGCAGTCTTCTTATGTCTCTTGATGTAGACTGACCGGTTTTGGGTGTGACAAGCAGTTGCAACTGCTTCAGCCCAGAAACTGGTGGGAAGACCTGATTCAGATAGCATGCTTCTGGCTGCTTCTATCAGTGTGCGATTCTTTCTTTCCACAACTCCATTCTGCTCTGGAGAGTGTGCTGATGAGAAGTTTTGAGAGATGCCAGTGTCATTGCAAAAATGTTTCAAGTACTTTATTTTGAAATTCAGTACCATTATCACTTCGCAACTGACAGACTTTTCGAGTGTACTTGAGTTCAATTCTTTTGATGAGAGAGATGATTTCTGCAGGTGCATCACTTTTGGATCTGAGGAATACCACCCAACAATATCTGGTGAATTCATCGACCACAACTAGAGTGTACTTCTTTCCAGCTCTAGTTTGAACATTCACTGGACCAAAGAGATCCATATGAAACATGTGAAGAGGTTCAGTGATGCTAAAGTTTTGCCTTGTTTTGAAACTGGCCTTTTCTGCTTGCCCATCTCACACCCTGGACATGGCTTTTCTTTATTAAAAGAAATTTGAGGTATCCCATCCACCAGTTGTTTGCGAGATAACTTATTAATATTTTTGAAATTAAGATGGGATAATCTTTTATGCCACAGCCAGTTGGTGTCCTCATCAGCCTTGGTATAGAAACACTGCTCTTTTGGAGCTGGTTCCATATCCATGATGTACACATTTCCTTCTTGGTGCAATCATCACCACTTTCCAATCCTTGTTAAATATGGTGCCTTGAGCAATATCGAACAATACCTTATATCCATCATCACAAAGTTGACTGACACTGATCAGGTTATATTTCAAACCATTCACAAATGCAACTCTGGTGAACTGGACTTGTCCATTATTGATTACACCATATCCTTCAGTCTTTCCATTCTGATCATTACCAAACGTCACTGCCGGTCCATCTTGGACAGTGAACTCTTCCAGCAGGGGCTTACATCCGGTCATAGTCCGGCCAGCTGCGCTGTCCAGATACCAGATATTCTTCTTTCGATCGCCCTACACCCACAAAAATCATAGTTATTTTTGTGAACCCATCTTTTCTTGATGGGTTCAGTGGACTTCACTTCAGAAGTCACAGTTGATTGTTATGGTGTTGAACTAGAGGCTGCATCTGGAGCGTTCTCACCAGCTCCAGGCGCAGGAGTAAAAATGATTGGTATTTGATACTTGTTCCCCTTTTTCTTATCAGATTTTGTTCCAGATGGAACATTCTTTTGTTTTGGTTTTGAAGGGGTTTTAATATTTTGTTTTTCAACTGGAGGTGATGAACCTCCTTCCAGATTTTTAATCCTGGCATTACAACTCTGAACCTGTCTAGACAAAAGTTGGAGTTGACTTTCCAGTTTGGACAAAATATTATTTTCATCAGGCTGCTGAACCTTGGACCTAGGTTCAGCTGGAGTTTTGGCCTTTTGAGTCTTGGGCTCCTTAGACTTCTGAGGTAAAGGCTTGTTACCAAAAGCCTTTTTAACTGGAGCCCTAGCCTGATTGGCTCCAGGTTTAACCTCAACGGGGGTGGTCTCAATGGGTTCAGTTTTGACAATCTCAGGTTGATCATATGGAGTTTCAACCCTGAGAGCTGGAGGCAATGCATGAAGATCTGGTATGAGAGCTGCCATTTCAAGATCTCCAGATTTCCATGCATTTTTCTGGGCATCAATTGTTCTAGAAAATGCATCATAATTCTTTCCAGATGCTTTTACCAATGACTTGATAATCATTTGTTCTTTTTCAAGATCAGATTTTAATTTTTGATTTTCAAGTTCAAGAGCCTCAATTTTCAAAACTGGCTCCTTGAGAGCCAACTGGACACTTTGTAAATCATTTAATTGTGGTTTAACATTGTTCAGTTCAGTTAAGATAGTTTCCAGATATCTTTCACTGTCTGCTTTAACAGTTTCCACAAACGCCAAATCACCACTTAATGATTCAGCAAGGTCCAGTTTTAGTTCTGGATCAATCTGGTTATCATAATCACATACCTTTTTCAAGATGATGTCCACCCATCTTCCAGTGATGACATCTTCTTTTGCCACGTGCTGCTGTTGATCTTCCAAGGCCGTGAGGCGACGGATGAGACCCGACGGGCTGGATTGCTTGATGGGATAAATTTTGGAGAAGCGAACTGGAGGGAGGCGGGAGAGCGGGAGTTTCAGCCCCTACCATGGGAGCAAGACTATCAACGGAGCGGGGATTGTGCGAGCGGATCCCCTTCCCTCGAAAGGTAGTAATGGGGATAGGGTTTTGAGACTAGGGGGAAAGGTCCCGCGGTTATAGGGAATAGGAGCGAGCGGATAGATGGGGGAGGTGAGTATGTCACATACCTTTTTCAAGATGATGTCCACCCATCTTCCAGTGATGACATCTTCTTTTGCCACATGTTGTTGTTGATCTTCCAAGGCCATGAAACACATGTCCCTTTCCTCTTCATCATCAGCTGATGAGTCATCAGAGTATTCCCACTTTCCTTCAGTATTTGCCATCATGCATTTGTTCTTTTCATTTTCTCTTTCAAATGACAAGAGGGCAATCTGGGCCTTAAGCTTTTTGTATTTTGCTCTGTAGCTGTCATCAGGCCTACTAAAATTAGGGACAGAAGGACCAATTTGGTTGTTCATCTGACTAGATCTGCATTCCTTCATAAAGTGACCTTTCTTACCACACTTATAGCAGGTAAGATTGGCTTTATCCAGAGAGCTGGAGTTGAAAGCATTGTTTGGGCCATTAAATCTTTTAGATTTATGCTTAAACCTATTAAAGGTTTTAGCAATCATGGCTACCAGATCATCATCGTCAGTTTTATCACAACCATCACTGATTTCAGTGGTCAGTCCAGAGTTCAAGAAACTGTTTAACATCTCCTTCATTGAGTGTGACTGGACACTCTCTGCAGACATTAAAGCAGCACAAGGTCGCTCAGTTACACTAGAAACCTTGGGACTCTGGGCATGGTTCATGGCATCCTGCTCAGCCACCAGTCTTGCTGCATTATTATCTTCAGTAAATCTGAAGGCTCCATAGAGCGATGCAAGAGTGTGACTGTGCAGGGTTTTACCTTGTCTTAAGACAAGAACCATGTTTTCCCATTTGGAAGGAAGAATATCACAAAACTTCTCAAGAAGAATATCCTTATCCTTCTCAACACCCAAGCCTCTTAACTGATTAATGAGGCTAGAAAACCTGGTGTAAGTACCAGTTAAACTTTCATTGGGAAGAGCAAAGAAGGATTCATACTTCTTGTTTAGGGCAACCTTTCTGGTGACAATAGTGTCATCACCTCCTTCAAACTGAATGACTAATTCATCCCACATTGCCTTGGCACTGGAGAACAACACAAGTGTTGGAATTAAGTCTTCAGGGACAGCTCCAAGGATCATGTTCTTGAGTCTGGTATCCAGATCTACAAGTCTACGATCCTCATCAGACCAATGGTCTTCGAGCTTTTCTCTGGAACCTCTTCTTCCAGTAGGATCTAGAAGAGGACTTACCCCAAGAGACATGGGTATATAAGGTCCATCCTTAAGGATTTTCAGCATATACCTCTCTATCCCACCAAAATACAAGAGCATTCTGGCCTTCCATGTACCAAAGGTCTCACTATTTCCATCAAATTTGGGAACAGGAGTGTTTGGGTAATGTACATGGACATGGTTAGGGGAATTAGGAGGAGGAGGATTTGTATTAACATTTTGAACAGGTGGTGTATTTAGAGGGTTTTCACCTTGACCAGAACCATCCCCACCTTCAGTAGTAGTCATCTAAGCATATCTAGGCAAGTATATTAGCCTTCTGCTCTGATACCACTTGTAAGTCCCAACTAACTAGATGGTACTACCTGAAGACACCTCTATGTCGATGGTGGGGTTACTTTGCAATATAAACACTGAACTAGAGACGACCAGTTACAGTGAGTGTATACCAAGTTCTTGATAAAGATTACTTATGAAGGTGACAATAAGTAAATGACAATGCAATAAAAAAATACTCGTAAAGTAAATTGGTGAGACAATATGTATTTTTCAAGTGTAATTTATTTATTAACTTTAAATAAATTACAAGGTTGTTGCGGAACCAAGATAATACAAAGTATGTAAATATCCTAACCGTTAGAGCACATTAAGTGCACAAATTGTTGTCCGATGCAATAATTCTAAAAGGCTGAGAAATTCGTACATATATGCCTTACGAACTTTAAGTTCGTAAGAACTAATAAATTCGTACATATATGCCTTACGAACTTTAAGTTCGTAAGAACTAATAAATTCGTACATATATGCCTTACGAACTTTAAGTTCGTAAGAACTAATAAATTCGTACATATATGCCTTACGAACTTTAAGTTCGTAAGAACTAATAAATTCGTACATATATGCCTTACGAACTTTAAGTTCGTAAGAACTAATAAATTCGTACATATATGCCTTACGAACTTTAAGTTCGTAAGAACTAATAAATTCGTACATATATGCCTTACGAACTTTAAGTTCGTAAGAACTAATAAATTCGTACATATATGCCTTACGAACTTTAAGTTCGTAAGAACTAATAAATTCGTACATATATGCCTTACGAACTTTAAGTTCGTAAGAACTAATAAATTCGTACATATATGCCTTACGAACTTTAAGTTCGTAAGAACTAATAAATTCGTACATATATGCCTTACGAACTTTAAGTTCGTAAGAACTAATAAATTCGTACATATATGCCTTACGAACTTTAAGTTCGTAAGAACTAATAAATTCGTACATATATGCCTTACGAACTTTAAGTTCGTAAGAACTAATAAATTCGTACATATATGCCTTACGAACTTTAAGTTCGTAAGAACTAATAAATTCGTACATATATGCCTTACGAACTTTAAGTTCGTAAGAACTAATAAATTCGTACATATATGCCTTACGAACTTTAAGTTCGTAAGAACTAATAAATTCGTACATATATGCCTTACGAACTTTAAGTTCGTAAGAACTAATAAATTCGTACATATATGCCTTACGAACTTTAAGTTCGTAAGAACTAATAAATTCGTACATATATGCCTTACGAACTTTAAGTTCGTAAGAACTAATAAATTCGTACATATATGCCTTACGAACTTTAAGTTCGTAAGAACTAATAAATTCGTACATATATGCCTTACGAACTTTAAGTTCGTAAGAACTAATAAATTCGTACATATATGCCTTACGAACTTTAAGTTCGTAAGAACTAATAAATTCGTACATATATGCCTTACGAACTTTAAGTTCGTAAGAACTAATAAATTCGTACATATATGCCTTACGAACTTTAAGTTCGTAAGAACTAATAAATTCGTACATATATGCCTTACGAACTTTAAGTTCGTAAGAACTAATAAATTCGTACATATATGCCTTACGAACTTTAAGTTCGTAAGAACTAATAAATTCGTACATATATGCCTTACGAACTTTAAGTTCGTAAGAACTAATAAATTCGTACATATATGCCTTACGAACTTTAAGTTCGTAAGAACTAATAAATTCGTACATATATGCCTTACGAACTTTAAGTTCGTAAGAACTAATAAATTCGTACATATATGCCTTACGAACTTTAAGTTCGTAAGAACTAATAAATTCGTACATATATGCCTTACGAACTTTAAGTTCGTAAGAACTAATAAATTCGTACATATATGCCTTACGAACTTTAAGTTCGTAAGAACTAATAAATTCGTACATATATGCCTTACGAACTTTAAGTTCGTAAGAACTAATAAATTCGTACATATATGCCTTACGAACTTTAAGTTCGTAAGAACTAATAAATTCGTACATATATGCCTTACGAACTTTAAGTTCGTAAGAACTAATAAATTCGTACATATATGCCTTACGAACTTTAAGTTCGTAAGAACTAATAAATTCGTACATATATGCCTTACGAACTTTAAGTTCGTAAGAACTAATAAATTCGTACATATATGCCTTACGAACTTTAAGTTCGTAAGAACTAATAAATTCGTACATATATGCCTTACGAACTTTAAGTTCGTAAGAACTAATAAATTCGTACATATATGCCTTACGAACTTTAAGTTCGTAAGAACTAATAAATTCGTACATATATGCCTTACGAACTTTAAGTTCGTAAGAACTAATAAATTCGTACATATATGCCTTACGAACTTTAAGTTCGTAAGAACTAATAAATTCGTACATATATGCCTTACGAACTTTAAGTTCGTAAGAACTAATAAATTCGTACATATATGCCTTACGAACTTTAAGTTCGTAAGAACTAATAAATTCGTACATATATGCCTTACGAACTTTAAGTTCGTAAGGCCAAGCCCATTTTGTACGAATTTGACAGCCCAGCCCATTTGTACCTATAAATATAGGACTTAGGTTTCAGATTTCAGTGATGATTTAATAGCTATGTAATTCGTCCATGGCCGGCTGAAGGATCGCGCAAACCTTCAGTCGTAAGTCCACCATATTCATTATTGTTAGTCGTCTTGTTGATTGTGATTCGTAGTCTTCAAGATGTAATCATACGAATTCGTTTTGTATTGTAATCATATGACTAATGATAATGTTTATTATTTCTCCCATTGTAATTGTTTTCTTATCTTTGTATTGTACAAGAACCCTAATAACTAATCTAGATGGATTTCGCACTTCTAGTTTAGGATAGATCACGATTTACGATCAACACACGTTCCAAACGTGTTTTCACAAGTGGTATCAGAGAAGGGGAGGCTATTTTGCCTTCGATCGTGATCTGGTTTAGGGTTTATGTTCGAAAGTATGAAGAAGATGAAGTTTCTGTTCGTTTGATGATCATCTTCGCAAAGACTATTTTAGTACTTACGAAGATGTTGATGTTTCATTGGATAATTTCGCACAGAAGACTTCATACGAAGATAAGAGTGTTTTTGAGCATATCTTCGCAATATGTAACAAGTTCGTGAGAAGATGGTTATATTCGCAGTAGTGAATATGTTCGCAGAAAGATTGTACTTACGAAGATAACACCAATTTGGGTTTATATTCGCAAGAACAAACATGGTTCTTCTTACGAAGATGTTGATGTTTCATTGGATAATTTCGCACAGAAGACTTCATACGAAGATAAGAGTGTTTTTGAGCATATCTTCGCAATATGTAACAAGTTCGTGAGAAGATGGTTATATTCGCAGTAGTGAATATGTTCGCAGAAAGATTGTACTTACGAAGATAGAAAACGAAGATAGCCTTTTTCGTTTTCAGATTTCAACTAACGAATTTAGCTTACGAACTTAGCTATCTTCGTTGTGAACTTTCACCTTACGAATTTAATAGCCTTACGAAGTTAGTAGCTTTGCTGATATAATGGTCTTACGAACTTACTAAGTTCGTAAGAAGATTATTTTGTTCTACACATATTCGTAAGCTATATTTTGTTACGAATATGTTCAAGCCAGGAGATCAAGTTCGTAGGTATAGTTCTTTAACTGTGCCGATGCTATACGAAGATGATCATAGAAGATAGAGTTCAAGAAAGAGGTTCATATATGTTTCAGTCTGCAGAGAACGATTCCACATCTGATCAGAAGAAACACAGGGTGTCTTTCTCCAACCAGAAGATTCTTTATAATAAAAAAAAAAAAAAAAAAAAAAAAAAAAAAAAAAAAAAAAAAAAAAAAAAAAAAAAAAAAAAAAAAAAAAAAAAAAAAAAAAAAAAAAAAAAAAAAAAAAAAAAAAAAAAAAAAAAAAAAAAAAAAAAAAAAAAAAAAAAAAAAAAAAAAAAAAAAAAAAAAAAAAAAAAAAAAAAAAAAAAAAAAAAAAAAAAAAAAAAAAAAAAAAAAAAAAAAAAAAAAAAAAAAAAAAAAAAAAAAAAAAAAAAAAAAAAAAAAAAAAAAAAAAAAAAAAAAAAAAAAAAAAAAAAAAAAAAAAAAAAAAAAAAAAAAAAAAAAAAAAAAAAAAAAAAAAAAAAAAAAAAAAAAAAAAAAAAAAAAAAAAAAAAAAAAAAAAAAAAAAAAAAAAAAAAAAAAAAAAAAAAAAAAAAAAAAAAAAAAAAAAAAAAAAAAAAAAAAAAAAAAAAAAAAAAAAAAAAAAAAAAAAAAAAAAAAAAAAAAAAAAAAAAAAAAAAAAAAAAAAAAAAAAAAAAAAAAAAAAAAAAAAAAAAAAAAAAAAAAAAAAAAAAAAAAAAAAAAAAAAAAAAAAAAAAAAAAAAAAAAAAAAAAAAAAAAAAAAAAAAAAAAAAAAAAAAAAAAAAAAAAAAAAAAAAAAAAAAAAAAAAAAAAAAAAAAAAAAAAAAAAAAAAAAAAAAAAAAAAAAAAAAAAAAAAAAAAAAAAAAAAAAAAAAAAAAAAAAAAAAAAAAAAAAAAAAAAAAAAAAAAAAAAAAAAAAAAAAAAAAAAAAAAAAAAAAAAAAAAAAAAAAAAAAAAAAAAAAAAAAAAAAAAAAAAAAAAAAAAAAAAAAAAAAAAAAAAAAAAAAAAAAAAAAAAAAAAAAAAAAAAAAAAAAAAAAAAAAAAAAAAAAAAAAAAAAAAAAAAAAAAAAAAAAAAAAAAAAAAAAAAAAAAAAAAAAAAAAAAAAAAAAAAAAAAAAAAAAAAAAAAAAAAAAAAAAAAAAAAAAAAAAAAAAAAAAAAAAAAAAAAAAAAAAAAAAAAAAAAAAAAAAAAAAAAAAAAAAAAAAAAAAAAAAAAAAAAAAAAAAAAAAAAAAAAAAAAAAAAAAAAAAAAAAAAAAAAAAAAAAAAAAAAAAAAAAAAAAAAAAAAAAAAAAAAAAAAAAAAAAAAAAAAAAAAAAAAAAAAAAAAAAAAAAAAAAAAAAAAAAAAAAAAAAAAAAAAAAAAAAAAAAAAAAAAAAAAAAAAAAAAAAAAAAAAAAAAAAAAAAAAAAAAAAAAAAAAAAAAAAAAAAAAAAAAAAAAAAAAAAAAAAAAAAAAAAAAAAAAAAAAAAAAAAAAAAAAAAAAAAAAAAAAAAAAAAAAAAAAAAAAAAAAAAAAAAAAAAAAAAAAAAAAAAAAAAAAAAAAAAAAAAAAAAAAAAAAAAAAAAAAAAAAAAAAAAAAAAAAAAAAAAAAAAAAAAAAAAAAAAAAAAAAAAAAAAAAAAAAAAAAAAAAAAAAAAAAAAAAAAAAAAAAAAAAAAAAAAAAAAAAAAAAAAAAAAAAAAAAAAAAAAAAAAAAAAAAAAAAAAAAAAAAAAAAAAAAAAAAAAAAAAAAAAAAAAAAAAAAAAAAAAAAAAAAAAAAAAAAAAAAAAAAAAAAAAAAAAAAAAAAAAAAAAAAAAAAAAAAAAAAAAAAAAAAAAAAAAAAAAAAAAAAAAAAAAAAAAAAAAAAAAAAAAAAAAAAAAAAAAAAAAAAAAAAAAAAAAAAAAAAAAAAAAAAAAAAAAAAAAAAAAAAAAAAAAAAAAAAAAAAAAAAAAAAAAAAAAAAAAAAAAAAAAAAAAAAAAAAAAAAAAAAAAAAAAAAAAAAAAAAAAAAAAAAAAAAAAAAAAAAAAAAAAAAAAAAAAAAAAAAAAAAAAAAAAAAAAAAAAAAAAAAAAAAAAAAAAAAAAAAAAAAAAAAAAAAAAAAAAAAAAAAAAAAAAAAAAAAAAAAAAAAAAAAAAAAAAAAAAAAAAAAAAAAAAAAAAAAAAAAAAAAAAAAAAAAAAAAAAAAAAAAAAAAAAAAAAAAAAAAAAAAAAAAAAAAAAAAAAAAAAAAAAAAAAAAAAAAAAAAAAAAAAAAAAAAAAAAAAAAAAAAAAAAAAAAAAAAAAAAAAAAAAAAAAAAAAAAAAAAAAAAAAAAAAAAAAAAAAAAAAAAAAAAAAAAAAAAAAAAAAAAAAAAAAAAAAAAAAAAAAAAAAAAAAAAAAAAAAAAAAAAAAAAAAAAAAAAAAAAAAAAAAAAAAAAAAAAAAAAAAAAAAAAAAAAAAAAAAAAAAAAAAAAAAAAAAAAAAAAAAAAAAAAAAAAAAAAAAAAAAAAAAAAAAAAAAAAAAAAAAAAAAAAAAAAAAAAAAAAAAAAAAAAAAAAAAAAAAAAAAAAAAAAAAAAAAAAAAAATTATCGTGAAGAATAAAAAAAAAAAAAAAAAAAAAAAAAAAAAAAAAAAAAAAAAAAAAAAAAAAAAAAAAAAAAAAAAAAAAAAAAAAATTTGGTAAAGGTCCGAAAAATTTTGGGTCATTTTCGTGCGTTTTTGGCGCAATTTCGGCAAAATTTTTGACGATTATCAAATTTTTTCTACCATTATTAGATCAAAAGTTAAGGTGAATTTCAAAATTTCACGAGAACATTTTTCCCGAATTTTTTTTTTTTTTTGTATTTTTTTATTTTTTTATTTTTTTTTTTTTTTTTTTTTTTTTTGTTATTTTTTTTCTTTTTTTTTTTTTTTTTTTTTTTTTTTTTTTTTTTTTTTTTTTTTTTTTTTTTTTTTTTTTTTTTTTTTTTTTTTTTTTTTTTTTTTTTTTTTTTTTTTTTTTTTTTTTTTTTTTTTTTTTTTTTTTTTTTTTTTTTTTTTTTTTTTTTTTTTTTTTTTTTTTTTTTTTTTTTTTTTTTTTTTTTTTTTTTTTTTTTTTTTTTTTTTTTTTTTTTTTTTTTTTTTTTTTTTTTTTTTTTTTTTTTTTTTTTTTTTTTTTTTTTTTTTTTTTTTTTTTTTTTTTTTTTTTTTTTTTTTTTTTTTTTTTTTTTTTTTTTTTTTTTTTTTTTTTTTTTTTTTTTTTTTTTTTTTTTTTTTTTTTTTTTTTTTTTTTTTTTTTTTTTTTTTTTTTTTTTTTTTTTTTTTTTTTTTTTTTTTTTTTTTTTTTTTTTTTTTTTTTTTTTTTTTTTTTTTTTTTTTTTTTTTTTTTTTTTTTTTTTTTTTTTTTTTTTTTTTTTTTTTTTTTTTTTTTTTTTTTTTTTTTTTTTTTTTTTTTTTTTTTTTTTTTTTTTTTTTTTTTTTTTTTTTTTTTTTTTTTTTTTTTTTTTTTTTTTTTTTTTTTTTTTTTTTTTTTTTTTTTTTTTTTTTTTTTTTTTTTTTTTTTTTTTTTTTTTTTTTTTTTTTTTTTTTTTTTTTTTTTTTTTTTTTTTTTTTTTTTTTTTTTTTTTTTTTTTTTTTTTTTTTTTTTTTTTTTTTTTTTTTTTTTTTTTTTTTTTTTTTTTTTTTTTTTTTTTTTTTTTTTTTTTTTTTTTTTTTTTTTTTTTTTTTTTTTTTTTTTTTTTTTTTTTTTTTTTTTTTTTTTTTTTTTTTTTTTTTTTTTTTTTTTTTTTTTTTTTTTTTTTTTTTTTTTTTTTTTTTTTTTTTTTTTTTTTTTTTTTTTTTTTTTTTTTTTTTTTTTTTTTTTTTTTTTTTTTTTTTTTTTTTTTTTTTTTTTTTTTTTTTTTTTTTTTTTTTTTTTTTTTTTTTTTTTTTTTTTTTTTTTTTTTTTTTTTTTTTTTTTTTTTTTTTTTTTTTTTTTTTTTTTTTTTTTTTTTTTTTTTTTTTTTTTTTTTTTTTTTTTTTTTTTTTTTTTTTTTTTTTTTTTTTTTTTTTTTTTTTTTTTTTTTTTTTTTTTTTTTTTTTTTTTTTTTTTTTTTTTTTTTTTTTTTTTTTTTTTTTTTTTTTTTTTTTTTTTTTTTTTTTTTTTTTTTTTTTTTTTTTTTTTTTTTTTTTTTTTTTTTTTTTTTTTTTTTTTTTTTTTTTTTTTTTTTTTTTTTTTTTTTTTTTTTTTTTTTTTTTTTTTTTTTTTTTTTTTTTTTTTTTTTTTTTTTTTTTTTTTTTTTTTTTTTTTTTTTTTTTTTTTTTTTTTTTTTTTTTTTTTTTTTTTTTTTTTTTTTTTTTTTTTTTTTTTTTTTTTTTTTTTTTTTTTTTTTTTTTTTTTTTTTTTTTTTTTTTTTTTTTTTTTTTTTTTTTTTTTTTTTTTTTTTTTTTTTTTTTTTTTTTTTTTTTTTTTTTTTTTTTTTTTTTTTTTTTTTTTTTTTTTTTTTTTTTTTTTTTTTTTTTTTTTTTTTTTTTTTTTTTTTTTTTTTTTTTTTTTTTTTTTTTTTTTTTTTTTTTTTTTTTTTTTTTTTTTTTTTTTTTTTTTTTTTTTTTTTTTTTTTTTTTTTTTTTTTTTTTTTTTTTTTTTTTTTTTTTTTTTTTTTTTTTTTTTTTTTTTTTTTTTTTTTTTTTTTTTTTTTTTTTTTTTTTTTTTTTTTTTTTTTTTTTTTTTTTTTTTTTTTTTTTTTTTTTTTTTTTTTTTTTTTTTTTTTTTTTTTTTTTTTTTTTTTTTTTTTTTTTTTTTTTTTTTTTTTTTTTTTTTTTTTTTTTTTTTTTTTTTTTTTTTTTTTTTTTTTTTTTTTTTTTTTTTTTTTTTTTTTTTTTTTTTTTTTTTTTTTTTTTTTTTTTTTTTTTTTTTTTTTTTTTTTTTTTTTTTTTTTTTTTTTTTTTTTTTTTTTTTTTTTTTTTTTTTTTTTTTTTTTTTTTTTTTTTTTTTTTTTTTTTTTTTTTTTTTTTTTTTTTTTTTTTTTTTTTTTTTTTTTTTTTTTTTTTTTTTTTTTTTTTTTTTTTTTTTTTTTTTTTTTTTTTTTTTTTTTTTTTTTTTTTTTTTTTTTTTTTTTTTTTTTTTTTTTTTTTTTTTTTTTTTTTTTTTTTTTTTTTTTTTTTTTTTTTTTTTTTTTTTTTTTTTTTTTTTTTTTTTTTTTTTTTTTTTTTTTTTTTTTTTTTTTTTTTTTTTTTTTTTTTTTTTTTTTTTTTTTTTTTTTTTTTTTTTTTTTTTTTTTTTTTTTTTTTTTTTTTTTTTTTTTTTTTTTTTTTTTTTTTTTTTTTTTTTTTTTTTTTTTTTTTTTTTTTTTTTTTTTTTTTTTTTTTTTTTTTTTTTTTTTTTTTTTTTTTTTTTTTTTTTTTTTTTTTTTTTTTTTTTTTTTTTTTTTTTTTTTTTTTTTTTTTTTTTTTTTTTTTTTTTTTTTTTTTTTTTTTTTTTTTTTTTTTTTTTTTTTTTTTTTTTTTTTTTTTTTTTTTTTTTTTTTTTTTTTTTTTTTTTTTTTTTTTTTTTTTTTTTTTTTTTTTTTTTTTTTTTTTTTTTTTTTTTTTTTTTTTTTTTTTTTTTTTTTTTTTTTTTTTTTTTTTTTTTTTTTTTTTTTTTTTTTTTTTTTTTTTTTTTTTTTTTTTTTTTTTTTTTTTTTTTTTTTTTTTTTTTTTTTTTTTTTTTTTTTTTTTTTTTTTTTTTTTTTTTTTTTTTTTTTTTTTTTTTTTTTTTTTTTTTTTTTTTTTTTTTTTTTTTTTTTTTTTTTTTTTTTTTTTTTTTTTTTTTTTTTTTTTTTTTTTTTTTTTTTTTTTTTTTTTTTTTTTTTTTTTTTTTTTTTTTTTTTTTTTTTTTTTTTTTTTTTTTTTTTTTTTTTTTTTTTTTTTTTTTTTTTTTTTTTTTTTTTTTTTTTTTTTTTTTTTTTTTTTTTTTTTTTTTTTTTTTTTTTTTTTTTTTTTTTTTTTTTTTTTTTTTTTTTTTTTTTTTTTTTTTTTTTTTTTTTTTTTTTTTTTTTTTTTTTTTTTTTTTTTTTTTTTTTTTTTTTTTTTTTTTTTTTTTTTTTTTTTTTTTTTTTTTTTTTTTTTTTTTTTTTTTTTTTTTTTTTTTTTTTTTTTTTTTTTTTTTTTTTTTTTTTTTTTTTTTTTTTTTTTTTTTTTTTTTTTTTTTTTTTTTTTTTTTTTTTTTTTTTTTTTTTTTTTTTTTTTTTTTTTTTTTTTTTTTTTTTTTTTTTTTTTTTTTTTTTTTTTTTTTTTTTTTTTTTTTTTTTTTTTTTTTTTTTTTTTTTTTTTTTTTTTTTTTTTTTTTTTTTTTTTTTTTTTTTTTTTTTTTTTTTTTTTTTTATAAGAAGAACCGATATCTTTAGTTACGGGGGAGGCTATTTGTTTAGACTTTCTATAACTAATATCGGATTTTGAAGAATTGATTGCACCGGCCAAGGGGGAGTTTGTTGGAGCACATTAAGTGCACAAATTGTTGTCCGATGCAATAATTCTAAAAGGCTGAGAAATTCGTACATATATGCCTTACGAACTTTAAGTTCGTAAGAACTAATAAATTCGTACATATATGCCTTACGAACTTTAAGTTCGTAAGAACTTATAAGTTCGTAAGGCCAAGCCCATTTTGTACGAATTTGACAGCCCAGCCCATTTGTACCTATAAATATAGGACTTAGGTTTCAGATTTCAGTGATGATTTAATAGCTATGTAATTCGTCCATGGCCGGCTGAAGGATCGCGCAAACCTTCAGTCGTAAGTCCACCATATTCATTATTGTTAGTCGTCTTGTTGATTGTGATTCGTAGTCTTCAAGATGTAATCATACGAATTCGTTTTGTATTGTAATCATATGACTAATGATAATGTTTATTATTTCTCCCATTGTAATTGTTTTCTTATCTTTGTATTGTACAAGAACCCTAATAACTAATCTAGATGGATTTCGCACTTCTAGTTTAGGATAGATCACGATTTACGATCAACACACGTTCCAAACGTGTTTTCACACGCGTGTACTACGCGTCGCATCCCGAGTTTTCCGCCTTAGTCGGGGTGTGAGAGTGTCACCTCAGAACAAGGTTGCGGAACTCGGGAATCCGGAGCGGATCGGCGAGGGGGGGAAACAGGATTTTTGAGAGGGGGGGGGGGGGGGGGGGGGGGGGGGGGGGGGGGGGGGGGGGGGGGGGGGGGGGGGGGGGGGGGGGGGGGGGGGGGGGGGGGGGGGGGGGGGGGGGGGGGGGGGGGGGGGGGGGGGGGGGGGGGGGGGGGGGGGGGGGGGGGGGGGGGGGGGGGGGGGGGGGGGGGGGGGGGGGGGGGGGGGGGGGGGGGGGGGGGGGGGGGGGGGGGGGGGGGGGGGGGGGGGGGGGGGGGGGGGGGGGGGGGGGGGGGGGGGGGGGGGGGGGGGGGGGGGGGGGGGGGGGGGGGGGGGGGGGGGGGGGGGGGGGGGGGGGGGGGGGGGGGGGGGGGGGGGGGGGGGGGGGGGGGGGGGGGGGGGGGGGGGGGGGGGGGGGGGGGGGGGGGGGGGGGGGGGGGGGGGGGGGGGGGGGGGGGGGGGGGGGGGGGGGGGGGGGGGGGGGGGGGGGGGGGGGGGGGGGGGGGGGGGGGGGGGGGGGGGGGGGGGGGGGGGGGGGGGGGGGGGGGGGGGGGGGGGGGGGGGGGGGGGGGGGGGGGGGGGGGGGGGGGGGGGGGGGGGGGGGGGGGGGGGGGGGGGGGGGGGGGGGGGGGGGGGGGGGGGGGGGGGGGGGGGGGGGGGGGGGGGGGGGGGGGGGGGGGGGGGGGGGGGGGGGGGGGGGGGGGGGGGGGGGGGGGGGGGGGGGGGGGGGGGGGGGGGGGGGGGGGGGGGGGGGGGGGGGGGGGGGGGGGGGGGGGGGGGGGGGGGGGGGGGGGGGGGGGGGGGGGGGGGGGGGGGGGGGGGGGGGGGGGGGGGGGGGGGGGGGGGGGGGGGGGGGGGGGGGGGGGGGGGGGGGGGGGGGGGGGGGGGGGGGGGGGGGGGGGGGGGGGGGGGGGGGGGGGGGGGGGGGGGGGGGGGGGGGGGGGGGGGGGGGGGGGGGGGGGGGGGGGGGGGGGGGGGGGGGGGGGGGGGGGGGGGGGGGGGGGGGGGGGGGGGGGGGGGGGGGGGGGGGGGGGGGGGGGGGGGGGGGGGGGGGGGGGGGGGGGGGGGGGGGGGGGGGGGGGGGGGGGGGGGGGGGGGGGGGGGGGGGGGGGGGGGGGGGGGGGGGGGGGGGGGGGGGGGGGGGGGGGGGGGGGGGGGGGGGGGGGGGGGGGGGGGGGGGGGGGGGGGGGGGGGGGGGGGGGGGGGGGGGGGGGGGGGGGGGGGGGGGGGGGGGGGGGGGGGGGGGGGGGGTCATCAAGCTTAAATATTAAAACTAATAGTCTAATATTAGTTAATACAAATATAGAATCATGCTTCATCATCATGTGGCCCATATTGTTCAACGATTTGAACTCTATCAGATTCATATTCAAACTCTTCATCCTCTATTTCATCTTTACTCTGAGACTGAAAATCATCCTCATCTAGTTCTCTTGGTACTTCTGCTTCCTCGTCAACAATCCACTTTTGAGCCTCGGTTGCATCCTGATCTTGTGCTAGAAGTACTTCATGACCTCTAGCCTTCCTCTTAATGTTTCTCTCCATCAAATTTGCATTGAATTGAACATACACAAGATTGTTTAATTTAGCTGCCTCAAGCCTATTTCTCTTTTTTGTATGAACCTAAAAGTTTAAACAAAAAAAATCAAGTACATGCAGAAGCAAATCTTGTAACTCCCGGTCTCACAATATCCCTTTTCTTTGTATAATGTCTCATCAAAGCCAATGTTTTATGGTGAGCATAAATAAACACCGTTAGCTTCTTTGCTTTCTCAAGAGTTGTTTTATATTTGTCTATGCCACCAATGCCTTAGATAAAGAAGAAACAGATTAAGAGAAACACATTATGTATATAGATTTTATATAACAGATTGTAATCTGTCTATAAACAGATTGTAAAACTAACCAAATATAACCGAAATGCTGATTATAAAAGAAACAGATTATAAAAGAAGCAAACTGTAAAACAGATTAACTTTTTCCCCATATGTCCAACCAAGATCGTTCGATACAGATTCCATAGTTGATTCCGATGCCATAAACTGATAACAGATTCCTAAAGTTGATAAAAACATATTACTACTTATTAAATAACTAATAATGTCAAAAACTCATAATACAAGTATACAACTAACTGAATTATATATACTTGATAGTAATCTAAAGGCAAATAGGCAATTAGTAAATAGGCAAATAACAATGATACTTGAAATATATACTTGAATTAATTAACTAATAAGTTCAAATAATAACTTGAACTTGATAACGAGCATCTGAGGGAAGAAACATATTATATATTAATAATAATCTAAATAATTAAAGAGATCTCTTAATTATAACTTTAAAAGATACTTACCTTTTGTTGTGTGATGTGAATCGCCCACAGTAGCTGCAAAGAAAGGGGAAATAGCGGCTGGAAGAAAGAAGGAGGTAGATAGGGTTTTTAAGTTATTATCAAAATAACCCCTTTTATTTAAAAAAAAATGCTTTGAGTTTAGTTGACCCGATACATCACCCGATCCACCCGAGTCTTGACCGATCCAGCCGAGTCTTGACCGATCCAGCCGAGTCTTGACCAAGTTGACCCGAGTCTTACACCTTGGCCAATTTTTGGTTATAAAGTGGAAGGACTTTTTTAGGTGAAAAGTTTTTGAAGGCATCATATTTTACTACTAGAACTTTTATAACATTTACTATATTTTTATATTAAAAGTTTTATTTGTAAATCACTTAATATTTGTTATTTAATTATATTTTTTTAACATATAAAAATTATAACTATAAAAACATAACATTTTCACAAGAAATTATATGGACGATAATATTATAGATAAGAAGATAATACGATTAATAAAAATTACAATCCAAGCATATAACCCAAAGTTAATTATTTCGGCAAGCATTGAAACAGAATTTGAATACAAATATTTATTGATTTTTCTCTAATCCAGATTCATCAAAAATAATCATTTTCAGAGTGTCCTTAGAGTGAAAGGAGAACAACAAATAATCCTTAACAGAAATTTCATTCTCCCGAAACAATCGTATCCAGGATATTCCATGAAATCCGGTTTCATTTACATCAATGTTTCTTGTAGAACGTCGTGTTTTTATCTTGATACTCACTTGTGTTGGATCCATCCATTGCTTCAAAAACTTCGAACTAATAGGCTGGTGTATAAATTAAAACATTATTTGAAATAACTCATTTGATAATATCGATATTAAAATAAAAAAATACCTGCTCACTAGATGAAAGTTCAGTGCATTTACATATAAAACGAAGTTTGCAATCGTCCTCATCACTACTATCATCAGAGTAATACCTTTCAAGTTCATTTCCCTCAAGCCCAAACCCAGTACAAATCAAACTGTTCGCACCAGTCTTCCTAAAATAAAGTATATTAATCCAATCCGCTTCAAATTCTTGAATAAATGTTTCCCAACCACCGCCACCAAGAACAATTACTCCTTTGTTACTTATTTTGATAAATCCATTAACAACATCAAGGTGACTTGTAACGAAACGAGGAAGTTCCTAAACAATAACGCTGGTAAATATTCAAGATTGTAAAAAAAAAAAAAAATTACCCTCAAATGTACGATTTATTTGGTTATCAAAACAATATATACCTGAGTTGTTGGGTAGTTAGGTCCGGATTTGCAAATAAACTAAAGAACCATTACCGTGAATTAATGCGTGTATTTTTCGCAAAGGGGTAAAAGATTCAAATATGGGTTGTTTGATGGTTGTTTCTTTTATACTGTAAATACTTTCAAAATGAATTCTTTCAATGTATCTGAACACGTAGACTTTACAATGAATATCACAAATACAAGTATTCAGATACAGTGAAACGACGTCAGTATGAAAGGATACAGTCTGGTTCATGTAAGGTGTATGGGTTTTATAACAACCAATAGTACATCTATATAGGGAAACATTTGTGCTTATCATTTACATTATTTATTTGTATATACGCTACATCTATATACGGTACGTAGCGTATATGAAGACAATATAGCATAGGTATATCCGCATGACCAGCCTTTTAATGTGCCTTTCACTGTTGATCGTCACCTTTTTATGGGCATCAACAGCCTTTACTGTTTATTGACATTGTTGAAAGACTAAATATGCTACGTACCTTATATGTCACGTCTAAGATTATACGTAGCATATTAATTTGAATGCCAAACAGTAAAAGTGCAACATGTGAACAGATAAGGGTCGTCGACTGGTGCCCTAATGTTAAATAATTTTGCGTAAATTAATAAAATAAACATACTCTTAGTATATAAGTATACGTAGCGTACTATTTTTTCAATTGTATGTTACATGTTGCGTGTATATCTATGTGTACCGTATTACTTTTGTATAAATAGAACTTGATCACTTACCGGGACATCAATTACTTACAAACATTTCACGTCAAATTTGTTACACCACCAAATATTTAGGAGATTTATATACACGTGTAAGCTTTTTCCCTAAAATATTTACATACCGTCATATGTGCATATATTATGTAAATTTATAATTAACTTATTCATATTGCAGTATGTATTTACATCATGATGGGTCAACCTAGCAAAGTTATCAACAAACGACATATGGGCATCTTCAGAGTGATGTTAAAATGAAGTCAACTTCAAACACATTAACCCCACGTCAATATGCATCAATCCTGATTCTGGTCATGCAGCGTCCGTTCAGACCTGTATGGTTAAGACGAAAATTGTAACTCTACCAATTTTCCGTCAGCACCATGTTTCTGGTAGGTAGTGTCCACTCATTATATCATTGTAATGAGGGACGGTTGCCGATTCTGGTAAGAAGCAACCACGTGCACATAAAAGATTCTCTAGACACTTCGATTAAAGCAACCACTGATCACTCAAGGTCGCTGGACACGAACAATAGCATTAAATCCTGTATTCATAAAAGATTCCCTGACACTTCCATTCATCAAGACTCTGCTATGACTTCTGTTAAGTCACAGGGCCTTATGCCTGACGTCGATTCATTGTATCTGAGGATTCGTACCGTTTGTAAATAAAACAATGCAAATTTTGACTTCCATAGTTGTGGTGTATACATAGTCGTCATCGTTATTTGTAGTGTGAATAATATGTTTGAAACGCAGCTAAATGGTCTTTTTATAAGTAGCTAGATTCGATAAGTATAGATTTATACGTAGCAAACAGCATATGCATCTTTATATAAAAAACGCAGCGTATATACCAGAATTTAATTTCGAACTACATGCAGTGCGTTTATAGGGCATTTCAACCATGACACGGTATATATGTACATATCATGGCGCATACATTAAATAAAAAAACATATATAAACTTTGATCAACATCTATAGTTTTTAATCGAATATGTTACAGCACACTATCTTTTTCTCCTTTCATTTCTAATATTAAAAGTACTTAAACATTGGCTAATATTTTTGAAAAACTTCAATTACGTTGTTTATGTAAAATATTGAACAATAAAAGATTCTCTAGACACTTCGATTAAAGCAACCACTGATCACTCAAGGTCGCTGGACACGAACAATAGCATTAAATCCTGTATTCATAAAAGATTCCCTGACACTTCCATTTATCAAGACTCTGCTATGACTTCTGTTAAGTCACAGGGCCTTATGCCTGACGTCGATTCATTGTATCTGAGGATTCGTACCGTTTGTAAATAAAACAATGCAAATTTTGACTTCCATTTGTTGAAAATCTTCAATGTTGATTGGACTTTGAAGCTTTCTCATTGTCTTCAATGTCTTGTATCAACCTTGACTTTGAATCTTCTCAACAAACAAATATATTTGACGATGACTTATTAAATCTCGATCTTCTCTTGCAACTTTGAATACTTTGGAAGCATCTTTGAAATCTTTGTAGCTTTTGAGCTTTCACAACTTGAACTTTTGAATGTTGATTTCAACTTGATGTTGCTTGGAGAAGTAACTTGAACTTTGAGTAGCATGCGGAAGCTTGGATTTGACTTTGAATTCTTTTGGATGCGGAAGCTTGGTTTTCTTTAAATTCTCCTGGCATTGCGGAAGCTTGATTTAACTTTGAATTCTTTTGGCTTTGCGGAAGCTTGGTTTTTGAATGTGGAAATTTCATTTCTTGATCTAACTTGTCTTTGAATCAACAATTATCTTGGAGCACTCAATTCTTTGATCAACTTATTCTTGCTCCCCCTCAAACAAACATTTCTTTCTTGGAGCATATTATTCAATAACAAATCTTTACTCTCTTGCTCCCCCTCGAACAAACAATCATTTCGGAGCATATTTAACAATTCATGAGTTTACTCTTGCTCCCCCTCAAATGAACAATCTTCTTTAATCTTTGATCAATTGTTAAATCTCATCAAGACTTTGAACAAACTTAACTATCCGACTTAATTTTCTTTGGAGCATCAACAAACGACAATCTCTAATTAATCTCAAACTCTTCTTATCATCGAACAATGGTCATATTTCCAACAAATCTTTCAATAATCGACCATGTACTTCATCTTGAATATACTCGATCTCGAATCAATCCTTTAACTTTCTCAAAACAATCTTTCAACTTATCACGATAATTATTCACTCTCTTCACCTAAACTAACGATCCTTTGAACATCCAAACACAACAATCATCCTCGAACAAATTTTACCAATCAAATTCTACCTATATCCTTGAATTCTATCTATCAATCATATAATCATTTCTCCCCCTTATGATGAAAATGTGAAACGGTTTCATCATACAATAATGATTGATAGCATAAACGGTAGATCACAACAAACAATATTCAACCAAAGTAACCCAACCCAATTCCCAATTCCCAATGAACCTATTGGTGAACTAGAATGTAAGGTTGCGTTGTTGGAAAAATAATTTTTTATATGGTGTTTGTGTTCTTTGTGTTTGTGCGAAGAGAAATGAAAACCGGATAAAAATGATCCGTTAACACAACCAAAAATCAAAAGGATTAATGGTGTGGCCTAAAAATACGATTACTATTTTCAGGACTTCCCATTGTCATCGAGAAATGCACAAAGATTATCTCTAAATGGGTCGGTCTATGGCTTTTCAACCGATAGATTGCTTTAAAGAATGTAATTCATGGTCAGTGTCACAAAGGCGTTCAATAACCATGTCTTACTATCCTCAAAGACTTTTGGGAAATAAATCCGAGGTCACATAGACTTCTCGGTTACTCAACAAATTCATAAAATGAAAATGTGAGACCTACGTTCAACGTTGGAAAAGATGTTAGCATTGGTAGGATTTCCATTCGATCATCGTGGAATATCAAAAATATGATATCACTACGAATGTTCCGGCAATATCACAAAGATATGCAATGTCACAAAGACATAAAAAGACTCTATGTGTCCTAGTCAAATGAAAGAATATTTCAAGTACGCTCTAGACTCAATAAGTGATCAAATGAAGTCGGGGACCGGAGCAGAGTGTCTCCCTTTTTCAATATCAACGTCTTCCAAATGAAGAGTCGATAGAAATGTGAAAATCTCCGTGAGAATGAAACAAGCATTTGTTAAGAAATACTTGAGTGGTTAGGTAAAGATGTGCATTGCTTCACTGGGTCCATGAAGTCTTCTTCAATATCGAGAAATCAACAAATGAAATCCGATAGAAACGTGTTGACCCGGCTTTTTGATAATTTTGGGGAGGGCTTTTATTTCTTTTAGCCCTTTCTCACATCATTTCACCGTAACCTCTCACTTTTCGACTACTCCCTCATGTCCTATTTGCACAAACATCATCACGCTCAAGGACCCTCACAATCTAAAATTGAGAATTTAACTCCGGGGTTAGATCCCATCGGCGATGACAAGATCATGGAGTTTTTATGAGTGGCCTAAACTCTCATGTGCAAATCTAACACCGAACTTCTTTGAATTTGATCAAAAATGGTTTGAAAATCATCCAAAGTGTTTGAAAATGACAAAACAATTTTGAACACTTGGAAGTTTTGGTTTTATAAACAAACTCCCCCTAAGTATATGCATGATATAAACAAAGTTTTAGCATATAAAGGGTGAGTAAAAGGTTTGAAAGTTGCTCACAAACATTAAAAATGAGACAACAAAGGCAGTACACAAAGGCGTTCGATGCCTTGCATCGCATCCTAATACTTTGTGAGTAACTAAAAGACAAAGTATATAAACAAAATGATTAAAAGAGAAAATCTTTTTGGATTTTTTCAAAAATAAGAAACTGAAAATCTTTTTAGATTTTTCGAACAATAAGAAAAAGAAAATCTTTTTGGAATTTTCTAAAAATGATGAAATTACAAAAACGGTTTTAGAACGGGTTATACACTGAGGTGTGTATAAGCCACTATTCATCAAATCACTTGAAAATCACTTTTGGAACCCATTTGAGATTGGGTCCAATTGTTTTTGAATTCTTGAAAGTCCAAATGTAAGTCTCATCGATTTGATGAATCGAAGTTGCATTCCACGAAGAACTAAAACCCGGTGGTTTAGTTGAAAAGAGTTTCGTGGAAGCAACGGTGAAAAATCATTTGATTTCTTTGAAAAACTTCCAATCTTGTGAGATTGAGTTGAAAAATGATTTTTCGAAGCAAAATCATTCACGTTTTGCACAACTGCTTTCACAGGTTTTGGTGCAAGTTCAAAAAGTTCAGAAAATGAATATTTGAATGATTTTGACTCAATTGACTTATCTTTAGAAATCGGCTTCCATATAGATTTAGTCAACTGAGATTTTGCTTGAGAAAGATGTTTAGAATTATCCTCAAAGGATAGAAAAGAGACAAAAGTAGTTGTTCCATCAAAATTTGGTTTCTTAGCATACTTCTTACCCTTTTGTAAGGAGTAATTAGTAAACTGAGAGACTTTTCTTTCAACTGGTTTAGAAGATTTACCCGTGTAAACCCTCTTTGGAACATCAACTTTAGGTTTGGAAGACTTGGTATTTGGAAAACTTTTAGAAACCTCAATCTTATCACAATCACAATCAACATCAGTCTGAGTTGAGGTCTCAACGGTCTTAACAACATTACAATCACTTGTTACAGAAGAATCCACAACTTCACATACAGGACAATCAGGTTCAGTGCAACCTTCAACAACTTCTTTAGGTAGGTCACGAGAGACAGAACAATGATTTTGACGTCGAAAAGATTTGGTTTGTGTTTGCAATTCAATCTCAAGGTCGGAAATTTTCTTGGTCAAAGATGTTTCGTTTGACTGAAGTTGCAAACACTTGTCTTCAAGATACTTGATTTGAGCACAAAAACTTGTTCTTTCTTCTTCAACTTTTCTCTCAAAAATGGTGGACTTATTTTGCAACTCATGGTTAAGCTTAGAAATCTTGTGTTGCAAAACAAGTTCTTTTGATTGATTGTCTAAAACAATTTTGTGGAGCTCTTTGGAAGAATTGTCCAACTCATTTGTTAATTTGAAAATCTTTGAATGCAAATGATCATTTTCTTTTTGAAGACTTTCCATGTTGGACAAAATGAGATCATTTGCAGAATTGAGCTCTTTATTTTCGGATTTGAGTTGGTCAATTTCAAGTCGAAGACTTACCATAGTAGACAAATTGAGAGTATTACCAGACTTGAGCTCTTTGTTCTCAGATTTGATTCGGTCAACTTCAGATTGAAGACTTTCCATGACAGACAATCTGGAATTATCAGCAGTTTTGATCTCGTTGTTCTCAGATTTGAGTTTGTCAATTTCAAGTTGAAGCCTCTGGTGATCTGTCACAAATGATTTAAAAGTATTCACATCAACTTTGTTTTCTTCAAAAACAACCACTGCACATTTACTCTTCTTGGTACACCAACAAATGTTATTGTCATGACGACGTATTTCTTCCCAACTTGGTTCTTCACCCATTAAAAAATCTACCACTCTCGCAACAAACTTGTCCGGTATTTTAATTGACATTTTGACTCAAAAATTTGATGATTAGCCCAAAAAAAAATAACTACTTAAGACAAGAACACAAAAAGATTTAGTCTAACAAATAAAATTGCAAGCCCAACAAACAATTACTAGTCCAAAATGAATTTAGCCCAATCTAAAAATCAGTCCAAAAAGATGACACTTAAACCCAGCTGAAATAAACTAGTAATCCCACTAAACAAATTTAGTCCAATTTAAACTCTTAAGCCCAACTCAATATAATTCAGCCCAAAACAAATTTAAGAGAAAAAAAAATCGGTCCAAAATTACTAAAACAAGTACGGTGAAGGTTTTTAAACAAAACAAATAAAAGAATCAAACGATGACAGCTAAGAGGCACGCGTGAAATGCTTTTGACAATTACTAAAGCAAGGATTGAGAAATGTGTACCACCACCACACGTTAACTTTAAATCTTTTAGACAAACAAAAGCAGAAAACGCGTGAGGATTCTTTTTCTTGAATTCTCGTGACACTATAGAAATAAGTCAGTTAAATTGAAAGATGCAATCACGTGACTCTGCCTTGTAAAGACAACTCAATTAGATGACTACACAATGTATTTTTGAATTTAGACACACATTTGTCCATATACATTACTGACAGCTAAAAAAAGTTGACAAGCACGCGTCTACTTTTTATACTCGACCACGTTATTCTTTAAAAAAAAATTTTTTTTTTTTTGACTAAACCACTTCATAAGAAAAATGATACATAACCCACTAGACACTCAATTGTTTTTATTGATCTTTGCCCTCTCTCTCTCTTCTTCACCAGAAGTTTACTTTTTCTTTTAAAATTCTTCTGATCTTTTTCTCTAAACAATCGACACCAAAAAAATACAACTTTCTTCCAAAACACAAATGAAATTTAAGCACAGAATAATGAACAAGTCACAAGACTCAATCAACCACAACCAACAACACGATTATCAGTCACCAAACAAGATTTCAAGCCTGGAGGAACAAAAACTGCTATTTGCCGAGATATTACTTCGGCAAATGGGGTATTCAAGACAAGTATTTCACAAATTTTACACCAACACAGGGTAAGTGTTAAAATTTATTTGGAAAAGACTTAAAAAAAATTTGTTGAAATTTTGGTTTACTTGAACTGTTTGCCGAGCTTATTGCTCGGCAAATGAGGTGTTTGATTGGAAATGGGTTAAGTGTTGGAGAAATGGATGATTTGTATGGTTTGCCGAGATAAATGGTCGGCAAATGAGGTTGTTTAAAGACTTGGTTGATTTGGCTGAAATGAAGGTGAGGGTTTAGGATGAATTGTATTGTTTGCAGAGCTCGGCAAATGCAAGGTTTAGGAGGTCAGTTAACTCGGCAAATGCGAGTTTGGGTGAACGAGTCGTGAATCTCTGCATACACGAGAATTAAGATGCTGGTCGAGAACTCACTTCGGCAAATACGAGAATTAGGATGCTGGTCGAGAACTCACTTCGGCAAATACGAGAATTAGTATGCTGGTCGAGAACTCACTTCGGCAAATACGAGAATTAGTGACCTCTCTTCTGCAAATGGCATCAATGACTCGTGAACGACTTCGGCAAATGATAGACTTGTGACTTCTGCAAATGAGGTAATTAAAAAAAACTTGACCAAGTGATTTGTTGATTTGCCGAGCTCGGATAATGAATGTTTATTTAATGTTTTTCAGGAACAACGATTTCAACAACCACCACGACGGCCGGAAAGAGTGTTTTGCAGAAAAACGGTATCGGAAAACTAATCACCTCGCCGGAAAAACTTCAAAGCTCAATTACTTCCTCAATACACCGAATTAGAACACAAAATTAACACCAATACATTCCAAATTAACTCGCGAACAAACCCTCAGCAACAAAAATCAATTTTGAGCCTCGCCGGAAAAATCAAAATCTCGCCGGAAAATTCAACCTTGACGAATCGAAAATTTTAAAAGGTGAAAATGATCAGAATTCGACCGCGAACAAAACCTCGTGATTTTCAGGTCGATTTGCTGAACAATGAGAGCTAAATCGAAGAGAGATGTTTCCGATCAATTTTGTTGATTTTCCTTTTCTATTTTCCTTTTTCTGCTTTTTCTTTTTGATGATGAAAAATGTAATATTCGATATAAACAATGTGATTATTTCACGTGTAGTACTGTAGCAGAAAAAAAACAAAAAAAATTGACTTTCTTATTATAACTGTTTGCAGAGTTCAACTTTTTAACACATTTTTGAACAGAAACTTAAGGATTAAACACTTGATTGATCAAATTGAACAATAATCCACCTCTAATCTGTGATTAGAAATACATATCAGCCTCGAATTCAACAAAAACAGCAACTTTCAGAATCAAATTAAGCTCAAAAACTCTAAAATTTGAACAAAATCGGTTATGAATTTGTTTGTGGATCGTTCGGATACACCGATTATGCTCTGATACCAATTGATAGAAATAAACTTGAGCTTAATTGAGTAACAATGGTGGAATTATTGATAGTGTGTGAAATGTGTGTTTGTGTGTGAAAGGGAGGTTGAAGATGATAGGGAGGAGAGAGAAAGTAATAGTTTAGTGAGAAGTAAGTATGGATTAATGAAAGGCTTAGTTACATGATTAGTTACAAGGGGTTTATATATGACTAATACAAGTTTCACCTAGACCCCTTGTACTTTAACAATAAAATCAAATGTAACTCTATTTACAATTAAACACCACTAATTTATATTTCCAACAACTTCCAACCCAATAATGAGGATGCTACGTATATCCATACACGTTGGGTACAATCTTAGTGTTTTATCGCACTATGTGATTACCCGAGTCTCCTTCATTTGTTTTGTATATTCGTGATCTACAAGCATTTTTTACATGCTTGTATTTATATCTATAACATGTAAAACAATGAGCATTATATAACATATACAATGTTTATGGACAAATACAATGTTTGTATACAACTTCCTATTATAAATATCAAATGCACACACATATTCCCACATTTGGCGCAAAACGTATCGGAATACTTAGCATTTGATTGACGTCGTTTCAATGTCTCTGAAGATAACTTGATTGTTGCTTCTTTTATATTGTACAAACTTTCTGATTGAAGTCTTTGAATGTGTCTGAACACGTAATGTCGAATATACTTGTAGCGTATAAGTTGACATTTTCCACTTATGTGTTACTGTTGGTCAACAGAACCAGGACCTACGTAAATTATGCTTTAGACAATGTATCATGATGCGGATAAGGTTGTACCACATGGTTTCACTATTGAGTGTTAGCCTTTTCCCATAACCTCCAACACAATGATGAGGATGCTACATATATCCATACACGTTGGGAACAATATATTCTGCATATTTATATATTTGTAGTGTATTACAAGTTTATAAATAACATCAAGAGTTAATTTCATTACATACCCCTAGGGTATGTCATTTTTCAAGTTTCACCCCTCTCGTTTTTTTGTATCATTACATATCCTTATGGTGACTTTTTGTTTCATTACATACCCCTCATCCTAACGGGAAACCAAAATCCACTTTGTTAGAGCTATTCTTTATGGCAAACCATTGATGGCTACAAAGCTTGCTAGTATCACTAGCTGGGTAATTGGAAAAAAACAAAGTTTTTGTTTATATAAAAAACGTTTCATATATATTTGATATATATATAGATCTGATTTTTGTTTTCTGGAAACACATATATACAAGCCAAACCTCAAATCTCAGTTTCTGACATCAATATATGTATGAGAAATATATATACAAATCAAACTTAAACATTACATAAAAATTAAACACCAATTCAATGAAATTAACTCTAACATCAATTCAAAACATTACATTTATTTTAAAAACTGATACGTCCCACGGTGTATCAATATACCAAAGTATATTGAACACAGAACAGTTGTAGAGGGGGGTGAATACAACTTTCCTCAATCTTTACAAACTTTTAACACAAACGTTTTAAGATTCAGTTTATGAATATTAAGCAAGTAAGTAAAGAGCAGGAATCATTAAAACAGTAAAGCAGTAAAGAAACAAAAACATTCTTGAACACAGATTGTGGTTTTCAAATGTAATCCTTTATTAAGAAATAATCTATACAAAGAATTACAGGGTTGTTGCGGAATAAAGATAGCCTATAGATATCTAAACAACCCTATGAAATGACAAACAACAATCAATAAGTTTCAGCTCAAGAGAATCAGCCCAAACTGATCTCGTACAGACTAAGCTGTGTGTAAGGGCAGAGAAACTTGTGTGAAGAATGATTCTCAGGAAATGCCACACATATGCAATCCATGAATGAGGCTTTTATAGGCGAAAGCGCTCCTTTACTAGGTGTCCGTTGCAGCTACGTGTTCTTCATTCAGTGGATGATAAAGGAATAATCAATCGTGCCTTTCATGGTACTTGTGGTCCCCCACGTACTGACGCACATTCTTCATCAACCAATAAGAGTATGGACACGCATATGTAAAACCAACCACCAACCTGGATCCTAGGATTCTTCCTAGTCACGTCATTTGTCTTTATCTTCAATCCAGGTTGTTATCTTCACTTGATTGTTAGACACAGATTGGGCCGTTTGTCAAAGCACCAATCTGCCTAAGTGTTTCCAAGCTGACTGCTAATCCCAAGCTGTCTTCCACTAACATCTTGGTCTTCTATCTTCAATCCTCCTCTTCGACTTGGACTGAATGCTAATACATTGTTGATGCAGCTTGAATAACACTTGCTTCCATAAGATTTTACAATTATAAGTATGAAGCATGATCTGGGTCAGAGACAGATCGTAAGCTGTGTCAGCTTAGTCTGACCCAGATCAGATTACAAGAACCAAAGATTACTAAGTGTTTATAGGTCTGATTTGTCATCATTAAATTTACAATTAACATTGGGACTCAACAATCTCCCCTATTTGATGATGACAAAACCCAACTACACTTCTGACTATCAGCTTACAAAGAATCAAAGTAAAATGAAACTAACAGATTGTGACCCTTTGAATCTTTTGGGTTCTTTTGAACTGAAATGAAGTTTTAACAAAGAAACTAGATTTGTACAACTGCCTTTGCATATATAGAGAACAAAACAAAGATATTACATGATATAACACTATTCTCCAAGCATTTCTATAGCTTCTTGCTTAACTTCAAATGATGGGGCAACTCTCACATCTAATTGCCTATCTAACCCCTCATCAATAAGGAACTGCTCATACCCATTACCTTCTTCACTAAAATTTCTGCAGAATATGTATAAGGTGAAAAGGTGCATGGATGGTACCTGTTTTAGTTCAGCAGTCCTTTGGAACACCAAATTCCCTCTTGCATCTACAAAGTACATCCCATGTTCAGGTTCAGTAATGAACATCCCACATCTTGCATTTTCAACACCAGCAGGTAGAGACAGATTGAGATCATTCAGAATCTTGTCAACAGCACCAGAAGATAATTGTGCAAGCAACTCTGAAGGAGACAAGTTTTTAAAAAACTGTATGATCACCTCCAGGAGCATCAATCCTTTCAGACCTTCTTCTTTTCTTCTTCAGTGGCTCAGCTGACTCATCTTCATCATCCATATCATAAGCTTTTGGTCTTGGAAGTCCAGTGATATCAATCTTGTACTTTACAATTGCAGCTAACTTCTTCTCAATGGCTTCCAAGACTGTCTCTTTGTGAACTCCAGAAATACCAGTTATGATATTATGTAACTCCACCCACTCAGTGTATCCTAATTCAAGCAGATTGTCAAGATCATGGGTTTCCCAGCTGGTTTCATATCCTCTCCTTGTAAACCTGATGCTGGGAATGTTCTTTCCTTTTCTCCTTTTGAGTAGAACCTGGAGGATTGGCTCTGGATGCTTTCTATAATTGATCTTTTCTGTTACTTATCTTTTTTTCAGAGCCTCTAACCAATCATGGGCTTTTGTGGCGGGAGTATAAAAAGAAAAAGAAGTGTGGTAAGGGGGGGGGAGAGGAGGTAGAGGGGTTGGGGAAAAAGTTGGAATTCATTCGTCTTATGAGAGTGTCTAACCAATCATGGGCTTCACGACTATTCTTCACATCTTTAACCTTCTGTGATGGTTTAGAATGAACCACCACCTTCTTCTTTTCTTTTCCTTTGGCCACAACTTTCTTTTTGGAACCAATGGCTGCAAGATCTTCTTCATCTTCCTTATTTAATTGTTCTTGAACAGCCTTGGCAATTTCAGGATCAGACTCAGTTGTAGCCATTCTTTCTCTTTGTAATTTGTCCTCTTTAATCATCTTGTATGCCACATCAACTGTTACCCCAAGTTGTGGAGCTTTTTCAATAGCAAGCTCCCAATCCTTTTCTTTGTCGGTTAAGATCTTCACACCACTTGACCCAACTTCTGTTGTTCTTTTCTTGATCATGAACTGGGACAGAGTGGCTGTGTCTTCACTAGATGAAGATTCATCAACTTGTTCTAAGGGAGCTGGGTCAGCTTGAGTTGGCACAACTTGTACAGGAACAACTTGGGAGGACTTTCTTTTCTTTTCAGCTTTCTTATCTTTTTCAACTCCAACATCCTTCCTTATATCTCCCATTTCAACATTAACAGTCTCCCCCTTAGTAGTATCACTCTCCTTTCCAGCCTCTTCATTTATTTTCCCAACATTTTTACCACCAGACTCAGATTCTGGTATTTTTATCTCTTCTTCATTTTCCTTCTCACCTTCCACCTTAGAACCATGCACAACCATTCTTCTATCATTGACTGCCTCCTCAGCTCTGGCCTTATTCCGTCTTTCTTTCAGTTTTTCAAAGTATTCTTCAATTTCCTTGTCAACCTGAGCTTGTTGTCTTTCTTTTTCTAGCTCCATTTCAGCTTCACTCATAGCACTCCTCTTTCTCTTAGTAGCATTCTTCTCCCCCTTTTTGTCATCATCAGCAGGGAAAGAGCTCACTGGAGTAGCAAAGAGGCCTTTGAGATCATGGTTGATCAAGTCAATCTTGACATTTGTGAGATAGCAGGCTCTTCTTAGCTCAACATAATCCTCATGGAGGAGTTCAATCTTGGATTTAACACCCTTAGAAACTTCAATCAGATCATTTCTTGAAATCTGCTTGTGACTTGTTTGCAGATCGAAGTTCTATGGTGACTTCCCTAGTAAACTTGGTTGCTGCATTCTCAATCTGACTCGGAGTACTCTTGTTTCTTTCATTTTCTTCATTGACTGCCTTTGTAAGATTATCAAGAGACTTTGTCAGCTTGCTCTGGTTCTGCTGTATCAAATCAACTGCTTTTAACACATTTTCTTTCAATGCAGTCTGATCTTGACTCAGCTTATCCACCTTCTTATCCGTCAATTCCTGATCCTTTTGGATCTTTTCCAAGCATTTGGTCAGCTGTAAGCTCTTAACCTTATAGGTTGATGTGAACTCAGTGAGCTGACCCACCACATCTGAAAATGAGATAGTGGCAGCTTGGGAAGAACTTGCAGTTGGCTTAAAAGCCACTGACTCTGGAAAGAGCAACCTGCAATCCTTAATATCAGGGTCATTGGGCTTATTTAGAAGGGGTGGAGGCTTAAGGAGTTTTGGTGAATTTGCTCATGAGAGTGAGTCTCATGAGTAGATTTGTCAGAATTGATGATGAGTTGGTCAGCCTGAGAAAGATTAACGTTTAATTCAGGCTGGGGGCTAGTGGGAATGTGTTGATCTTGATTTTGATCAACTCATCCACTAGCATCTTCCATCAGAGCATCCCTTGAGGATGGATGGGCAGACTCATCATCGAATGAAGAATCACTTCCGGAGATAGTGATCATATTTTCATTGACATCGTGAGGACCATCAATGGTTCCCTTTGCTGCACAAGGGGCTGACATAACTGCCTTAAAGACAGCCATGTAACCTACAGAATCCCTCTGTCCAAGGACAGATGCAGACACAGACTTTGCAGGTGTAATGTTTTGTGCATTTGATTGCCCTTCAACAGAGGTGTGTTGTTGCACCAAAGTATCCTTAGGGAGAATTGAGGCCTGTACCCCTCCTTGTGACATAGAAGGGGCATTGACAGCCTGTGCAAACTCAGAGTGTAAGAGAGAAGGAGTCTGATCAGCTTGGGAGGAGAAGCAGTGTCACCAATGCGTTCGATACTTCTCTCCTTTGGCTGAACATCCTCAGAATCGATGTGCATAGACTCTGACTCATTTTGGGATCTGGGCTAGATCCTCTGTTATCCCTTTAATGATATCATCAACCTTTTGGGAGGCTGATGATGGCGATTTCGGTGCAGACTCAGTATGACCTTGGGAGGAGGTCTTTCTTTCAATACCGTCACCCTGTTTGGAGGGTTGGGTAGCAGTAGGTGTTCCCTTTAACTCGTCTACACTCTTTTGGGAGAGTGCAGATGGGCGTGGCGATTTGGTTTGTCAGCTTGGGTGGCAGGGACAGCTTTGGAACGTTCCTTAGCTTCCACTGCACCTTGGGGGATCTCAAGATTTGATGTTGCAATATCAACCCCAGAAGCTGGCACAGATTTCCTTTGCGATCTTTTCTTTTTAGCACTGTGAGGCACTAAGTCCTCAACAATAGGTCTTTTAGAAGCGGATTTTGAATGAGTGGATGAGGGTGTGGCTAGGGTGGCTGATGTTTTGGCCAACCCTTCACCCTCTTTTGTAGGAGAAGAATATTGAATAGATTGAGAAGAGTTTGAGGGTTCAGAAGCATGTGTACCTGGGTCCCCCTGATTAGCAGATTGAGTGTCAGACTCAGATCGCGTCGAAGAAGGGACAGCTTCCCCAAGTGCTTCTTGTTCCCTTTCTCTTTGCCTGCAAAAATCAAGGTATATCTGCATTGCTCGGGTCAGACCCTGCACAGATACCTTGGGACTATTGAAAATGTTGTTGTTAATAGACTTACATTCCACAGTCTGACCAGTTGCCAGACTGTAATCATTGTCAAGTATTGCTTCAATGATAAGAGCAAGAATCCTACCATAAGGTATGGTAAGGCTCTTCTTATTAACACGATCAACTAAGTCCTTAAAAATTAAGCCAGCAAAATCTATTCTGGTCATAGTGACCATTGCATGAAAAACTGCAATTCTAGAACATTAGGTTGATCAAAGCTGCCTGCCTTTACTTGTAAAGTTTTAGAAATTGTGCTCAGTAAATAGTTCCAAATGCCAGTTAAATATTTCATTTTAACCACTGAAGCCAATGGACCAGTATATCCAACTTCTTGTAAAATATTTTTGGCTTCAGTATGAGACACAACATTATCATATTCATCATCAGGCATATAAGACTGCTCAAATGCAGACCTAATCCTCTCATAAGAAATATATACCTTTTTCTTACCATTGAGGATTGTACCATAGATTGCAACATCTCTTTTCTTGTTCTGTCCCACAAAACAGCTCGCCCAAAATTCACACAGGAGATCTTGAAACACCCAGTCTGGCTTTTCAATCATCACTTTGCCGAATGGATGATACCATAAGAAAGCTACAATCTCATCATATCCTTTTGCCCATGAAGGAGGATGAATATTGGCATGAACCAGACTGCCAATCTTGATTTTACCAGTATCAAGATCAGCCGGGACCACTACTACATTACTTCCCACCACATAAGGTGAAAGCTTGTTGGCGCTTATTGGAGCTGGGTATTGACTTTCAGGTTCAGAAGAAGAACTAGATTGAGAATCATTAGAATGAATAGAAACAGATGATGATGCCATTTTGAAAATAATTTTTAGAAGAAATTTAAAATTAATAAAACAGTAATCAGATTTGAGAGAAAAATTGATTTTGAGAAAAATATGAACAAGTGATTTGGGATTTAGGTTAAATGGATGTTATATACAAAAACCCAAAATATCCCGTTTGAAAAAGTTGGAGAGAGAAAGATTTTGATTGGAGGATTAACAAGTAGTGGTGGTACTTTTTCAGTAACCGGCTGTTACCACTACACGTGTCACACTCCAATAGGATCAACAAGTACACTAAATAAAATAATGAAAGTAATAAAACGCACTGAGATATTTAATAACAAAAATAACCACGAAGCTGGGTCAGACTCAGCTTACCCTCTTTCACTTGGAAATGGACCAAGTGTGAAAAGGTAGTCTGGGTCTGACACAGCTTACCCTCAAAATTTAGTATAACTCTAAGGGGTCAGATTTGCTATTACTTAGCTCACTACCTTTTACAAATTAAGCATACCTAGCTTACTTATGAGATAGTTGAACCTTGATTCATCCAATGGCTTTGTGAATAAGTCAGCAAGCTGATTATCTGTTGGAATGAAGTGGAGTTCAACATCTTCTTTCATTACATGATCCCTGATGAAATGATATCTTATATCAATGTGCTTGGTCCTTGAATGAAGTACAGGATTGTTTGAAATTGCTATGGCACTGGTACCGTCACAAAAGATTGGAGTTTTTGATGCAGTGACACCATAGTCTTGAAGCTGATATTGCATCCAAAGAATTTGAGAGCAACAACTTCCTGCAGCAACATATTCAGCTTCTGCAGTGGAGATAGAAACTGAATACTGCTTCTTGCTGGACCAGCTTACAAGTATATTGCCAAGCAATTGACAAGCTCCTGAAGTACTTTTTCTGTCAATCTTACAACCTGCAAAGTCAGAATCTGAATAGCCAATTAGATCAAATCCTGAGTCTTTGGGATACCAAAGACCCAGATTGGGACTACCTTTAAGGTATCTAAAGATTCTTTTCACAGCCTTAAGATGAGATTCCTTAGGACTAGCTTGATATCTTACACAAATACATGTAGCAAACATAATATCTGGTCTACTAGCAGTCAAGTAAAGTAATGATCCTATCATACCCCTATAAGCTGTGGTGTCAACAGATTTGCCATTTTTATCTTCACCCAGCTTATCACCAGTTCCTATAGGAGTTTTCATAGGTGAGCAATCACTAAAACCAAATTTGTTTAAGAGATCTTTAACATATTTTCCTTGGTTTATAAAGATTCCATTTTTAGTCTGTTTAACTTGTAAACCCAGAAAATAGTTTAGTTCTCCCATCATGCTCATTTCATACTTTTTAGACATTAATTCAGAAAACGTTTTGCAAAGTCTTTCACTGCTAGACCCAAATATTATATCATCTACATAAATTTGTACAAGTAGGATATCACCATTATACTTTCTCACAAACAAAGTCTTGTCAACATTACCTCTTTTGAAGTTATTAGCCAATAAGAATTTAGACAAAGTGTCATACCATGCCCTTGGACCTTGCTTCAACCCATAGAGAGCCTTGTCAAGCTTGAACACATGGTCAGGATACTTTGAATTTTCAAAACCAGGAGGCTGTTCAACATAGACTTCTTCTTCCAATTTTCCATTAAGAAATGCACTCTTCACATCCATTTGATAGACTTTGAAACCTTTGTGAGCAGAGAAGGCTAAGAACATTCTGATTGCCTCTAATCTTGCCACTGGTACAAAAGTCTCATCATAATCAATTCCATCCTCTTGTCTGTAACCAAGAGCTACCAATCTTGCTTTATTTCTGGTCACAACTCCCCTTTCATCCATTTTGTTTCTGTAGACCCACTTGGTTCCAATCACAGTCTTGTGATGAGGTCTTGGAACAAGTTCCCAAACCTTATTTCTTTCAAACTGTATTAGCTCATCTTGCATTGCATTTACCCAAGAGGGATCTGCCAGAGCTTCATCAACCTCAGTTGGTTCCATCTTGCTTACAAAATTGACAAACATGCAGAAATTGCCTGTTGCCTTTCTTCTTGTTTTAACACCAGAGAGTGGATCACCAATGATTTGGTTAATTGGATGACTCTTTGTCCATCTGGTAACTGGGACAATGGACTGATTCAGATTAGATGGTTCAGCATGATCAGCTTGAGGAAGGCTGATCAGCTTGGACTGGAATGGAGAGATCTGAACCAGTTGGAGAGTCATTTAATGGATTCTGAATGATTTCTTCAGTAGGAGTAGGATCAGCTTGGTCATTTTCAAAGATTGGAACATCTTCTTCTTCTTCTATAAGTTGCTCCCCCTGAGTTTGAGCATTATCAGCTCCAACTGGAGGATTAGTTGGAGGCTCATTCTCAGGTACAGCCAGTTCTTCAAAATTGAAGTCTTCATCTTCAGGAGGAGAGCAATCTGGCTTAGAACAACCTTCATCAATGCTTACATTAACAGAGTTCTCAATTGTTTTAGTTCTCTTGTTGTAAACTCTGTAGGCCTTCATCATTGTTGCATATCTAAGTAGGATACCTTCATCTGATTTCTCATCAAACTTTCCAAGATGGTCTTTCTGATTCAGAATGTAGCAAGGACTTTCAAACATTCTTAGGAAACCAATCTCAGGTTTTCTCCCCCTAAGAAGTTCATATGCAGTCTTCTGGTGTCTTTTCACAATAAGGGATATGTTCTGGGTAAAGCAAGCTGTGTGTACTGCTTCAGCCCAGAAATGAGACTTGACATTGTTTTGAGCCATCATGGATCTGGCAGCTTCAATAAGAGTTCTGTTTCTTCTTTCTGCAACACCATTTTGTTGAGGAGTTCTGGCAGCTGAGTAGACTTGTGAAATCCCTTTTTCACTGCAAAATGAATTAAGAGTGATATTCTTAAATTCAGTACCATTATCACTCCTTAATTGCCTAACAGGTCTTTTGTAGAGAATTTCAGCTTGCTTGATGAAATGAATAATGCTGTCAGCAGCTTCACTCTTGTGCTTTAGAAAGAAAACCCAGGTGTATCTTGAATACTCATCAACAATTACCAAGGAGTACCTCATTCCAGTGAATGATGGAGTACTAATTGGTCCAAATAAGTCCATATGAAGCATATCCAAACAATTATCAATGGTTGAGCATGTTTTAGACTTAAAAGAGGCTTTGTGTTGCTTGCCTTTCTCACAAGCACCACACAGCTTGTCCTTCTCATAATTGATCACTGGAAGACCAGACACCAACTCTTTCTTACACAGCTTGTTGATGTCTTTGAAATTCATATGAGACAGCCTTTTATGCCACAACCAATTCAGCTCATCTTGAGTCTTTGACATGAAACAGACTTCTCTTGTGACAGTTGGATTTCTCATGTCAAAAAAATACAAAGACTCATCCCTCTTTGCAATAAGAACCACATTGCCTTCTAAATCAAGAACAATACCCTTATCAGACCTGAATCTCACTTCATAACCAGCATCACACAACTGACTCACACTGATCAGATTGTGCTTCAAACCATTAACATATGAGACCCTTCTGAAAGTAAGGGGACCATTTGAAAGTATACTAAAACTTTCAGTCTTTCCTTGAGAGTCATCTCCAAAAGTAACATTAGGACCAGCGCGAATCCTAAAGCTACATAGCAGGGACTTACATCCGGTCATATGCTTGGAACATCCATTGTCCAAGTGCCAGGTATTATCGTCATGACTGCCCTGCAATTATGATAAGAGAATAGTTCTTTTTGGGAACCCATCCAAAGATGGGTTCACCAGAGCTGACCTTCTGGTCTGACTCAGATTGGGTAACTGAACTTAGACTCTTATCATATTTTGAAACCCATTGTTGCTTGGTCTGTCCTTTACCAGATTCAAAGTTCTTTCTAGCAACATTTAGAGTTTCCTTTTGAACAAAACCTTTGCCTATTCCAGCTTTCTTACATTCAGCTCTAAATTTTCTTTGATCAACAGTTTTTGGATCAGACACATTCTTAAGAAAATTTGCTTCCATTGACACCTTATCAATTTTGGACTCAACATATTTTAAAATCATCTTGTCAGAGTCAGACTTGGTGTTACTTGAAACAAACTCAGATTTTGCTTGTGACTCATTTCCTAGAGAACCAGACTTCTTACTCTTTAAAAGCTTTATTTTCTCTTTAGGAACACTGTGATCTCTAACCTTTCTTTTATTTTTCTTTAAACTACTCTTGTTTGTTTTAGTCTTTGAATCTGATTCAGATTGGGTGATGGTCAGCTTGGACAAGTCAAGACTTTCTTCAGGTTTTAACTCAACAACCTGATCAGCTTCAGACACAGCTTCAGCAATGGTCTGACCAATAGTTTCAGGATCTTTAAACCCAATACCAGATTTCTGAACCAACTTAATTGGTTTAGAAATTATTTCTTTGGTTTGGACTTTGGGTGGTGAAGGAGGCTGATAACAAGGCTCCATAGCACATACTTCAGCAATGGCTATGGCCCTATCATAATCACCATCAAAAATAGCTTGGATCTGATGAGGTATTTGGTCATTTACACACTTAGCAACTCTTTTGGAACTGATACACCATGTTTCAGTAATTTGTTTAACCTTTAAAAACTTTTCTTCTGCAGTTTTAGCTTCTTTAATCAAAATGGAGTTTAATTGCTTTTGAGCTTTAACTTCAGATTCTAGTTTTTCAATGGTGTGACTCTTAGAGCTGTTATCAAGTTTCAAAATATGTATTTCCTTTTTGAGTTCTTAATTGAAGTGTTTTTGTAGAAGAACCTCATCACCAAGTTTATTCAGTCTAGACAGTTTCTCAATATCAGACAGATTTGAAAAAGAAGTTACCTCAGGTGGAGCAGTCTGACTGGTAGATGCCTGGTGAGCTGACTCAGATTGCTGTTGTATTTTCACCAGATCTTCAGCAAATCTTTGAGTAGCTTCTTTAGCCATGAAATACTTGGCATCTTTATACAGTTCATCATCAGATGATGTGGCACTTTCAGCCCAGTCTTTGGCTACCAGACTCTTTTCACTTTTGTTCACCTTCTCAGTCAGCTCAGCTACTTGTGCTTTCAAGGCTTTGTACTTAGTCTTGAGCTTTGATGTGTCATATTCTATACCATTTCCCACGTGAATTTAGAACCATTTATTCGTCGTTTTTATAGTTTTATTTCCAACTTTCGATGCTTTGAGGTATGTTTAGTGTTTTCAGGTTGGAAAATGATTATGCGGATGAATTGGTCGATTTTGATGACTTATGGAGGACTCGGAGAAGGATTCGGTTGAAATCAAGTGAAAGATGAAGAAGACGGATTCTGGAAGGCATAACGGCCGTCACAATGGTGACGGGCGTTACCATGTCAATTTTGGTTCTTACTGTTACTGTCTCATTACGGCCGTAATGGGACATGTAACGGCCGTCACAAGGGTGACGGGAGTTAGTTGGTCTAGGTCAAGTGTAACGGGCGTAACAAACATGACGGCCGTTATGGTTGATAATTCACGAGTTACTGTAACGGGTTCCTTACGGCCGTATGCTTTTCAAAGGAGGTGTGACGGGCGTCACAAGGGTGACGGCCGTTATGTGTTTCGATGGTTCGTAACGGGCGTTACCATTCGTAACGGGCGTTACGCGACTAATTCATATAAATAGCTGGCCAAGTTTCTGAACGGCCAGTGACTTTTGGGGGAGAATTTTCCTAAGGGTTTTTGATCGACATATCTTTCTAGGAGCTGCACTTCAAGGGATACTTCAAGGGTCAATTCAAGATTTGATCGTCTTTCGATCCATTGAAGATTCACGTGCACCCATCTAGATCGTATCTACTTATTTGTCTTGCAATTTCGTTTCTTCAAACAATTGGTACTTTATGTTCTTTCTTGATTCTTATTGTAATTTCAATTTGGTCATGAGTGGCTAATTCTTCTATTGTCCACCTTGATGAAACTAGACGAATGATGTGATTGCTTTATATTTTAATTCAAAGAGTTGATTTCAATTATCGTTGTGTCGTGATCTTGATGATTTAATTCCTTTATTTGTATTAATTTGATATTGGTGGCATGTGTGTTCTTCGTTAGTGGTACTAGTCGAATGCATATGTGATTTTCTAACGGTCGCTTGTCTATGAGCGATTATCACTAGTTCATGGTATGATAGTGAATGTCAAATTAATAAAAGGAGTCATTTTGTCAACGTGTTTAGAAACGGTTGGTGGTACCACGTTTTAATTCACATAGGCGCAATTGGTAATTTGGTAATCAAACAGCTAAGTGTTGGTAAGATTGTCTAGGCGTTGGTGGTACCACGTTTTAATTCACATAGGCGCAATTGGTAATTTGGTAATCAAACAAGCTAAGTGTTGGTAAGATTGTCTAGGCGTTGGTGGTACCACGCGAGCATTTCATTCTCTCACGTTTATCGTGTCAACTCTTAACGAATTTGGTCTTAACTGAAAGCAATCATGTCTGAAGTCTAGCGGAGTCAAGGTGGATGATATTTACCATTATTGTTTGAGACTTACCTTTACTTATACGCATTTGTCCTTTAAAGTTATTGTCAGAGTGAGAATCAAAGTAACACCCTTTTTCCAAACCCCTTTACTAAACAATTAATTCAAACCAATCCCCGCGAACGAACCTGGACTTACCTTTTACTATATTGCATACGATCGGGTCCACTGCCCGATAGTGTGTAGTAGTGAGTTTTTAGGTATTTCTTGTTTATAAATTTTAAACTCGATTTAGCACATCAAGTTTTTGGCGCCGCTGCCGGGGATTGTGCGCTGTTTTAGTTGTTAATTTAGTGGTTTGATCCTTCCTCACGCGTGAGGAAGTTATTTGCTTTCATAGTTTAGTTTTTCTTTTCTTATCTTATCACAGGTGCAGTTGACGTGTTTGGTTAGTTGTGTTTTGCAGGTCTACTTTTTAGTTGATGAACTTGAGGTCTTCTGGTTTACCACTTAATAGTCCGTTGAGAACACCATCTAGACGTAGATCTAACCTCACAACACCAACACCATTCTCACCCATTGCTAAGCCTACTCCTGATTCAGACGAGGAGGGGTTTAATTTGGACGAATTTTTTGATCTTGAAGTTAAGGTAGAGGAGAAAATGGCAGACGAAGATAGGGACCCAAATGATATACGGTATGGCGAAAGGGTTCGTACTATTCCCGCAAACCGTGGTAGTCCTATTAGACCTCCTCAAATTGCTCATGACTTCAACCTAAAGGGTAATCATCTTAAGAGCATTGAGGAACAACAATTTGATGGTAAGAGGAAGTGGGATCCGTATCAACATCTAGAAAGATTTGAGAAGTTGGCTAGGTTATACCAATACGGGCAGAATCAAATGAATGCCGTAAAACTCGAGACATTTCCAATGTCTATTACCGGCGATGCTCTTGATTGGTTCAATGACCTTCCGGAAAATTGCATTACGACTTGGGACCAACTTAAGCAAGCCTTTATTGGTGAGTTCTACTCACTTAGAACCCAAAGAAAGTTGGAAAACTTGATAAGGTCGTTCGCCCAAGACGAAGATGAAGATGTTGTTGATGCGTGGATCCGATTTAAAGAGATGTTGAGAAATTGCCCGGGTCATAATATGACTAGAGAGCAATATGTCGAGCTATTCTTTGATGGGCTCGATAAGAAGTCCAAACGTGAGCTAGGTTATGCTTTTGGTGGTGGGTTCAATAAGATCACACCAAATGAGGGTTTTGAAATCTTAGAGTCCATGGCCAAGGATAATGCCAACATGGATGATGATCGGTTTTTAAAGAATGAAAGAAGGTTGAAGAAGGGTACTAGCCAAGGCCGGGTAGCAAAAGCGGAAGCTAGTCATGATTCGGGAATGATTGGAGAGATTAGAGCGCTATCGGAGCGCATGGAAAAGGGCTTTGCCATGCAAGAGAGTCGATTTGGGGCCATTGAAAGGGATGTGAAGGTTGTTGCCGATGGATGTGACTATTGTGGGAATATGCATTATTCGGAAGATTGTCCAAGTCGGGGACCCGAAGATGTTAACTACATCCAAAACCAACAACAAGGAAGCTACCAACGCAATACCGGTTACCAAAACCGTCCTTCAGGTAATCCCACTTATAACTCTTCTTTTCCTACTAACAACTCTCGTTTTTCAGGAACTCGATGGCAAAGGGATAATTTCCAAAGTCAACCTCAACAACAACCGCAACAAGGACAAGGATCCGGTACTTCTTCTTCTAATGCCGGCCCAAATGACGAGTTGAGGGAGATGATGAAGCAGTTGGTTAGTAATCAGGTTGAAACCAACAATAGCATTAAACTGATCAGGGAAGATACTAAGGCTTTGAGCGAGAGGTTGGATGCAATAAACGGGAAGGTGGAGATCAACATGAAGAATCAATGTGTTAACTTTAAGGATCTCGAGAGTAGGATGGCTGCCCTTTCTAGGCCTCCAGGTACTCTACCGAGCACTACCCAACAGAATCCAAAGCCGCAATCGAGTAATCATGGATCATGGAAAAAGGATACCCAGCCTAATGTCAGAAACGAGCATGTGAATGCTATCACTACGAGGGCAGGTAACACTTATGATTCAGCTAAATCTTCACCTAATGATTCGTTTCAATCTGTGCAGGTTAATGAAGAGGAGGAGCAAGTTGATGACGAGATTGAGATGGAACCGGAACTAGCCGTGCCGACACCGGCCGTTTCCACCCCAACCCGTTGCTAAACCTGTTGAGATGCCCGCTGAGGAACCAACTGTTAAGACATATAAGCCGAAGGCTCCATTTCCCCAGCGATTGGAGAAAAATAAGCTGAAGGAACAAATGGATAAATTTGTAAGTCACCTCAGAAAATTGCATATCAATATTCCATTTTTAGATGCAATTGTGCAGATGCCAGGATATGCAAAGTGCTTGAAGCAGATTTTGATGAATAAGAAGCATCTGGATGGTGTGGCTACTACAGTGCTAGAGGAAGTTTGCTCAGCAGCTGTAACAGGTAAGTTGCCCGAAAAACGAGGAGATCCAGGTAGTTTTACTATTCCTTGTAAGATAGGTAACTTAACGGTAAAAAAGGCTTTAAATGATTCGGGTGCAAGTATTAACCTTATGCCTTCTTCTCTTTACTACAAGCTGAACTTAGGAACACCGAAACCTATTAACATGAAATCAATTTGGCCGATAAGTCTGAAATAAGACCTATTGGAATATTAGAAGATGTGTTAATTCAGGTGGGAGGTTTGATTTTTCCTGTAGATTTTGTGATTATTGAAGCTGAAGAGGCATTAAATGTGCCTCTTATTTTAGGGAGACCATTCCTTGCCACGGCCGATGCTCAACTTGAAGTTGGTCGTGGTAAGCTAACATTGAGAGCAGGAGATGAATCCGTTACATTTTCTAACACATGTTCTGTTTCTTTACCTAATGTTGCTAACTTTGTTGAAACTGCTTGTGTTAGTTCTTTGGATTCACAGATTGATAAATGGTTGGATAATAAGCTAGAGGAAAGAGAGCTAGAATTGAAGTCAACAGCGGTACATGTTCCTAAACCAACGGATGGCCCTTGTGCTAAAATCCGTAAGCTTTATAGTCGTGTGAGGTCCGCTATTTCTCATGGGAATATTAAGTTATCCGAAGAACTGTGCTCTAATTTATCAACAAATGAGAAAGCTGAGTTAATGATGGTTGTTGATACTTCTGACGAAGCAAATGATTGGATATGTAACAAGGTTAAAGGTAACTGTTTCTCTCCTTTCAAGGGAAGACCGCCCAACACTTTAAGTGTGGGGGCGTCGGGGTCCCAACGTTGGTAATTATGAGAGGATTGAGTCTAGCTAAAGACTCGGTAATAATCTTAGCGCTTCTCGGGAGGCAACCCGTGTCTTTTGTGAATTGTATTTTCTCTTCATTTGTTTTGGCATTTCATTTTCGTAAAATCTTAAAAATCCATAAAAATTTGAAAAACTTAAAAAACCCAAAAAGATTTTTGTTCTATTAGTTTTCTATTTCATTTTTATTTTGTTTGAATTCTCATGCTTTTATTGAGAGATTGCAGGTCCGAAGGTCGCCTCGAGTGTTAAGGTAAGTAAATCGGCAAAGGTAAGTGCAGGTGTCGTTAGAAAGTGGTCACGATCAGTCCTGTCGTCAGTTAAGTCCTTGTGATCGTTAAAAAAAAAATTTTGATTGACTTTGAACTGGCAGTGTAACGCCCGTCACCCTCCTAACGCCCGTTAGGAGGGGAATTTTGGATCTTACTGTAACGTGCGCGTTACGGCCGTCATGCTTCATTTAGTTTGGTAACGCCCGTTATATGTGTTACGGCCGTTACGCTCTACGTTGATTGGTAACGCCCGTTGCCACTTGTGACGGCCGTTACGAGGAATTTTATGTGGATAAGAGGGCCGAATTTTATGCAGATCTCACAAATCTTATCTCAATCTCACACACACATCGGCTAAAGAACATAAGGGAACTAGTTTTTTTTATTCTTCTTTCATCTTTTCTTCTATTAATCTTTAACTTCTCCTTTTCTTTTAATTTTTGCTTATTTTCTAAATTGAAGGTTAGTTTTTGTTTAAGAACAGAATATGTGTGTAGGGTTTTGATTCTTTTATGGTTATTTGCTTGATTTTTTTTTTTTTTTTTTTTTTTTTTTTTTTTTTTTTTTTTTTTTTTTTTTTTTTTTTTTTTTTTTTTTTTTTTTTTTTTTTTTTTTTTTTTTTTTTTTTTTTTTTTTTTTTTTTTTTTTTTTTTTTTTTTTTTTTTTTTTTTTTTTTTTTTTTTTTTTTTTTTTTTTTTTTTTTTTTTTTTTTTTTTTTTTTTTTTTTTTTTTTTTTTTTTTTTTTTTTTTTTTTTTTTTTTTTTTTTTTTTTTTTTTTTTTTTTTTTTTTTTTTTTTTTTTTTTTTTTTTTTTTTTTTTTTTTTTTTTTTTTTTTTTTTTTTTTTTTTTTTTTTTTTTTTTTTTTTTTTTTTTTTTTTTTTTTTTTTTTTTTTTTTTTTTTTTTTTTTTTTTTTTTTTTTTTTTTTTTTTTTTTTTTTTTTTTTTTTTTTTTTTTTTTTTTTTTTTTTTTTTTTTTTTTTTTTTTTTTTTTTTTTTTTTTTTTTTTTTTTTTTTTTTTTTTTTTTTTTTTTTTTTTTTTTTTTTTTTTTTTTTTTTTTTTTTTTTTTTTTTTTTTTTTTTTTTTTTTTTTTTTTTTTTTTTTTTTTTTTTTTTTTTTTTTTTTTTTTTTTTTTTTTTTTTTTTTTTTTTTTTTTTTTTTTTTTTTTTTTTTTTTTTTTTTTTTTTTTTTTTTTTTTTTTTTTTTTTTTTTTTTTTTTTTTTTTTTTTTTTTTTTTTTTTTTTTTTTTTTTTTTTTTTTTTTTTTTTTTTTTTTTTTTTTTTTTTTTTTTTTTTTTTTTTTTTTTTTTTTTTTTTTTTTTTTTTTTTTTTTTTTTTTTTTTTTTTTTTTTTTTTTTTTTTTTTTTTTTTTTTTTTTTTTTTTTTTTTTTTTTTTTTTTTTTTTTTTTTTTTTTTTTTTTTTTTTTTTTTTTTTTTTTTTTTTTTTTTTTTTTTTTTTTTTTTTTTTTTTTTTTTTTTTTTTTTTTTTTTTTTTTTTTTTTTTTTTTTTTTTTTTTTTTTTTTTTTTTTTTTTTTTTTTTTTTTTTTTTTTTTTTTTTTTTTTTTTTTTTTTTTTTTTTTTTTTTTTTTTTTTTTTTTTTTTTTTTTTTTTTTTTTTTTTTTTTTTTTTTTTTTTTTTTTTTTTTTTTTTTTTTTTTTTTTTTTTTTTTTTTTTTTTTTTTTTTTTTTTTTTTTTTTTTTTTTTTTTTTTTTTTTTTTTTTTTTTTTTTTTTTTTTTTTTTTTTTTTTTTTTTTTTTTTTTTTTTTTTTTTTTTTTTTTTTTTTTTTTTTTTTTTTTTTTTTTTTTTTTTTTTTTTTTTTTTTTTTTTTTTTTTTTTTTTTTTTTTTTTTTTTTTTTTTTTTTTTTTTTTTTTTTTTTTTTTTTTTTTTTTTTTTTTTTTTTTTTTTTTTTTTTTTTTTTTTTTTTTTTTTTTACTGGAGGAGTTGGTTCCAGTTCCTCTGTTTTTGATTTTTCAGGTCTAGGGCAGCGCGTGGATGACATTTATCACAGTATGACAGGGCTGCACGATAGGATGGACCGTCAGGATGATTGGTCCCGTTTCATTGGCAGCCAGGTTAATCGCCTGGCCTATCAGCAGGAGTACTACCAGCCACACTTGCAGCGCTGGATAGATTCTACACCTCCTCCACCTGGTCCTTCTGATGTGCCTCAGCCACAGCAGCAGCAGTTTGCGCCACCACAGCTTTATCCGATCGGCCAAGCTGCATTTGATCACTATTATCCACAGCTGAGACAGCCGAGACCTTCAGGTGATGGTGCTAGCAGCTCGAGTCAGGTACCTGATAGCAGGGCGAGGTATTCTGGACCTGCTTTTGATTACTATGGCGCCGATTTGTTTAGTGAGAGGTATTATGGTGATAGCACCCCATCTGTTTTTCCACCCCCGGAGTGATTGGTTTGTTGATGTTGATGCCGTCAGTTGGTTGGTTTGATGGCTATGGTTTATGCTTGTTTGAACACTTTAATTTCCGTTCTTTTATTTCTTTTATAGTTTGGTTTGTAATCACCCTTGTGGGTGAAAGACTTAGTACTTTTTATTTTTCTTTTGTGCTTTAACAGTAGGAACTTTGATATGTGGGAATTCTTGTGGTTTGTTCTATGATACGATTTATGCAGGATTAGTGTTGGCTATGGTGAAACCCAAGTGCGGGGGGGGGAACCCGTTGGTTTGTTTAATTGTGGAATCGTGTTGGTAGCTTACTTTGATGTCATGTGCATATGCTGGCAGTAAGTTCAGCGCTATATTTTTGTGTGACATCTTTACTGACATGGTTTGTCCATCATCCGGTATGTGTTCTTATTTTTCCATTTTTGTCGCTTACCCCTATTTACCCTTTGGTTTGACCGAATATGGACATTGAGGGCATTGTCCATCTTAAGTGTGGGGGGATGGCAAATAGGTTTAAGCTACCGGGTACATCACTTTTGTTGTTTTGCCATTGAGATTACTACCGGTTTTGTTGATGTGTCCCTCTCATGGGCCTTCGGATTTTATCCAAGGGTAGGAGTTTCTATTTTGAGCTCTTCACTGTGATGTGCACGTTTGAAATTGGTGTTTTCAATCTGGTGGGACAATAGAAGTTGATATGGTTTTTAACTTGAGTTGAGCTTGTCCTTGTGGTAAGTTGCTTTTGGTCACTTAATTCATATCTTAATAAGCAATTTTACTACAAACTGTTTCCTTGGCAAAATTTTTAACCGGCGAAATGTGTTCTGAACGATTATTTGGCTAGTCCCTCGGGATTGATATCATTACTTGTGCACTCAAATATATCCCTAACACCAAATTGTGAGATTTCATCATTTTGTATAGTTGTGTTAGGTTTCGGTTTTGGTTTGATTGCCTTGTAAATACGTCCCTCTCTTAGGCTCTTGGATTTATTCGGGAGTAAGGGTTTTCATTTTGATGCCCTGCACTAAGATGTGCGTGTTTGAGGTTAATCCATTCCATTTCCGGGTTCTTCTCTTGATAAGAGTGTGCCGGTGATGTGTTGATTCTAGAACTTGGCCTGGTGATCGTGACTAAGTACATCGGATGACGAATTGGCATTTAGGTTTGACCATACTTTTTCTTTCTTTCTTTCTTTCTTTTCTTTTCTTAATTAACCTATATTCCCATTCATTCGTTGTAAATATCCATCATTTATACCTTAGTTTAACTATACAACCTACCTTTATGCCTATTTTGGATGATGTACTTGGTGCTTGCGCCGTGTTGGTGGAGCAATGATCCTAGTTCAAGCCTATGGTAAAATAGCATACATCACGACCGTGCTATGAGTGATTCTTCATAATATATTCAACCCCAAGAGTAAGTTTGTTGGAGTAGAATGATTTTGATAGGTTCGGTTGTTTCACTTGTGCTTGGTTGTGTTATCGTGGCTTGCGGATTGTTCAGGTATTGTCAAACATTTCGGGTTTTCATTTAAGATTAAAACTGCTTCACCCAACCTTTTTGTCATTTGACATACTTGGTGTGGCTTCTTTTTGATACTCGTCATTGTTTATTTTGCTCCATTGTCAAGGATTACTTTATGCTTTAATTCAGGATTTGCTTGAGGACAAGCAATGCTCAAGTGTGGGGGGATTTGATGTGTCATATTCTATACCATTTCCCACGTGAATTTAGTACCATTTATTCGTCGTTTTTATAGTTTTATTTCCAACTTTCGATGCTTTGAGGTATGTTTAGTGTTTTCAGGTTGGAAAATGATTATGCGGATGAATTGGTCGATTTTGATGACTTATGGAGGACTCGGGAGAAGGATTCGGTTGAAATCAAGTGAAAGATGAAGAAGACGGATTCTGGAAGGCATAACGGCCGTCACAATGATGACGGCCGTTATGGTTGATAATTCACGAGTTACTGTAACGGGTTCCTTACGGCCGTATGCTTTTCAAAGGAGGTGTGACGGGCGTCACAAGGGTGACGGCCGTTATGGTTGATAATTCACGAGTTACTGTAACGGGTTCCTTACGGCCGTATGCTTTTCAAAGGAGGTGTGACGGGCGTCACAAGGGTGACGGCCGTTATGGTTGATAATTCACGAGTTACTGTAACGGGTTCCTTACGGCCGTATGCTTTTCAAAGGAGGTGTGACGGGCGTCACAAGGGTGACGGCCGTTATGGTTGATAATTCACGAGTTACTGTAACGGGTTCCTTACGGCCGTATGCTTTTCAAAGGAGGTGTGACGGGCGTCACAAGGGTGACGGCCGTTATGGTTGATAATTCACGAGTTACTGTAACGGGTTCCTTACGGCCGTATGCTTTTCAAAGGAGGTGTGACGGGCGTCACAAGGGTGACGGCCGTTATGGTTGATAATTCACGAGTTACTGTAACGGGTTCCTTACGGCCGTATGCTTTTCAAAGGAGGTGTGACGGGCGTCACAAGGGTGACGGCCGTTATGGTTGATAATTCACGAGTTACTGTAACGGGTTCCTTACGGCCGTATGCTTTTCAAAGGAGGTGTGACGGGCGTCACAAGGGTGACGGCCGTTATGGTTGATAATTCACGAGTTACTGTAACGGGTTCCTTACGGCCGTATGCTTTTCAAAGGAGGTGTGACGGGCGTCACAAGGGTGACGGCCGTTATGGTTGATAATTCACGAGTTACTGTAACGGGTTCCTTACGGCCGTATGCTTTTCAAAGGAGGTGTGACGGGCGTCACAAGGGTGACGGCCGTTATGGTTGATAATTCACGAGTTACTGTAACGGGTTCCTTACGGCCGTATGCTTTTCAAAGGAGGTGTGACGGGCGTCACAAGGGTGACGGCCGTTATGGTTGATAATTCACGAGTTACTGTAACGGGTTCCTTACGGCCGTATGCTTTTCAAAGGAGGTGTGACGGGCGTCACAAGGGTGACGGCCGTTATGTGTTTCGATGGTTCGTAACGGGCGTTACCATTCGTAACGGGCGTTACGCGACTAATTCATATAAATAGCTGGCCAAGTTTCTGAACGGCAGTGACTTTTGGGGGAGAATTTTCCTAAGGGTTTTTGATCGACATATCTTTCTAGGAGCTGCACTTCAAGGGATACTTCAAGGGTCAATTCAAGATTTGATCGTCTTTCGATCCATTGAAGATTCACGTGCACCCATCTAGATCGTATCTACTTACTGTCTTGCAATTTCCATTTCGTCAAACAATTGGTACTTTATGTTCTTTCTTGATTCTTATTGTAATTTCAATTTGGTCATGAGTGGCTAATTCTTCTATTGTCCACCTTGATGAAACTAGACGAATGATGTGATTGCTTTATATTTTAATTCAAAGAGTTGATTTCAATTATCGTTGTGTCGTGATCTTGATGATTTAATTCCTTTATTTGTATTAATTTGATATTGGTGGCATGTGTGTTCTTCGTTAGTGGTACTAGTCGAATGCATATGTGATTTTCTAACGGTCGCTTGTCTATGAGCGATTATCACTAGTTCATGGTATGATAGTGAATGTCAAATTAATAAAAGGAGTCATTTTGTCAACGTGTTTAGAAACGGTTGGTGGTACCACGTTTTAATTCACATAGGCGCAATTGGTAATTTGGTAATCAAACAAGCTAAGTGTTGGTAAGATTGTCTAGGCGTTGGTGGTACCGGCTTGGGTAATTAAACTAGCAGTTAGGTGTTTGGGTGACTTGTGAGCGGTTGGTGGTACCACGCGAGCATTTCATTCTCTCACGTTTATCGTGTCAACTCTTAACGAATTTGGTCTTAACTGAAAGCAATCATGTCTGAAGTCTAGCGGAGTCAAGGTGGATGATATTTACCATTATTGTTTGAGACTTACCTTTACTTATACGCATTTGTCTTTTAAAGTTATTGTCAGAGTGAGAATCAAAGTAACACCCTTTTTCCAAACCCCTTTACTAAACAATTAATTCAAACCAATCCCCGCGAACGAACCTGGACTTACCTTTTTACTATATTGCATACGATCGGGTCCACTGCCCGATAGTGTGTAGTAGTGAGTTTTTAGGTATTTCTTGTTTATAAATTTTAAACTCGATTTAGCACATCAAGCTTTGAGTATTTTTCACCTCTTCCACCTTTGGCTGGCACAGCTTGTGTAGTTTCTTTAGATCTGCAATCTCCAGCCATATGTCCAGTCTTGCCACACTTGTAACAAGTGACTTTGGACATATCAAATGGCTTCTTGGTCTTATCAGTTTGGCCACCTCTTCCTTTTCCTTTAAACTTATTATTTACTCTTTAAAACCTCATTTTTCTTCATAATTCCAACAGCAGCTAAATCATTTACCAAAGCATTAAAGCGGGTATGAGTGTCAGTCAAGGATTCATTTCTCAAAGAGAAAAATCTCTCATACCTCCTGGTCAATGTAGTAATTGTGGATTCCATGGAGGTAGAGCAACCCTCAAACATGACTGTCAATGTACCCCACATTTTCTTAGCTGTAGAACACATTTTAATAGAATGGTAAAGGTCTTTGGGCACAGCTTGGACAATGAAATTTCTAGCCTTCACATACAAGTTTGCCAACCTCCTATCCTCATCCCCCCAATCTGCCTTGTCCTTAACAATAGATTTGACTGTGGCAAGAATGGTTGGTTGACCTTCCCTGACCACAGCTTCTACCATAATGGTTTGTGTAGGAACATAAGGACCATCCGTAAGGATGTCAGGCATATTGTTATCGATGGATTCAACGAACAAAGACATTCTACCTTTCCACCCACTGAAATCATCTTTATCAAACATGGGTGGTCGGGTTGAAGAACCATTATCAATATATGATGACATAATGCTTTACTATAAAAGAAATAATGCAAGGATCAAGTCAAGTTAATTCTTAACCCCTTCTCTGATACCAATTGATACGTCCCACGGTGTATCAATATACCAAAGTATATTGAACACAGAACAGTTGTAGAGGGGGGTGAATACAACTTTCCTCAATCTTTACAAACTTTTAACACAAAACATTTTAAGATTCAGTTTATGAATATTAAGCAAGTAAGTAAAGAGCAGGAATCATTAAAACAGTAAAGCAGTAAAGAAACAAAAACATTCTTGAACACAGATTGTGGTTTTCAAATGTAATCCTTTATTAAGAAATAATCTATACAAAGAATTACAGGGTTGTTGCGGAATAAAGATAGCCTATAGATATCTAAACAACCCTATGAAATGACAAACAACAATCAATAAGTTTCAGCTTAAGAGAATCAGCCCAAGCTGATCTCGTACAGACTAAGCTGTGTGTAAGAGCAGAGAAACTTGTGTGAAGAATGATTCTCAGGAAATGCCACACATATGCAATCCATGAATGAGGCTTTTATAGGCGAAAGCGCTCCTTTACTAGGTGTCCGTTGCAGCTACGTGTTCTTCATTCAGTGGACGATAAAGGAATAATCAATCGTGCCTTTCATGGTACTTGTGGTCCCCCACGTACTGACGCACATTCTTCATCAACCAATAAGAGTATGAACACGCATATGTAAAACCAACCACCAACCTGGATCCTAGGATTCTTCCTAGTCACGTCATTTGTCTTTATCTTCAATCCAGTTGTTATCTTCACTTGATTGTCAGACACAGATTGGGCCGTTTGTCAAAGCACCAATCTGCCTAAGTGTTTCAAGCTGACTGCTAATCCCAAGTTGTCTTCCACTAACAGCTTGGTCTTCTATCTTCAATCCTCCTCTTCGACTTGGACTGAATGCTAATACATTGCTGATGCAGCTTGAATAACACTTGCTTCCATAAGATTTTACAATTACAAGTATGAAGCATGATCTGGGTCAGAGACAGATCGTAAGCTGTGTCAGCTTAGTCTGACCCAGATCAGATTACAAGAACCAAAGATTACTAAATGTTTATAGGTCAGATTTGTCATCATTAAATTTACAATTAACATTGGGACTCAAGAAAAACGTTACAGAGAATTAAAACATTACATGAAATTAAAAAAGTACATAACACTTAAACATTACATAAAAATTAAACACTAAGACGAATTAACCACTTAACGCCAACCATAAACGGAATCGGTCGATGAAATGTCACTGTCACCGTCATTACGGCACTGGTATTCATAGTGATAATCTTCCTCTTCCGATTGAAAATCGTTTACGTATTCTTCACCAGGGTCGGTCTCGTATCCTTCAGGTCTACCATCATCTTGAATTCGGTTCTGCCCACATGTAATTGGCCTAAGTTGTCCGCTTTTGATTTGAGCCATGGTAGAATCCCATACCTCGTTCAATTATTCGTCAGTGTAATCGTCTGTTGATTGCAAGTTTGGGCGAACTGAGAATTTCGCCGTCAGGGTGAATTCAAGACGTCGTGGATGCAATCCTTGAGTTTCAGGTTGGGGCTGAATGGGTGATTGAATGGGGGAACGACTTGCTTCGCCTCGTGCTCTTCCTCGCCCGGGTTGTGACTGGATGGGAGAACGACTTGCTTGCCCTCGTGCTCTGCCTCCTTCTCTGCCTCGTGCGGGTTGCGGTTGTCCGATAGGACAGGTTGGTTGATTGCGTGCTCTTCCTCATCCAGAATTCATTGTTAAAGATGTGGGTGTGTTTTCTGGATTTTTTGAGGATTTTGTAGTGTTTTTGGAATGAGAGAGTATGAGTATTTATAGGTGAAAAAGGAAATTTTTGAAAACTAGCCGTTACTGATTCAAAGAAGCTACCACACGCACATAAAAGATTCTCTAGACACTTCGATTAAAGCAACCACTGATCACTCAAGGTCGCTGGACACGAACAATTGCATTAAATCCTGTATTCATAAAAGATTCCCTGACACTTCCATTTATCAAGACTTTAATGACTTATGTTAAGTCACAGGGCCGTATTTATATAACATGTAAAACAATGAGCATTATATAACATATACAATGTTTATAGACAAATACAATGTTTGTATACAACTTCCTATTATAAATATCAAATGCACACACATATTCCCACATTTGGCGCAAAACGTATCGGAATACTTAGCATTTGATTGACGTCGTTTCAATGTCTCTGAAGATAACTTGATTGTTGCTTCTTTTATATTGTACAAACTTTCTGATTGAAATCTTTCAATGTGTCTGAACACGTAATGTCGAATATACTTGTATTCAGATAGAAATGAAATGATAAAGCAAAAGCATTTCAACATTAAATATATAGGGAAACCTATAGTGGAACGTAAATATCTAGATGTTGCAAATAGAAGCTTTGGGTCATTTAAAAGTAGTGGTTTTAGTCCTCACCTATAAACGTCGAGTATGTAATTTAACGAGACAAATCATTAAAATAGCAATTTTTCATAGAAATTGTACAAAAGTTACAAACAAAGATAAAGATATAAATAGTGTTTGAATACACCGTAAATCAATCAAATATGTTACATAATACACCTAATCTTTAAATATGGACATCATCTGTGATGAAAAATGATATTACATCTTTGCGGATAAGGCTATAACATGGCTTTCACTGCACCTCCAACACAATGATGAGGATGCTACATATATTGATAAACGTTAAGTACAATATACTCTGCATATTTTTATACTTGTAGCGTATAAGTTGACATCTCCCACTTATGTGTTACTGTTGGTCAACAGAACCAGGACCTACGTAAAATATGCTTTAGACAATGTATCATGGGTGTATATCATGCGGATATTTATACACGTTGAATATATTATATGTTGCCTTTCAAAACAGACACAACGTATAAGATGACAATAATTGATTTCCCACTAACATACCACTGATTTGTTACTGTTGGACAACAATATCATCCACACGGATACTTAAAGTTAAAGCAACCAACTTGCTATTCTATGTTGCGTCTATATATATGAAAACTGAACGACGCGATAGAAAAGTGTGATTTATTTGTACTCCATAACTTATATATATATATATATATATTTTCGACTTAATATTTTTGTATTATCATACCCATTAGGCACATGCCACGGTGTCATGATTGAGGTTTTACTCCTATATAGTAATGTTGATTCCATGTGTCTGAATACTATTAATTGTACATTGAGAGTGTACAGATACATCTTGGATCACTTTGAATGTATTTGCAAACTAAAGGAATATCAGATACATTGAAACGACGTCTGCCTAATGTCAACTATACTGTGACGTAGTCGATAATCAACGCAAGGAACAGGTCGGACCAACCATTTTTGTCCTATCCAATCAAACCATACCGTTGATTTGGATTGCTCGTATGGCGAATAAGGATGAACTTCAGCCACCAAGATGTTTATGCATATTCATACATTCAAAACACGTCACGTCAACATGTATGGCAGCCATTCATTCTGTAAGTACTAGTCCATGCGGATAAGGGTATAACATGGCAATGATGAGGATGCTACATATATCCATACATGTTGAATACAATATACTCTACATATTTTTATACTTGTAGCGTATAAGTCGACATTTCCCACTTATGTGTTACTGTTGGTCAACAGAACCAGGACCCACGTAAATTATGCTTTAGATTTATCATGGGTGTATATCATGCGGATAAGGCAGTACCATTGATTTCACTGTTGAGTGTCAGCCTTTTCCCATAACCCTCTACCCCCATTACTCTTACATGGATCAACCTTTTTCTCATTTGTTCATAATACATACATATATAACCACTATATGACTGTATATATATGTTTGTATATGTATTTACAATTTTTTTTAAAAATAATAAGTTTTGTTATTTATAACAAAACTATGTCTGATAATTATACATGTAACATATATGTCTGTACGTTGTGTATGTATTATTTGTAATCTAAAAGTCTAAATCATGACGGTAAAACGATTTGTATATGTAACATGTATTTCCATACGTAACGTCCAATTTTGCCTATAAATAAATCACACCTCGGTCAAAAGAATATCACATAACAAGTGCACGATACATATAGTCATATATCCCGAGTCACATCAATGTCGTTTCAATTAATCAGAAAGCATGCATTTTACAAAGTTCATAAAGAAATTTACACTGTACAAGGTATCAACAACCAGCCTATTTACGGAGACAGTGAAACGACGTCAATTATACGGCAAATATACGACAAGTCTTGACGAAGTGCATTTGCCGCTGTATATATCAAAAGTTACCGGATGGGTGGTGATCTTTTTAAAATCTAGAATTTGTTTATTCCGTTATTGTAAAGGTTAGAAAATACCTTTAAAGAACCACCTTTAAAGAACCATACACCAAACCGGTAGGAAACTTAGTGTGTATTTTGATCTTTGTACAATTATGATGTGAGATTTAATAAAATAACGTTAAGTATACATACATATTCTACATACTTTAGATTTAAATTTCTTTTATATCCTGAATACACAACGTAAGCCGAAATATGTTGCATATAATTTTTAAAATCCCATGGGAAATTGTTTTTGATGATGTTGTATTTGTGTCATCTCAGATTTTTAGCTAATGTTATGTTTGTGGTACATGAATACAAATTGTTCTTCACATTTATAATATATATACGTTAAGTATATACATAGATCTAGCGTACAATAAAATAATTGTTGAGCATGATTACCAATCGAATCCAATGCTCTGCGCCAATACTGTATCAAGTCACTGTTGACGCGAACCACAGCAGCCTTTCACTGTTGACCCCTGTATAATGGAACAACTGTTCATGATTGGCAAATATACGTTGAATATTATTATATACGTAGTCTTATGTTCATGTTATAAATTCACATCTTAGAAGTATTTTCACCAGATAACTATGGTACTAAATCCAAAACCACGAAATGCTCATACAATCATTCAGACGCTCAACACATCGCTGATAACTATTCGGATACAATGAATCGACGTCAACCTATAGCGTTCAGGCGGTATATGTACCGGAACAGCTCAAGGAACTGCGGGTGCTCTATGGTAATGCCATTGTGTGGGCTATAGTCACAATGTAAAGGCGCGTCACTCTAATTGTTGTACTATCAATGAAAGTGAACGCACTTTTAAGCATCGGAGGGGTACCCAAAAAATACTTCCTTGAATTACTGGAACGTACATTTATCTTCAAAGACCGAGTCACCCAAATACTCTTATTATTTTGGGGAATCTGTTTTGAACCATTGTATATTTTTAACCTTCATTGGATTACTGTTTTTTTATCAAAACATTTGTATAATATCTCGTTGTAAATACAAATTATTCGAATACATTGTATTTCATAAGCAATACAAATATTCAATTTTATACATGTTTTCCTATTTTTGTTGCCAACTATTGTAAATATACGCAGAGTCCAGTATTATATGCTGCGTGTAAAACTGTGCCTAAACAATATAGAATAGGGTCTATAGATTACATAGACTGAATAATTTCCTACCATATATGTATGATGGTATAACCAGCATCATCAAGTACAAGTGTGAAACCTCTATAAATGGAAGTCTCTAGTGCAACTTTGTTATCACAGTTAAATTTAAACTTTTTTACTTAATTGAGAGTTTTGTTTGATATATATTTTCACGTTGCATAAGATGTCGTGGTTGTACGACACCTTATTTGGCGATAATGATCCCGTGATTCCTGATTTGAACGAGGCAAGACATCCGTTATTTACTTATAAATTAATATAAATTTGTTCATTAATAAAAGAATTTGTTCATTAATAAAAGAATTTTTTTAATAAAATTTGTTCATTAATAAAAAATTTGTTCATTAATAAAAAATTTTTCATTAATAAAAAATTTGTTCATTAATAAAAAATTTGTTCATTAATAAAAAATTTTTCATTAATAAAAAATTTGTTCATTAATAAAAAATTTTTCATTAATAAAAAATTTGTTCATTAATAAAAAATTTTTCATTAATAAAAAATTTGTTCATTAATAAAAAATTTTTCATTAATAAAAAATTTTTCATTAATAAAAAATTTTTCATTAATAAAAAATTTGTTCATTAATAAAAAATTTGTTCATTAATAAAAGAATTTTTCTTAATAAAAAATTTTTCATTAATAAAAAATTTGTTCATTAATAAAAAATTTGTTCATTAATAAAAAATTTTTCATTAATAAAAAATTTGTTCATTAATAAAAAATTTTTCATTAATAAAAAATTTGTTCATTAATAAAAGAATTTTTCTTAATAAAAAATTTTTCATTAATAAAAAATTTGTTCATTAATAAAAAATTTGTTCATTAATAAAAAATTTTTCATTAATAAAAAATTTGTTCATTAATAAAAAATTTTTCATTAATAAAAAATTTGTTCATTAATAAAAAATTTGTTCATTAATAAAAAATTTTTCTTAATAAAAAATTTTTCATTAATAAAAAATTTGTTCATTAATAAAAAATTTGTTCATTAATAAAAAATTTTTCATTAATAAAAAATTTGTTCATTAATAAAAAATTTTTCATTAATAAAAAATTTTTCATTAATAAAAAATTTGTTCATTAATAAAAAATTTTTCATTAATAAAAAATTTTTCATTAATAAAAAATTTGTTCATTAATAAAAAATTTGTTCATTAATAAAAAATTTTTCATTAATAAAAAATTTGTTCATTAATAAAAAATTTTTCTTAATAAAAAATTTGTTCATTAATAAAAAATTTGTTCATTAATAAAAAATTTGTTCATTAATAAAAAATTTTTCATTAATAAAAAATTTGTTCATTAATAAAAAATTTGTTCATTAATAAAAAATTTTTCATTAATAAAAAATTTGTTCATTAATAAAAAATTTTTCATTAATAAAAAATTTGTTCATTAATAAAAAATTTTTCATTAATAAAAAATTTGTTCATTAATAAAAAATTTTTCATTAATAAAAAATTTGTTCATTAATAAAAAATTTTTCATTAATAAAAAATTTTTCATTAATAAAAAATTTTTCATTAATAAAAAATTTGTTCATTAATAAAAAATTTGTTCATTAATAAAAAATTTTTCATTAATAAAAAATTTGTTCATTAATAAAAAATTTTTCATTAATAAAAAATTTGTTCATTAATAAAAAATTTGTTCATTAATAAAAAATTTTTCATTAATAAAAAATTTGTTCATTAATAAAAAATTTTTCATTAATAAAAAATTTGTTCATTAATAAAAAATTTTTCATTAATAAAAAATTTGTTCATTAATAAAAAATTTTTCATTAATAAAAAATTTGTTCATTAATAAAAAATTTTTCATTAATAAAAAATTTTTCATTAATAAAAAATTTTTCATTAATAAAAAATTTGTTCATTAATAAAAAATTTTTCATTAATAAAAAATTTGTTCATTAATAAAAGAATTTTTCATTAATAAAAAATTTGTTCATTAATAAAAAATTTGTTCATTAATAAAAAATTTTTCATTAATAAAAAATTTGTTCATTAATAAAAAATTTGTTCATTAATAAAAAATTTTTCATTAATAAAAAATTTTTCATTAATAAAAAATTTGTTCATTAATAAAAAATTTTTCATTAATAAAAAATTTGTTCATTAATAAAAAATTTTTCATTAATAAAAAATTTTTCATTAATAATAAAATTTTTCATTAATAAAAAATTTGTTCATTAATAAAAGAATTTTTCTTAATAAAAAATTTGTTCATTAATAAAAAATTTGTTCATTAATAAAAAATTTTTCATTAATAAAAAATTTGTTCATTAATAAAAAATTTTTCATTAATAAAAAATTTGTTCATTAATAAAAAATTTGTTCATTAATAAAAAATTTTTCATTAATAAAAAATTTGTTCATTAATAAAAAATTTTTCATTAATAAAAAATTTGTTCATTAATAAAAAATTTTTCATTAATAAAAAATTTGTTCATTAATAAAAAATTTTTCATTAATAAAAAATTTTTCATTAATAAAAAATTTTTCATTAATAAAAAATTTGTTCATTAATAAAAAATTTTTCATTAATAAAAAATTTGTTCATTAATAAAAAATTTGTTCATTAATAAAAAATTTGTTCATTAATAAAAAATTTGTTCATTAATAAAAAATTTTTCATTAATAAAAAATTTGTTCATTAATAAAAAATTTGTTCATTAATAAAAAATTTTTCATTAATAAAAAATTTTTCATTAATAAAAAATTTGTTCATTAATAAAAAATTTGTTCATTAATAAAAAATTTTTCATTAATAAAAAATTTTTCATTAATAAAAAATTTGTTCATTAATAAAAAATTTGTTCATTAATAAAAATTTGATTATGTTATTTATACAATATTCTGTGTCTATTTAATGTATATATATTGTATACGTGTACATATTTAATGTATATATATTGTATACGTGTACATATATAATGTATATATATGTTGGTAGCAAATCTAAAAATGCCTAGTGCAGGACCTGGAACACTTGCTATACTCAAAAGATTATGTTTATTACACCCGGGCGGATCCCGAAACAAATGAGCTGGAAATGTTATTCTTCGTTCACCCTTTGTCATATACCATGTGGCGTGCATTCCCACATGTGCTCATTATTGACGCGACATACAACACCAACAAATATAGATTCCCACTTGTGCAAGTTGTTGGTGTGACCTCCACGAGCAAATCATTTTTAGTCGCTCATGCATTCTTGCAGAAAGAACGTGTAAACAACTACTAATGGGTGCTTCATAGGCTCAAAGATGTGTTGGGCGCGTGTATCGGGCCGCGTGTCATAATAACAGACAGGGAGCTTGCCTTGATGACGGCTTGTGCTACCGTATTCCCTAATGCGGCTAGACTCCTATGCAGGTTTCACATACACAAAAATATCAGCAAGTACCACAAAAATAAATTTAACAGCAAAAGTTGGGGGAAATTTGAAAAGCTTTGGGTGGACTTGTGCAATTCGCCAAACGAGGTTATGTACGATTACAACGTGAACCGCCCGAGGGCGGCACTAGACAAAGACGACCAATCTGGTTAGATATCTCCACCATTTTTTTTAATAAGGCAACAAAAGTATTACACGAAATGTTGATTATGTTGGTTTTTATCTTTTTTCAGATGTTTGGCAATATGTATACGATAACTGGTTGGGACTATATGGAGACATATTTGTCTCTGCATGGATTGACAAGCACTTGAACTTCGGTCAACGCACCACCAACAGGGTTGAGAGCCAGCATTCTAACCTAAAAAACTACTTGAGAAATGCCAACAACTCGTTGGATAGAGTTGTGGAATATTTATCTCAAGTCGTAAGAGCTCAGGAAATAGAGATTAGGCATAGTTTTGAAGTGAGCTTGACGAAGAGAATGAACAGCCACAAGAAGGTGATAAACTCGACCGGCAGAGAAGTGTTTACTAATTTGTACCTAAACGTCTCTCATAAGGCTCTTGACTTGTTGGAAAAGGAGATGAAAGCCATACTTGATATGCGGAAGAAGAATAAAGCTTGTGGACACCAGCTTTTGACGAGTTGTGGTTTGCCATGTGCTTGTCGCCTGGAAAGGATGATACTTCAAGGTAAATATTAATCTCTTTAAAAATATATTATTATTGTAAAGTGCCAACAGCATGATTTATTCATTTATCACAGGTGGAGCAGTACAACTCAGGGACGTGGACATCTTCTGGAAGAAGCTTGATTTACAGCCGTCTACGATAGAGGAAGAGGAAGTCGACTACGAGAGAGGCATGGGGGATGTGACACGCGAAATTTTGTCTAAAACCCCCCCTGTGAAGAAAAGTTTGTATGATAAGGTCAAGGCGGCAGTATTTCCATTGGAAACCACTAACAAACCTCCACAAAGACAAAAAGACACCCGTGGTCGTCCGACAACGAATATGCAAAATCAAAGGAGGGCAGACAATGCGAGGAATAATAGTGCCACAGGTTCCCAAAGCATGCGTGAACCAGCAAGGCACAACACTAATTCAGTTTCTAGTTTGCAGTCCAGACCCCCGAACCTGACCCGCAGTCGTTCAACAGCTGCTATACCAAGAGATAGAGGTGTCCTTGAAGACTTTCCATTGTTGTCACCAGACGTTAACTTTGATGACCTCATAAGTTATCGCGACTTTATTCCAACAATGTTTCGTCTGTATATTGCACACCTGAAAGATGTCCCGCCAAACGGTAACTACGGTTTTGCTGCAGTGGCATTGGGTTTAGGGATCCATTCGTACGGAATTGATTGGAGAGTTGAATGAAAATTGGGATTGGTGGAAGTTGCGTATGGACAGAGAACTACTAGATAATATTTATTTGGTTCAACGTGGCTTGTATTGGCCATTCGTAGAGAATGCATCACCAGAGAATTATATGTTGTTTCCCTACGCTGGACTTTTCGCAGCAGAAAGATTTGGTGTAATTTTCCACCTTTTAACAAATGGCGGTAGTCAAACTTTTTTCCCGCTAAGATCTGCCCCTGAAGAAGACAAGAGGTACCAGGTTGAAACAGTTTGCCATGTACGAGATAATCATTTCATCCATGTTAGGTTAGATGGAAATTACCCAATGCCCCAAACTAATCATCTTTGGAGGCTTTGGAAATTACCAGTTGCCGCAGCATGGGAGGTCATGTATGAAGAACGAATAAGGATGTTAATAAAAATTCAAAAATCATGTCATCTACATGAAAACCGCCTGGAAACAGTTGAAGATGAAAAGGTTAAAGATTAGAGTGTTTCCAATATTACAAACTGACATCGATTCAATGTATCTGAAATTAGAGCGAAAATAAAATTATATGCAAATTGTTTTTGATGATGTTGTATTTGTGTAATTTATATTTTTAGGTGTCTATTTTTTGTGGTAAAAGAATACAAATTGTTCCACATTTATAATGTATATATATAATAATGCGTATTTTAGATTGCCAAACTGTTTCACATTCATTATACGCAACGTAATCCTGAAGATGTTGCATATAATTTTTTAATTGTTTCAATATGAAACATATATGTTACAGAACACTGTATTATAAATATTGACATATACGTCGTGCTTATATACAACTTCCTATTACAAATATCAAATGCACACACTTATTCCCACATTTTGGGAAAAACGTATCGGAATAGCAAAAGGCATTTGCAGAAACCAACCATGAGGGGATGGTGCAATGCCCTACAGAGTTTAATTCTGAATAGTGAAACTGACGTCGATTCAATGTATCTGAAGTAAGAGCGAATAAAAAATTATATGCAAATTGTTTTTGATGATGTTGTATTTGTGCCATTTCAGATTTTTAGCTAGTGTTTTTTTTGTGGTAAAAAATACAAATTGTTCTTCACATTTATATTATATATATACGTTACATGTATACATAGATGTAGCGTACAAAAAAATAATTGTAGAGCATGATTAACAATCGAATCCAATGCTCTGCGCCAATACTGTAGCAAGTCACTGTTGACGCGACAACTGCAGCCTTTCACTATTGACCGACGTGACTTTGTGGCATATTCCAACTATTATAGGTTTGGTGGAGGGTAGGGGCATGAGCCCATGCAAATTGGTTTTTGTACATTGTGTATAAATTACTTATTATAATACAAACAAATACATTTAAATAGCAATTTTTCATAAAAAGTGTGAAAAAAATACAAACAGAGATAAAGATATAAACATTGTTTGAATACACCTAAAATGAATCGAACATGTCACAGAACACTATGTTACAAACATTTCAAACACGCCCAATCGTTAATTATGGACATCACCTATGATGAAAAATGATATTACATATTTATAAGGATGTTAATAAAAATTCAAAAATCATGTCATCTACATGAAAACCGCCTGGAAACAGTTGAAGATGAAAAGGTTAAAGATTAGAGTGTTTCCAATATTACAAACTGACATCGATTCAATGTATCTGAAATTAGAGCGAAAATAAAATTATATGCAAATTGTTTTTGATGATGTTGTATTTGTGTAATTTTATATTTTTAGGTGTCTATTTTTTGTGGTGTAAGAATTCAAATTATTTTTTACATATATAATATACATGGACGTCACATGTATAGATAGACGTAGTGTATAAAATAATAATTTTATATATCAATATCCAATGTATCTGCGCCACTAGTGTACTCTTTTACTGTTGACGACACCACTGTAACTTTTCACTGTTGGCCCACGATGACTCTATGGCGTATGACAATATGTGTAGGGTATATCAACTTTTATAAGTGGGGTGGACGGTGGGGCAAGATTCCATGCAAATTGGTTTCTTTTGATGCTACGTATAAATATATACTTAGCATAATTACTTATTAACATATAAGATTGTGTGTAACGTATTTGGGTGTCAATTCGTTCCCCATCGATCAATATGAAGCATATAAAGCCCCTATAAAAACTCATCACAATTCATTTCCAATTACCAAGAAAACCCCATACACAATTATACATCTCAACACAACTCTCTACAAATGGGGCTATATCCGGTGTCACAAACAAACTTATATATTTGATGTAATAAAAATATAGAACTAATGTCCAAACATGTGCAACCACTCTTTTGAAAATTATTTACAATCTAAATGGGAAACCGATAAAATATTCTTCAGATACAATGAAATGACGTCGTCCAGATGCCAGGGAAGTATCACACCCAACTCCGAATCAGATATCCTCTTGGCATCTACCAACACCTTTAATGTAGCTTTGTTTCATAGCGGAATATTTTGAATTTGTAATAAGTATTCTGTGACGTATATAATTAGCCTTTGATTTTTTTTAATTAATATAGTTAATAATTAAGAATTCAATAAATTCAGTCAAATTTTATGTTTATTTGTGGACTTAACACAAAAAAATAACCGGCACTTTAAATTTTATACTTAATACATAAAGACATTATTCATACATTCGCCACTTAAACATTGCTATAAAAGGAAACGAACCCTTAACAGCGAGAATAATATGAAAACCTAATCGGTCGACAAATTAATTCATTACGTATATCTATACATGATGCAAATAAAATATTATGCCTATAAATTTATTTGCAGTGTATAATAGTTGGGCCCAATTAGTTACCATTGGACAATCAACGTATATCGGAAAAATTTACACTACGTGGGTCGACTTCTTCTTAATGAAACCATTGATTGGTACAAAAGGAGAAAGAAAAAACTGATGCTCTTCAAGATCGATTTTGCAAAGGCTTATGATTCTTTATCTTGGGACTTTCTTCTTACTATTCTTGAGAAGATGAGATTTGGCACTAAATGGATTGCATGGATTCTTGCTTGCCTCTCCTCTAATAGATCGTCTGTGCTTGTAAATGGGAGCCCCACTATGGAATTCCCTATTCAGCGTGGTCTTCGTCAGGGAGATCCTTTGGCGCCTTTTTTATTCATTATAGCCAAGGAAGGTCTTCACGTCGCCATTGACAATCTGGTGAGACATGGTTCTTTCAAATGTGGTAACATAAATAATGTTTTAGTTTCACATCTTTTTTATGCAGACGACGTTATTCTTGTCGGGGAGTGGAATGAAAACAACATGTCTGTTATTGTTAAGGCCCTTAGATTTTTTCATGGTATCTCTGGTCTAAAAGTTAATCTTGAAAAATCCTCCATTATTGGGGTTGGGGTTCAGGATTCCGAGGTGGTCCAGATGGCTTCTGTGTTCGGTTGCAAACCTGAAAAATTGCCTTTTAAATATCTTGGTATCCCTATTGGAGGTAGTTCTGCTCGCGTTAGTACTTGGGAACCGATTATTGCTAAATTCCAAAGAAGGTTATCGAACTGGAAAGCTAATCTTTTATCTATAGGTGGAAGAGCATCTTTGATCTCTTCGGTACTTGGATCTCTTGGGATATATTTTCTTTCTTTATTTCGAATGCCTAAAAAGGTGAATATTGTTTTGGAGTCTATGAGGTCGAGATTTTTCTGGGGAGGTTCTAATATTCAGAGGAAGATTGCTTGGGTCAAATGGGGGTCGGTTTTAGCATCTAAGGATGATGGGGGCTTGGGTTTTGGTAGCTTGGAGGCCATGAACCATGCTCTTCTATATAGATGGAGATGGAGGGCGTTGTCTAATCCCCAAAACATGTGGGTTCGTACCATTGCTGCAATACATGGTAAGGATTGCTTTTTTAATCTATCGGCCAAAGCTAGAGGTTTATGGTATAGAATTGCGGAGACTGCTAGAAATATGCACAAAATTCCCACCTTTAATTCTAATGTTATTAGTCGCAAAGTTGGGAATGGAAGGAACACCAATTTCTGGAAGGACGTATGGTGGGGTGAGTCTAGTTTTGCTAGTCGTTTCCCGAGATTGTTTGCGTTAGAGGCTGACAAAGAGTGTAGCATTAGTGATCGTTGGGTCAATGATACTTGGTGTTGGAATTGGAGACGCCCCTTAGTTCTTCCTCGTGAAAAGCTTGAGCTTGCTGATTTGCTTAATACTTTATCTTCTAATAATTCTCGTACTGAAGAAAATGATAGATGGGAGTGGAACTTTAAAGGTAATAATCTATTCTCTGTTGCTAGTCTCCGTCAATGTTACGACCATCATAATTTGCCCACCAATAATTCTATCAAAACTAGATGGAATAAATTAGTCCCCAAGAAAACTAACATCTTTATGTGGCGACTAAGACATGATTATCTCCCAAACTTCCTGAATTTATTTGCTAAAGGGGTAGATGTGACCACGTTTACTTGTGTTTTATGTTCGAATGACCTGGATGGTTCGAATCACTTATTTCGTTATTGCAAATTGGCTTCTGAGATTCGTGCTCTTTTGTGTAACTGGACGAAAAAAGACATTCCAAATGAGGATATTGATGGTGTTTTAGAGTGGTGTGACAATTTGAATCATCACCGTAAGATCAAGAATAGATTGGAGGCTATTATGTTTGTCGGGTGGTGGCATTTGGATACTTGATGTAGTTTTTATTGGCCGTGTCCTAGAAACTTGTATGGGGATAAAGTTTCGAATTGGGTCTATGTTGTATTTTTTCTTGTATTTTTTGTAATTTTGATCACTAGCATCTTGCTAGTCGATCCTTTTTAGTATTAATAAAATATTTCTGCCGTTCTAAAAAAAAAAAAACGTGGGTCGAGCGGACCTATAATATGAGATTTTGTACATGCACCTTATGGATCTACATATGTAGTCTATAAATAAACAATTTTGAATATAGATATCACATGCATTCACTACCCTGACAATTATTGTAATCGAATTTCAACTATGCACCACCAAGCCTTCACTGTACCCACTAAGCCTTCACTGTAGCCACTAACCCTTCACCATATCCATTGTCACAAAAAAACTTATATATTATATGTCGGCTAAATATAAAACTAATGTCCAAACATGCGCTACCACTCTTTTGGATAGTATTTACAATCAAAATGTGAAAACGATCAAATCTTCTTCAGATACATTGAACTGACGTCATTCAAATTGTCCGGGAAGGATCACACCCAACTCCGAATCAGATATCCTCCTGACATCAAAAATTAGGAAAATGTAGCTTTGTTTCTTAACTAGATATTTTAATTTTATAATAAGTTTTCTGTAACGTATATGATTAGGCTTTGTTTCTTTTTACTTAATATACTTAATAATTAACAACTTAATATATTCAGTCAAATTTTTTTGTTTATTTTTTGTATTAACACATAAAAATAACCGTCAATTCCTATTTTTTCTCCTTAATACGTTTATTTATACATTCAACATTTAATGACTAAAAAAATAAACGCCCTTAAGGACAAAAACTATAGAGTGAGAATCATATGAGAGTCTAATCGATTGGTTTTAAGGACAAAATAACTGGTTACGTATATTTACACCACATGATGCAAATAATATGTTCTGCCTCTAAAATTATTTGCGGTGTATAATAGTTGGGCCAATTTAGGGGGTGTTTGGTTCGCAGAATTCGTTGGAATTTGATGGAATTGGAATTATTTGCGGTGTATAATAGTTGGGCCAATTTAGGGGGTGTTTGGTTCGCAGAATTCGTTGGAATTTGATGGAATTGGAATCTGAATTCCATTCCATATCATGTTTGGTTGACATAATGAAATTCAGATTCCATTCCATAACGTGTTTGTTTCGTAAGAATAAGGAATTGAATTCCTTCGAATTCCATCATATGAAGGAATTCAAGTTTCATTAGCAAATGTGAAGGAAAGTTTTGAATTCTAATGGAATTCAAAATTTGTTATATAATTATTTTATATTTGAAAGTGTATTTATTTATTATTATTATGTATTGCAAATAATTTTAATGTTAATCATTATTTTTTGACAATAAATTATAATTTTATTAAAATTTATTACTATTATATTAAACTTTTATATTATTTAAAAATTATTTAAATTTATCAAAAAGTAATTAATTTTATAAAAAAATAATAATAATTTAGAAAGCTTATTTTATAAAAAGTTTATTATTTTATAAAAACTATTAATGTTTTATAAACTATTAATATTTAATTATTTTCTGGAAATCATAATTTTATAGAATTTATTATTATTTTGTAGAATTTTGTTATTACTTTATAAAAAAGAATTAATTTTATAAAAAAATTAATAATTTATAAAAAATATTATTTTATAATAGTTAAATAATATCATAATATAAAAAAAAAAAAAAAAAAAAAAAAATAAAAAAAAAAAAAAAAAATAAAATGAAGAAAAACGAAAAAAAAAAAAAAAAAAAAAAAAAAAAAAAAAAAAAAAAAAAAAAAAAAAAAAAAAAAAAAAAAAAAAAAAAAAAAAAAAAAAAAAAAAAAAAAAAAAAAAAAAAAAAAAAAAAAAAAAAAAAAAAAAAAAAAAAAAAAAAAAAAAAAAAAAAAAAAAAAAAAAAAAAAAAAAAAAAAAAAAAAAAAAAAAAAAAAAAAAAAAAAAAAAAAAAAAAAAAAAAAAAAAAAAAAAAAAAAAAAAAAAAAAAAAAAAAAAAAAAAAAAAAAAAAAAAAAAAAAAAAAAAAAAAAAAAAAAAAAAAAAAAAAAAAAAAAAAAAAAAAAAAAAAAAAAAAAAAAAAAAAAAAAAAAAAAAAAAAAAAAAAAAAAAAAAAAAAAAAAAAAAAAAAAAAAAAAAAAAAAAAAAAAAAAAAAAAAAAAAAAAAAAAAAAAAAAAAAAAAAAAAAAAAAAAAAAAAAAAAAAAAAAAAAAAAAAAAAAAAAAAAAAAAAAAAAAAAAAAAAAAAAAAAAAAAAAAAAAAAAAAAAAAAAAAAAAAAAAAAAAAAAAAAAAAAAAAAAAAAAAAAAAAAAAAAAAAAAAAAAAAAAAAAAAAAAAAAAAAAAAAAAAAAAAAAAAAAAAAAAAAAAAAAAAAAAAAAAAAAAAAAAAAAAAAAAAAAAAAAAAAAAAAAAAAAAAAAAAAAAAAAAAAAAAAAAAAAAAAAAAAAAAAAAAAAAAAAAAAAAAAAAAAAAAAAAAAAAAAAAAAAAAAAAAAAAAAAAAAAAAAAAAAAAAAAAAAAAAAAAAAAAAAAAAAAAAAAAAAAAAAAAAAAAAAAAAAAAAAAAAAAAAAAAAAAAAAAAAAAAAAAAAAAAAAAAAAAAAAAAAAAAAAAAAAAAAAAAAAAAAAAAAAAAAAAAAAAAAAAAAAAAAAAAAAAAAAAAAAAAAAAAAAAAAAAAAAAAAAAAAAAAAAAAAAAAAAAAAAAAAAAAAAAAAAAAAAAAAAAAAAAAAAAAAAAAAAAAAAAAAAAATACACATATTAACACAATTTTATCATATATATGTATTTTTTTGGAAGATATATGTATAATTATACAAATTTTAGAATTTAAAATAAAATTACTTTATACGTTAAGTCTATTAGCATATGCAGTGTCTTTGGGTGCATATATATACTTATCTTTCACTTTCACTCAGATCTTTACTTTACCCTTTCTTACCGCCGCCATACACCGTCTCAACTTCTCTACGCTACAAGGTACGATTTCGACATCTTCTTCACATATACGCATCATCTGCATGCTTGATTTTATTACCATAAACTGTTTAACTCATTTTCTGAACACGTATATGTATATATTTATGCCCTAAATTTCGCTTTATATGTAGTTATTGACTATTTTTGGGTTTTTTTTCTTTTTTCCACTACATATCTACAGACTAAGATTTGTTTGAAGTTTTTTTGTAATATGTATACGAATATATAATGTATCGATTTGTGCCCTAGATTTTGCCCTGAAAATTATCAAAATCCATTAAACAAATAAGTAGCTTATATGTAGTTATTGACTATTTTTTGGGGTTTTTTTTCTTTTTTCCACTACATATCTACAGACTAAGATTTGTTTGAAGTTTTTTTGTAATATGTATACGAATATATAATGTATCGATTTGTGCCCTAGATTTTGCCCTAAAAATTATCAAAATCCATTAAACAAATAAGTAGCTTATATGTAGTTATTGACTATTTTTTGGGGTTTTTTTTCTTTTTTCCACTACATATCTACAGACTAAGATTTGTTTGAAGTTTTTTTGTAATATGTATACGAATATATAATGTATCGATTTGTGCCCTAGATTTTGCCCTGAAAATTATCAAAATCCATTAAACAAATAAGTAGCGGCTGGGATGTGAAATTAAAGGTTCAAATCATGGGTTTGGATGAAAAAGAGGCAGCGTTTAGGAATTTGATTGCGTGTTTGATGTATTTGCTGTTTGGGAATAATGGGGGGATGAATTTATGGGAAAAATAAAAGTATATAGACAAACCATACACAGCCATCTATATATACATACACAAATCCATATGCGTATATTGAAACTTATCGACAAATCAAATTAGGCCCACATTAGATAATATTAAGCCGGATTCGGTGCATAGATAGGCCTAATTGGCTGAAAACTTAAATACACGGGTCGTTTTGGGTCATTTATACATAGGTGGATAGTACAGTGGGCTGAATAATTAAACAAACGCTACATTTTATTATCATGAATTATATAAGAATATAAGATAGACATACATACATATGCGGACATTTAAACTTATCGACGAACCATTTTGGGCCCGTTTGTACATTCGTGGATAAATATATACGTACGTGTCATACATATATAATAATATTTATATACATATTAACACAATTTTATCATATATATGTATTTTTTTGGAAGATATATGTATAATTATACAAATTTTAGTAATGTTTAAAAACAAAATTGAAGATTAAAGAATTAAAATAAAATTACTTTATACGTTAAGTCTATTAGCATATGCAGTGTCTTTGGGTGCATATATATACTTATCTTTCACTTTCACTCAGATCTTTACTTTACCCTTTCTTACCGCCGCCATACACCGTCTCAACTTCTCTACGCTACAAGGTACGATTTCGACATCTTCTTCACATATACGCATCATCTGCATGCTTGATTTTATTACCATAAACTGTTTAACTCATTTTCTGAACACGTATATGTATATATTTATGCCCTAAATTTCGCTTTATATGTAGTTATTGACTATTTTTGGGGTTTTTTTCTTTTTTCCACTACATATCTACAGACTAAGATTTGTGTAAAGTTTTTTTGTAATATGTATACGAATATATAATGTATCGATTTGTGCCCTAGATTTTGCCCTAAAAATTATCAAAATCCATTAAACAAATAAGTAGCGGCTGGGATGTGAAATTAAAGGTTCAAATCATGGGTTTGGATGAAAAAGAGGCAGCGTTTAGGAATTTGATTGCGTGTTTGATGTATTTGCTGTTTGGGAATAATGGGGGTGGGATGAATTTCTGGGAAAAACTTGAATATCTGGGTTTGGGGGTTGAATGTATGGGGTTTGCATGCGTTAGATACAGCGTATTGAACTATACACGACACATACACTTGAATTTCTGGGAATGGGTGTTCAATATATGTGGGTTTCTGCTCTATTTTTTATTTTATTTTGTTTTGTTTCACATTTCTATTCAGCTTATAATCCTTTTATTTAATTATAATAGATGGATAGCGACTCGGATATGGAGTTCCCTGGCTTTGATTGTCCAATGGATGACGACATGGCGCTCACTCTGTACCCGCACATTCAGTTTCCGGCCGGCACTGAGGCCCTCCGACGTTGTCAGAAGCTATGTTCGAAGGGTTTCCAAAGGGGTGAGACCATACACTGGCCCAATCTACGAACACTCGGCCTTGAGGACAGGGCCAAACAGATAGTCGGGATCCGCACGCCATGGAGTCGTGTCTTTGACCAGCGTGAACGGGCCCATCGAGAGATAACCGTGGAGTTCCTCTCCACGTTCCAGTTCAACCAAACCGCTGCAGCAAATCCGGACCCGGGTCAGCCCCATCAAGTGTCCTTCAACCTTTTCGGTCAGCCATTCCGGATGTCTATCGCCCGGTTCGGGTGTGTTGCCGGTGTTTATAATGAGGAGGAGACCCGCACGCCGATGTTTGTAGAAGGTCTGACCGACTTGCCTACCGACGTGCTCTCTGGTTTTTGGGCAAGGATTGGTTCCGATATCTACTGGGGGAGAAGCTTCGTGCGACAAACATCGAGTGAGTCTTTGTTTTAAATGTGATTAATTATCCTTTGTTTTCCTTATTAGCTCCTAATTTTTTTTTTTTTTTTTTTTTTTTTTTTTTTTTTTTTTTTTTTTTTTTTTTTTTTTTTTTTTTTTTTTTTTTTTTTTTTTTTTTTTTTTTTTTTTTTTTTTTTTTTTTTTTTTTTTTTTTTTTTTTTTTTTTTTTTTTTTTTTTTTTTTTTTTTTTTTTTTTTTTTTTTTTTTTTTTTTTTTTTTTTTTTTTTTTTTTTTTTTTTTTTTTTTTTTTTTTTTTTTTTTTTTTTTTTTTTTTTTTTTTTTTTTTTTTTTTTTTTTTTTTTTTTTTTTTTTTTTTTTTTTTTTTTTTTTTTTTTTTTTTTTTTTTTTTTTTTTTTTTTTTTTTTTTTTTTTTTTTTTTTTTTTTTTTTTTTTTTTTTTTTTTTTTTTTTTTTTTTTTTTTTTTTTTTTTTTTTTTTTTTTTTTTTTTTTTTTTTTTTTTTTTTTTTTTTTTTTTTTTTTTTTTTTTTTTTTTTTTTTTTTTTTTTTTTTTTTTTTTTTTTTTTTTTTTTTTTTTTTTTTTTTTTTTTTTTTTTTTTTTTTTTTTTTTTTTTTTTTTTTTTTTTTTTTTTTTTTTTTTTTTTTTTTTTTTTTTTTTTTTTTTTTTTTTTTTTTTTTTTTTTTTTTTTTTTTTTTTTTTTTTTTTTTTTTTTTTTTTTTTTTTTTTTTTTTTTTTTTTTTTTTTTTTTTTTTTTTTTTTTTTTTTTTTTTTTTTTTTTTTTTTTTTTTTTTTTTTTTTTTTTTTTTTTTTTTTTTTTTTTTTTTTTTTTTTTTTTTCTTTCTTTCTTTTTTTTTTTTTTTTTTTTTTTTTTTTTTTTTTTTTTTTTTTTTTTTTTTGGACAGGTTTGTTTGATTTTGGTTTTTGATTTGTGTTTGTGTTTTTGTTTTTTGTTTTTTTTTTTTTTTTTTTTTTTTTTTTTTTTTCCGCCCAGTTTGGGTGTGTTACCGGTGTTTATAATGAGGAGGAGACCCGCATGTCGATGTTTGTAGAAGGTCTGACCGACTTGCCTACCGACGTGCTCTCTGGTTTTTGGGCAAGGATTGGTTCCGAAATCTACTGGGGGAGAAGCTTCGTGCGACAAACATCGAGTGAGTCTTTGTTTTAAATGTGATTAATTATCCTTTGTTTAATCCTTATTAGCTCCTAATGCATTATCATACGTCTTTGTTGAAACAGTGACCCTTTGCACCGCTATCTGTATCGGTTGATCGCCCGTACCATCGCTGCACGTTATAGGGGTGGCGAGTGGATCAACCCCCGGGATATGTTCTACCTGTATTGCCTGCTCACTGGGACCCCCTGCAACCTGGCATTCTGTCTGGCGAGATACTTCTACACGTACCATAGCAAGTAATGTTTTCAACCTTAATTGTGTAATAAATCGGTCTAACATTAGGGGCTATAAACCTTCTAACCGTCGATTACTTCTCTTTGATTTGTGACAGGCCCAAGACTGGGTCCATCTGTTGTGGCCATGTCATCACTAAAATAGCCAAGAACCTCGGCTTGGCGACACTGCTTGAGACCCTCGTCATCCCAGGTGTTGCCCCACATCCACAAGGTATAAGCATACAGTTTATTGTCATTCATTTTAGAAAGAACAATTGCAATAGATGTCGGAACTGCATATCAAATTGTCACGTATATGTTTGTTTATTCATTCATAAACTGCTAATTAAATTGAAGGGCAAATGGCTATAGATCTGTTGTATATGCTATGTTAAATGTAATTAGAGATTAACAAGAAAGGTGTATAAAGTTGTAAATTGAAGTTATTATTTTCAGTTTTAAAATTTTTTAGCAATGGACTGATTTAGTCAAAACCGGATGAGTATGAGTATGATATTGATGTATTCTGTAACTGAATTTCTGTTTCTCTGAAGAGATCTAGTAGTGAATTGAAATCAGCTTAAACCTGATTTGCAGCCAGTTATCTATCTTCAATTGCTTATTTCGTGCAAACAAGTTGTGTTGTGACTGTTTTCTGACTTCAACCTTGTTAACTTTTGATATTGTTTTCTTGGCTAGTTTTACATATTCTAAAATCCTAATAATATGCTTTAAGAGTTTGCAGAATGAGCAGGGTAGGTGCTTGGATAATGGGTCAATATTATCAATCAGTGGTCAAAGTGTTGGTAATTCTTATACAAGTAATCAAGTAGGTTGTGAGACATGTTTGTGAATCGGTCGTCTATTGGTTATAGGCTGTTGGTATTGTACTTGAATCGTTTGGCTTAATTAGAAAGGATTCAGATTTGTGAGTTGTGAGACATGTTTGCGAATCGGTCTATCGATTATAGGCTTATACGACCTTCATTTGATATATAATTGGTGACAATGGTCAATAACAAACATTAGATGCATGCTTATCTTGTTTGTTTACCTTTTTGTTGGAATCATACGAGAGATTAGAGGTAGATTATTAATCACTTCATACACGTTGTTACATTTTGCTTCATATCATTAAACATTTTTAGGTTTGCTTTAATTAATATTGTCTTCTATTTGGCCAGGTATGGACTCGATCACCGGGATGCGTTTAATGAGGTTTATCGGGAGGAGACGTGTTTTAGTTGACAGTGAAGGGAGACCTTGGACTGGACCTAGGCAGGATCTGGCCTTACCACCCTTGCTAGGTATACCCGTTGAGGTGGAGCGGGTAGTGGAGCCCGTGGGGGAACAGCCCGTCGGGGATGACCAGCGACAGGTTCACCGACGTGCCTACAACGTTGTGCGGCTCCCCCCGGAGACCCAAAAGAAGGTAGACGACATGCACGATCTCTGCAAGTGGTTGGCGACTGCATATGCAATGATGATGACTCGAATGGGGGTACCGTTTGCGCCACCTCCCGGTGTTGATGCGTCTTTTTTCGCTCCACCCGGTGCTGGTCCGTCTAGTGCGTCTTTTTTCGGTGCACCCGATGCTGGTCCGTCTAGTGCGCCTTTTTTCGGTGCACCCGATGCTGGTCCGTCTACTGCGCCTTTTTTTGGTGCACCCGATGCTGGTCCTTCTAGTACTGTTACCCCCGATGTTGTGAGGACCACCCCCACTTCCCCAGTTGATGTTTCTGCCACTCCCGTTGTCCCTCCCGTTGCCCCAGTTGATGCATCGTCCACTCCGCTAGTTGTTCCTGTTGATCCCTCGTCCACTCCCTTTGCCCCTGTTGATGCCCCCGTTGATGCCTCGTCTACTCCAGTTGCCACCGTTGATGCCTCGTCCACTCCCGCTGCCCCAAATGCTGGTTCTTCCATTCCTGCTGATTCTGCTGGCCATGCATCCACATCTGCTGGTCCCGTTGTTCATCCCTCCAGTTCTGGTAATTCCAATCTCAATGCTTCCAGTGATGTTGCTATGTATGATGGTTAGTTGTTATGTTTGCTTGGTTCATGTCTCAGACAGCTTTATGACTATCTCTTTCTTTTGAAACTATGGCTTTTGTGTTGGCATGTATGCGTGACCTATGTCATGTTGCTACTTGTATAATATCGTGTGTTCTATGTTATGTTACTAGCTATTTGATGTATGTTGTGTTGTTCATGCGTGATACAATGTGTTTGATGTTAGTATTAAAAAACGTAAGTTACAATATTTTTATAAACTAGGTAACAAAAATTCTACAAAAAAACGAATATGTGAGTGTAACCTATCTCTTTGCCAAAATGTCTGTGTAATGTAACGATGTCGAAAGCCGTCTATCCAATGCAACTGAAAACAAATCTGTGAATGAAGGAACCAAGAAGGGAAGAGTCAAGAGGATGGCAAAGAGAAGGCCTTCATCGCGAAAAACCAACTTTAAGGCAAAGACTTTAAGGCCTCCAAGTGAAAGAATTTTAAGGCAAAGACTTTCAGGCCTTCCAAGTGAAAGAATTTTAAGGCAAAGACTTTAAGGCCTCCAAGTGAAAGAATTTTAAGGCAAAGACTTTAAGGCCTTCCAAGTGAAAGAACTTTAAGGCAAAGACTTTAAGGCCTCCAAGTGAAAGAATTTTAAGGCAAAGACTTTCCAAAACACTTCCTGGACCAGGATTAACTCCTGAAGATGCTATAGTGGTTGAGTAAAAGGTGATCAGACTAATCTTTCGTTACTCGTTATCGTCACGTTTTATATGTAATATATATGTAATGTGGATGTTGGATGTTTACGTTGATGATTTGGCATGGATGTTGTGTATGTTGCATACTTGTATGAGTTTATGGTCTGTTTTGGAAAGAAGATGATGAACCAGAGGCAGCATATAACTCTAGAAGCAGAATATTTGTTTGCCAACTTCTGCGTTTTGGCACTTGAAAATCTGGAACGGGATGAAGTAATTAAACACAATATATAGGTCTAGATGATATGTCTTGACTTGCTTTATATGCTTGGTTAGCTATCTTATTGTTTAAGTATAGATTGAAGCTAACTAATCAAACCGGATTTTGGTTAATTTTTTTACAAGAAAAACTATTTTGAAGCATTAGAACTAATCAAACCGGATTTTGGTTAATTTTTTTACAAGAAAAACTATTTTGAAGCATTAGAACTATAAAACCTAATCGAACCTTTATACAATCTAAATTCTGAGAACAACTTTAAACATCTATGATAAAATGGAGGTAAATGGATTAAGAATTAGAATGAAATTTATACAATTATAATTAACTTCAAACTATTCTTTTTACCCGTCATCTATTGATTTATTTGTTTTTTTTTCAAAAACAACTGATTTATTAATTTATTGACGTGTTTAAGATTTATATTGATTAATCAAGAATATGTAATATAATCAATTGATCAAACATATATTTAATAATAAAAGTTTTGAAAGTTAAATTTTTTTAGTATCGTATATTAAAGCCTTCTTTGAATTTTGGTAAGATTGTGACATGAAAGGTAATGAATTGTGAAAGTCTTTTTTTACTTGATGTCAAAACCGTCGATTTACGGGTATTATACTATTATTGCATTAAGAACCAAACTATTATCATAATAAGAACAAAGTTAGAACAATAAGGTGACCCTACGCGTCTCGCTCATGTTACAACCTTTTCTCCCCGTGCCTCTATACACCAAAGTCCTGGATCCGCTTCTGAGTGTGAAACCATAAAATGACCGAACTATTTCATGTTGTTTATTACTATATGTAAAGTACTTTAAAAGAGTCATATGGAATTTATTTAACATATTTAATCTTGTTTAATCAAATATATTTTTAAACATCCCTTATACACGCCTATCAAGCTCTATCTACTCCACTTAACCAATAAACCGACACACAAAAAGCCGGGTTATGCGTCACCCACATTCATTTTATATAAAATTACAAATCATTCATATTTATGGTTTTTCTTTTAAATACAACAACGGGAGCCCATTTTGTTAGTTAAAAACTTGGGCATGTTTCTATATTCAGTGTCTACTCGTATATGCTATGTATGTAGAGCATTTATTACAAGTCAGAGGAATGACGGGTGTCAGCCCCTCCTTGCTTATTCTATTTAGACACCATTTAGAGGCTGCATATTTATATAGACGTTGTGTAAAATTGGTGGGCCTCTTATCAGACGCTAGCTCTTTGTCTAGATGATGCATCTAGGTTTTTTTTTTTTTATTTTTTTTTTTTACTTTTAAAGTTTCTAATTTTTACCAATTGACTTTTGGGTTTTTAACTTTAATCATCAAATCTTTATTTTTCACTTTTTATCTCTTATTATAAGGTTTCTAACTTTTACCATCGAACTCTCGGTTTTTTCAACTTTATCTATCCATTACGTTCTACTTCTTATAGTAAATTTTAAGTGTCCAAACTTTTGGGTAATGCTAGATGTATGTTGCTGTAAAACGTAACGTATAGTGTTCGACACTGCATACCCGAGGGTGTCTCTATTTAAACACAGTGTCTGAATAGAATTGCCCTTAAAAAATTGGTAAGAAGTTTTGTCTCTTTGAAAATCTTGAATTTAAACTTGGACATTATATATATAACAATTCACAAGATCCTTAGCTACAGTATCATGCTGACGTCAGCAATTTTGTCTTTTTCTTAAATTTTTTTTTTAAAGTTTCTTATTTTTACCACTTAAATTTTAGGTTTTTAACTTTAGTCTAACATTTTTATACAAACTTAAGTAACAAAGTTTTTAATTTTTTTTTTTAAATTTTTTTTTTACTTTTAAAGTTTCTTATTTTTACCACTTAAATTTTTGGTTTTTAACTTTAGTCTAACATTTTTATACAAACTTAAGTAACAAAGTTTTTAATTTTTACCAATTGACTTTTGGGTTTTTAACTTTAATCATCAAATCTTTATTTTTCACTTTTTATCTCTTATTATAAGGTTTCTAACTTTTACCATCTTATATATATAACAATAACAATTCACAAGATCCTTAGCTACAGTATCATGCTGACGTCAGCAATTTTGTCTTTTTCTTAATTTTTTTTTTTTATATTTTTTTTTTACTTTTAAAGTTTCTTATTTTTACCACTTAAATTTTAGGTTTTTAACTTTAGTCTAACATTTTTATACAAACTTAAGTAACAAAGTTTTTAATTTTTACCAATTGACTTTTGGGTTTTTAACTTTAATCATCAAATCTTTATTTTTCACTTTTTATCTCTTATTATAAGGTTTCTAACTTTTACCATCTTATATATATAACAATAACAATTCACAAGATCCTTAGCTACAGTATCATGCTGACGTCAGCAATTTTGTCTTTTTCTTAATTTTTTTTTTAAAGTTTCTTATTTTTACCACTTAAATTTTTGGTTTTTAACTTTAGTCTAACATTTTTATACAAACTTAAGTAACAAAGTTTTTAATTTTTACCAATTGACTTTTGGGTTTTTAACTTTAATCTAACATTTTTATACAAACTTAAGTAACAAAGTTTTTAATTTTTTAAATAATTTTTACCAATTGACTTTTGGGTTTTTAACTTTAATCATCAAATCTTTATTTTTCACTTTTTATCTCTTATTATAAGGTTTCTAACTTTTACCATCGAACTCTCGGTTTTTTCAACTTTATCTATCCATTACTTTCTACTTCTTATAGTAAATTTTAAGTGTCCAAACTTTTGGGTAATGCTAGATGTATGTTTGCATGATGCGGCGACGATATGTCTCCCGTGGCAACGCCCGGGTTAAAATTCTTGTTATATAACAACAATTCCTAAAAGTCGGTGCTCTCTTTAAAATTACTGTAGCTTTTTACTGTAGAAAAAAACTAATTTTTTATTACTTACACATTGTTTTGCATTAGGTACAACTCACTCACCTTCCTGACTTTCTCTCTATCCTACCCCCGGCTTCTTCATCTTCATTTTTCCTTCCCTAATGTTCCATTCTCAAGTTTTTTTTTAAAGGATAGGAAAAGAAAGGGTTAGAAAATTCTCCTATTTTTCATTCTTGAGTTTTTTTTTAAAGAAAAGAAAAGAAAACTAAGGGCCTTTTAATGTAAAAACTTTCCAGCCATTTTTGGGCTGATTTGGGAAGAAAGTTTTCCACTCATGTGTATAATTACCAATTTATCCTTAATAATTAAAGACAACCATATAAAGAAAAGGACATAATTGTAAAGTTATAGTTTTTTTTCTTTTCCTTTGTTTTCTTTCTAACTCAAGAACATTATAAACTCTATATTTTCTTTTCTTTTCTTTAGTTTTCCATGTAACCCGGGAATGCATTTTTGATATATAAATTTTTTTCTTTTCTTTTCTTATCCAATCTTCTCCTTTCTTTTTCTTTTTAGATTTGCATTTTTTTTTCTTTTCTTTTCTTTTCTTTTCTTTTCTATATTTTCTTTTCTTTTCTTTAGTTTTCCATGTAACCCGGGAATGCATTTTTGATATATAAATTTTTTTCTTTTCTTTTCTTATCCAATCTTCTCCTTTCTTTTTCTTTTAAATAACTAGGTTTACTTTTCTTTTCTTTTTTTTTCTTTTGTTAGTGTGTTTTAATTTTTCTTTTCTTTTCTTTTCTTTTCTTTATCTTCTATATTTTCTTTTCTTTTCTTTAGTTTTCCATGTAACCCGGGAATGCATTTTTGATATATAAATTTTTTTCAATTCTTTTCTTATCCAATCTTTCCTTTTTTTTTTTTACATAATTGATTTGGTATTGGTCTGGATTAATATAAAAGTTATATTTAATTGTTGGTTTGTTTTTATTGGGTATTCGATATTTTATGAATGTATGATATAATTGTTTTAACTTTAATTAAGATTCAACCAATACATGCCTTGTATATGTAGTATGATTGCTTTTTAGAGTTTTTGTTTTTTGGATTATTCGATTAGAGTAATTTTACTTTATTTATTGAAATAATCTTATATCAATGGGGTAAAATATAGATTTGGTTTATACTTTGGGATTCTGTAGTTTTTATTGGATTAAAGATATGATCGTTGAATAATTGTATGCTTCTTTGTAAGATGATGCTTCCGAATGTAGTTAAAGATATGATCGTTGAGTAAATTTGTGCTTTTTTGTACGATGACGCTTCCGAATGCAGTTACTTGACCTTGAATATTCTAAATAAACGTCCTTTACTGATGATTGTAATGGTGGCCTTATTTTGCTTACAGATTTCAATTTATGTGTTACTGATGATCGCAAGTACATACTAATTTCTTATAGAATGAATAATTATATGCTAATTTCATTGTGTTTGCCTATGTTACTTTTTCAATTGGCCAGTCGCTTAGCTGCAAGCTATATATGCACTATGTAATTATGTATGATATCTAGCTAATGGGTGGTAAGTATTCGTTTTCTTATCTTTGGAAATCTTTGATTTTTTATACTTTATTGCTTTTCTACCTCCACTAAATCTAACTGTCATTTGGCTTATTTTATAATGGAGATTGAAGTATAAGGTTAGCACCAAGTTTTTAAGCATATCACAAGGAACATTGTAGGAATTCTTATTTGGGAATCCTTTGTAGGGGTGCAAATGGTAGTGTAAGAAAAGCTGATCTTGAAGGAGGCAGGAAGTGTGATTGGACTTGCATATTGTCTTCACAAAAGTTGCACCATGATGCCTCTTTCTGCTGAAGCAGGGTTGTGTATCAAGTCTAATTAGCTCTATTTTAGGAAGTCGATTTTCTGTTTATCAAAGTAAAGTAGTTGATTAAAGGTTTAAATTATTACTTTTATTTTGCATTTGCAGAAATGAATGCTATAAAGAAGGCAGCGAAATTGGATGTCTATTAAAAAAAGGAAATCACTCTCGGTTGGTACATGAATTTAGTGCGTCCACAAAGGGATATTATCTTCAGTTTAGCATAAGGAGAAATCTAGGGACAATGAAGTGAATATATTAAGCAGATTCGAGTGTAGGCAGAGATTAACGAGTAGGCAGAATAAGCATCTGAATCTATATATTTCTTGCTCCGCGCAATGCGCGGGCCAAATTTCTTGTTAATGTTTAATTATTAACTTGGTAAAACACTGACAAATACGGAGTAATATTTGTCATGATTTGGTATGATTTAAATCCAATTTATTCTAATCATAACCACATAAGTACATAACCGTATTTGGTTTAGTGTGTTTTAATTTGAACTGTCAAATCAAATAAACAACCTGCTGAAATTAATTACCATTCTCTTACGAAGTTGGTACACAACATTCCATAAGAATACATGTGCTTTTTTTTTACTTAAAATTCTTCACATACTGTGAATTACACACACCGACCACATGTGGTAAATCTTGAAAAGATCAAAGATTTTGGACCCAAGTCAAACAGTATAAAACACCCACAAAAATATTATCTTTTTGGTATTATTTCATAAAAACTTGGAGTAAATCCGCCGGCTGAGGGAAAACCAATGACAACATTTTGTTTGTACCCCACTAATTTAATGACAAAAAGGTCTTTTATTTTGTCATTATTATTATTGTCTCAATATACTGGCATTGTTTATGCATATATAGATATAATATAAATATATATATGATATGCTATATTAAGTGGAATTGGATAGACTGTACATGAATGCAACTTGGGTTCTTTGAATTTTGGAAAAAAGATGTCTAATTTGTTGAAATTTTCTAACTTTTTGTGGATATTTATAGTTTTTGTGGTTTTTTGTTGTGATTTGATTTATGGGTATGAAACTGGAAGTAAATTTGTGCTTTTTTGTACGATGACGCTTCCGAATGCAGTTACTTGACCTTGAATATTCTAAATAAACGTCCTTTACTGATGATTGTAATGGTGGCCTTATTTTGCTTACAGATTTCAATTTATGTGTTACTGATGATCGCAAGTACATACTAATTTCTTATAGAATGAATAATTATATGCTAATTTCATTGTGTTTGCCTATGTTACTTTTTCAATTGGCCAGTCGCTTAGCTGCAAGCTATATATGCACTATGTAATTATGTATGATATCTAGCTAATGGGTGGTAAGTATTCGTTTTCTTATCTTTGGAAATCTTTGATTTTTTATACTTTATTGCTTTTCTACCTCCACTAAATCTAACTGTCATTTGGCTTATTTTATAATGGAGATTGAAGTATAAGGTTAGCACCAAGTTTTTAAGCATATCACAAGGAACATTGTAGGAATTCTTATTTGGGAATCCTTTGTAGGGGTGCAAATGGTAGTGTAAGAAAAGCTGATCTTGAAGGAGGCAGGAAGTGTGATTGGACTTGCATATTGTCTTCACAAAAGTTGCACCATGATGCCTCTTTCTGCTGAAGCAGGGTTGTGTATCAAGTCTAATTAGCTCTATTTTAGGAAGTCGATTTTCTGTTTATCAAAGTAAAGTAGTTGATTAAAGGTTTAAATTATTACTTTTATTTTGCATTTGCAGAAATGAATGCTATAAAGAAGGCAGCGAAATTGGATGTCTATTAAAAAAAGGAAATCACTCTCGGTTGGTACATGAATTTAGTGCGTCCACAAAGGGATATTATCTTCAGTTTAGCATAAGGAGAAATCTAGGGACAATGAAGTGAATATATTAAGCAGATTCGAGTGTAGGCAGAGATTAACGAGTAGGCAGAATAAGCATCTGAATCTATATATTTCTTGCTCCGCGCAATGCGCGGGCCAAATTTCTTGTTAATGTTTAATTATTAACTTGGTAAAACACTGACAAATACGGAGTAATATTTGTCATGATTTGGTATGATTTAAATCCAATTTATTCTAATCATAACCACATAAGTACATAACCGTATTTGGTTTAGTGTGTTTTAATTTGAACTGTCAAATCAAATAAACAACCTGCTGAAATTAATTACCATTCTCTTACGAAGTTGGTACACAACATTCCATAAGAATACATGTGCTTTTTTTTTACTTAAAATTCTTCACATACTGTGAATTACACACACCGACCACATGTGGTAAATCTTGAAAAGATCAAAGATTTTGGACCCAAGTCAAACAGTATAAAACACCCACAAAAATATTATCTTTTTGGTATTATTTCATAAAAACTTGGAGTAAATCCGCCGGCTGAGGGAAAACCAATGACAACATTTTGTTTGTACCCCACTAATTTAATGACAAAAAGGTCTTTTATTTTGTCATTATTATTATTGTCTCAATATACTGGCATTGTTTATGCATATATAGATATAATATAAATATATATATGATATGCTATATTAAGTGGAATTGGATAGACTGTACATGAATGCAACTTGGGTTCTTTGAATTTTGGAAAAAAGATGTCTAATTTGTTGAAATTTTCTAACTTTTTGTGGATATTTATAGTTTTTGTGGTTTTTTGTTGTGATTTGATTTATGGGTATGAAACTGGAAGTAAAATTGTTGAGGGAAAGTTAAATGTTCATTTGGTTCCACATTCACATGATGATGTTGGATGGTTGAAGACAGTTGATCAGTATTTCATTGGATCAAATAACAGTATACAGGTCCTCATTTTGATTTTTAAGTAAATGTCGGTCTGAAAAGTCTTGTTATGGTAGAAAGTGTAGAAATGACTGATACATGCTCTGCATTTTTTTAACATCTTGATGCATCAAGAAGTTTTGGTGTATCGGGTGCATTAGACATGTCGTGAACACCAAATTATTTTTGCACTTTGTTACCAAAAGAAGAATTTTCTCATAGACTTAATTTTATGCTACTATGTTTTTTTAGTGTGAGTTAATGTATGATCTTACTTGAATATTAATGTGTTTCTGTAGGGTGCTTGTGTTGAAAATGTGCTTGATTCGGTTGTCATGTCGCTGCTTCGTGATCCAAACAGGAAATTCATATTTGCCGAGATGGTATTAACCTCAACTGATCTGATTAGGTTTGAATTTGTGTATGGAAATTCAGTGAAGTCTACTTTAGATGTGTTTGTCTTTTGGATGTGCATTATGAAAAGGATTGTTGTGACTTCTGACTCTGTCCGCAGAATCAGTAATCATGTCGTTTACTTGTTTTGCATTTTGAAGCTGATAATGTGACCATGAATAATGTTTTCGGTTGTGTGTTTATAATCCTTTGGATAATCAGGATCATACTAGTTGCAATTCAAAACCTCTTATAAAAAGTCAAACTGAAATTAACTGATAATTAACCCCTGCTCTTAAGACTTCTTTTTTTCCTTTTTTGACAGAAAGACATTGTTTTAAACAGAAATGCCAATTTGGTCATTATGAATAATTCTTTTTTTTTGTGATTGTACGACAGGCCTTTTTCCGAAGATGGTGGCTATTGCAAAGTGGAGAGATCCAAGCTGCCGTGAAAAAGCTTGTTGCTGCAGGCCAATTAGAATTTGTGTAATCAAATACTCTCTTTTGGTATATAATCAATCTTCCATGGTTATTTTCCACTTATTAGTCATTAAAAATCAATGTTTGAAAATTCCTGTATTAGAAATGGAGGGTGGTGTATGCACGATGAAGCAGCAACGCATTACATAGACATGATTGATCAAACGACTTTGGGCCATGCCTTAATAAAATGTAATTTTAACGTAACCCCTCGAGCTGGATGGCAGATTGATCCATTTGGACATTCTGCAGTTCAAGCATACCTTTTAGGAGCAGAGGTAGTTCTAGATTCTGGATTACAGTTGAGCAATTTAGTTCTATTGTTTTGTAAATCTAAAAATGAGTAATTCTGCTATTGATTCAGCTTGGGTTTGATTCATTACATTTTGCACGGATTGATTATCAAGATAGAGCAAAGAGGAAGGACGATAAAAGTCTTGAAGTCATATGGCGTGGCTCCAAAACATTTGGTTCTTCCTCTCAGATATTTACCAATGCATTTCCTAAGCACTACAGTGCACCAGATGGTTTCAACTTTGAAGTTAGCGGAGACTTTGAGCCCATTCAGGTTCTGTTGCTAATGACAAAGTGAACTATTTATAACTACGTCTTCATATCTTGTTCTTCATAACAAATTTATTTTTCATGATGGTGGAATCACAGGACGAACCTCCTCTCTTTGACAATAATGTTCAGAAAAGAGTTAACGATTTCATTGATGCTGCATTGACTCAAGTAAGTATTTTTCTTTTTCGTCAAGTACCCAGTGGTTACTTTTGCTTTACCCTTTTACCATTTATCCTATCTCGCTTCGACTTGTATAATATATGATTGGGTTTAAGGCCTAAAATACCAATATACTTTTCCGTTCGTACATAGTTGTGCCTTGCGGTATTTTTATTGACCTATCTACCAATTGACTTAAAATTGATTTGTTTTTGTACTTTTACAAGTAGGGTAGTTAGAAAAGTTAATCGCCCTGCTATCTTTAGAAAGTGATGATATTCCAAAAAATACAATGAACAGGCAAATGTGACCAGAACGAACCATATTATGTGGGCAATGGGAGATGACTTCGAATACCAGTATGCAGAGTCTTGGTTCAAGCAGATGGACAAGCTAATTCACTACGTTAACAGAGTACGTTTTTAGTTTCATGATTGAAAGTTGTCTAATAGAAATATTTAAAATCTGTTTACAATCTCAGGATGGTCGTGTAAATGCATTATATTCCACTCCATCTATATACACTGACGCAAAACTGGCTTCAAATGTGTCTTGGCCACTCAAAACTGATGACTATTTCCCGTGAGTTTCTTTTAGACTGCATTTAATTTCTGAAATCAGCCATTGAAGCTATAAGCTTTCGTTAACATGGTATTTCTTGTGTGCAGATACGCGGATGGTGGAGATTCCTACTGGACGGGTTACTTTACAAGTCGTCCAGCACTCAAAGGATACATACGTTCATTGAGCGGATATTATTTGGTAAACAAGATGAATTGATTCTATAATATATAGACATGATTTATATTTATGGCACTTGACTTGATTATAAAGTTATTCGGCCAATTGTATAAGAAAATGGTTTAATAAGTTTATGTGTACCACACTAAATTTCCAAATATCATATCATATCACAAATTAGGCAGCAAGGCAACTCGAGTTTCTGGCAGGAAGGCGAACTAAAGGTCCTAACACTTTCAGTCTTGGAGATGCTTTGGGAATTGCACAGCACCACGATGCTGTGACAGGTACTGCTAAACAACATACAACAAATGACTACAAAAAACGCTTAGCAATTGGAGCTCTCGAGGTACAACTTTAATTCAACTTTTAACACAACATTTTGATGCAATAATATATATGCTTTATGTATCTTCATTTCTTTACTTCTCCATAGGCTGAGGCTGTTGTGACTTCAGCTTTATCACGCCTAACATCAACCACGAGTAATTGCACCAAACCCAGATCCATATTTAGCCAGGTGATGCTTCAAAATTAGTCTAAACATGTTTAGCTTATAACCGAGCTTTAATGATTCTTTCCTTTGTGACAGTGTCCTCTACTTAATATAAGCTATTGTCCGGCAACAGAAAAGATTCCTTCTACAAAAAGTTTGGTAATCCACTTTTCAAAAATCTGAATATATCGATTAGTATTCTGTGATGTTGCATTCACAGATTTCTTTTCTTTTCCAGGTGGTTGTCGCTTATAACCCTCTTGGATGGCATCGCACGGATGTTATCAAGATACCTGTGAGTAGTAAACTTTCCGAATGACCTACTATTAATATGATAGATCAGCATATTCAACATTTGCTATACTGTTCAAACTTCAAACCATTTTATTTGACTTTTTAACAGGTCAAAGATGTTAATTTTGTTGTACAAGACAACAACGGCAATACGATTGAAGCACAGTTCATAGAGTTCAATAACGTAACAAGCAACTTAAGAAGCTTTTACACAGAGGCTTATTTGGGAATTTCACCCCCGGATGTTCCAAAGTATTGGCTTTTATTTCAAGCATCTGTGCTACCTTTGGGTTGGAACACTTACTTCATTACCAAATCATCTGGAAAAGGTACATTTACTCTTGTTTTTTGTGGCTAGAATGACTATTTTCTAAGCACAAATACATATAATTTTTCTACATGGTCAACAAACTCATACATTGATGTTTTGCTTAATGTCAACTTCCTTGACATAAAATTTTGAATTAATCTAAACATATTTACAATCTTTCATCTATTTATATTAAGATCTATGTTGATTCGGATTTTCAGGAGGATACGTTTCTGTGGTAGACACTCCACAAACCGATACTGTAGAAATAGGACCAGGAAACTTAAAAATGTCTTTCTCATTACAGTCTGGACAACTAAAAAGAGTAAAAAATTCAAGGACAGGAGTAAGTTCCATTTTTAATTGTTTAATGTAAATTATACCGGCTTTTTGGTTTGTTAATAAACTAGTATTTGATATTGCAGATCAGTTTACCGATACAACAAAGTTATCTCTGGTATGGCAGTGGAGCCGATAACCAGGTTCAGTCACTTTAAATCCATTTAGTTCATTTGTTATTCAATTTCAGTTGGTGGTTTTCGGTTTCATGATAGAGGTGGCCAAAAGTCGAATTGAACTTCTTAGTATCTTAGTATTGCTAGACTTTGCAGAAAATTATGTATTCTCACATGTCGTTTGTATATATTCCATTAGCCTTCTGGTGCATACATTTTTCACCCCGATGGTGCACCCCCGGTCATTGTTTCAAGATCAGTATGTATTCTTCTCCCTAGAAAAGTTCTTTTTTTTCGGCCCGGTTTGATAAATCTTGGGAAACATCTTTATTATGTGTTACGATCCCTTTCTATAATCACTTTACTTCAGGTACCTATTAAAGTCATTCGTGGACCACTTGTTGATGAAGTTCACCAGCAGTTCAACCCGTGGGTCTATCAGGTAGATGTTGATTCAACTTAAGGAAATTAGAACTAGTATTCTTGATCAGTATAAATAAAAGCAGGTTCTCGAGGTGGAAATTCAGTTGTTTAGTTTTATTCAGTCTATTGTACTTCGGTAACGTTTGTATCTATCGGGGATCAAACTGGTAAAATGACAAGGAAATGGGTCAAATGAATCGAAAAGTGATACAAAAAGTGTATGCTTATGCATAAAACCTCCTAAATCATTACTCTTTATAATTAGTATAGATAATTTGGCTAAAAAGTGACATGGCTTAACTCGACTTGTACTAGAAATACATGTTTTGACCTCTTACCCAACCTTGCCCAGTGCCCATTACGTAACGACCCATGCCAAATGATAAGGGCCAGGTCAAGACAATATATGTAAAAGCTGACATCAAATCCTTGTATTTGTTTGTTTTCAGGTGACCAGACTTTACAAAGACAAAGAACATGCTGAATTTGAGTTCATCGTAAGAATGCCCTTAAGTCTAGTTTCATAACATAACTTAGATATAAATCTCTTCACATGTATGGATTAAATAAATTATGAACCACACTTAGAACACTGAATTCTAACAACAACAACAAAATTTCTTGATTCTAGATTGGTCCGATTCCTACGGATGATGGTGTTGGGAAAGAAGTCATTACAAGAATTACAGCGGATATGGCTACAAATAAGGTGTTTTATACTGATTCTAACGGAAGGGACTTCCTCAAAAGGGTATAATCTTTTACATGTTTTTCTCTATGCTCTAGATTTAATATTACTAAATGTTACCAAGTAATTCTTAATTTATCATCAGGTACGAGACTATAGAGAAGACTGGCCTCTTCAAGTCACACAACCTGTAGCTGGGAATTATTATCCGGTAACACTCTTAACCTTAAGTTTGATTCATAACTATATTGTTTTTGTATCATTTACTAATAAGATGTTTCAGTAACTGACAAGACATAGCGTTTGTGGGTCAACCCAAACCTACCCATTTTAACTTGTACTAAAACGACCCATTTCATCCTTGACCCATTTTTGACACAGTATATCCATATTTCTCCCTCTAATCTCTTTAAATTTTTGTTGTCAGCTCAATCTTGGAATGTTCACAACAAATAACAAAACTGAGTTGTCAATCCTTGACCCATTTTTGACACAGTATATCCATATTTCTCCCTCTAATCTCTTTAAATTTTTGTTGTCAGCTCAATCTTGGAATGTTCACAACAAATAACAAAACTGAGTTGTCAATCCTTGTTGATCGTGCCACTGGTGGAGCTAGCATCAAGGATGGACAAATGGAGATTATGTTTCACCGGTACTCATTTTCCTCCGTGATCGCAAGTCTTGTTTCTATACTTTACTGTGTACCACGAGCATACAAATTTGACTTTTCTGTTATTTTGTTTAAGGCGCATGCTGTATGATGATGGCAGAGGAGTCGGTGAAGCCCTTGACGAGACTGTGTGTAATAAGACCACGTGTCAAGGACTTGCGGTATGGTACCATAAGTCCATAAACAATTATTTTTTCGTTTAGCCAATGTTCCGGGTCTCTTTCACAAGGATGGAATCCAAAATTGAGAAATAAACAATACTAAAATCTAGTGATACGATATGGTTTCAGATTCAAGGAAATTATTATATGAGTGTTGACCACATTGGTAGCGGATCACGGTGGCGCCGAACAACGGGCCAAGAGATTTATTCACCCCTTCTCTTAGCTTTTACACATGAGGTATGTTTGCCAATCATTTAATAGAGACAGTCGTGTTTTGTAACATGAGGTGCAAAGTGGGTGGGTCCTGTGCAGATGGATAATAAGTCAAAGTAAAAAGGAGTGATTTTTGTCTACGATTCAGACTGTTGACTTCTAACACTTTCTTTCGCTAGAATTGTAGAGTCCTAATATAATCATTAGTCTACCAGATATAATTACGAAAGTAGTATAACTTCTATGACACTCACTCTTTTTAGTAAAATTATTAAAAGAGTTTCATGCATTAAAAAAACGCTTTGGAAGACTATCAACCTTTATGACCTGTTATATATTAGATTCATGAAACATAACCAGTATCGTTGCACAAGTAAAAGGGTCTCCACGTCTGTACATAAGCTATCTTAGAAGGTCAACATATCTTTTCTCGGCTTGGGATCAGCGTGCCGGGACTTTGAGCCTTTCTTCTCTTGGGAATTTGCAAATCACATTTTGGTTTACTGCACACACATGATTATTTCTTAAGATACCATAACCTAACAACCATTTTATTATCACAGAAACAAGAAGATTATAAAGCTTCTCACTCAACGAGATCAACAACAATGGATCTAAACTACAGTTTACCCCTTAACGTTGCATTACTTACACTTCAGGTAACATTTTGAGTCATTACACAATGATTCATCACCGTGCCAAGCTTTCTCTAACACTCATATTTACAGGAATTGGATGACGGATGTGTGCTCTTACGTCTAGCCCATCTCTATGAGGTACCATCAATCAATCTTATTCTAATGACACCAAAAATTTCCCTGAACACATCAATTTCTTAGCTTTATCCTGTCTGTGACACTGATTCCTCGCTAGTGTGTTTTGGCAATGATCCTATCTTCTTGGGACACCTTATTCCATTAGTTTTGAAGATAACTTTCCTACTTGTCATGAATATTGTTAGGCTGGTGAAGACGTTGATTATTCGACCTTAACTAAAGTTGAATTAAAGAAGTTGTTTTCTTCTAAAACGGTTAGTTATCACACTAATGAGTTTATGAACTACCGTTTTTGGGTTATTGTGACCATATGAAGTCATCCTTTATTACAGATCAAGACAATAAACGAAACAAGTTTATCTGCAAACCAAGATAAGTCAGCGATGAAGAGGACGCCATGGAAAGTTGAAGGTGGAAAAGGGAGTGAATCGACAATAGTTAGAGGTGCACCTGTTGACCCTTCCGCTCTTATTGTCGAGCTAGGTCGTATGGAGATTCGGACTTTTATTTTGAAATTTTGATAGAGTAGAATTCGATTTGTCAAATAACAAGGAAGCTGTATTCATTATCAAATGTGAAGTTTTTGATGGGAAATAAACACCACAAAGGTAAACACAAAGGCGGAATAACCCCTTCGTTTGGCAACACTTTCTCAACCTCTATGAACCTATGAGGAAGCTAACAAATAGGATACACTAAACGCAATCAAAGTCAGCCCCTAACAACGACAAAACCAGCAAACAAATGCACACACAAACACAAGAGCTTTTAGCGTGGAAAACCTCTCAAAGTGAGAGTTAAAACCAAGAGACCCTTAGGCCTTTTAAAATCCACCACCACCAATAATAGAGCAATACAATCAGACCTTTTCTGAATATACTAGAGGCATACAACAATCATCATACGCTTGGAATAAAGCATCAAGATGTATGGAAACAAACTATAGACAAAAGAAGAAAAACATCACCAAATTTACTTCCCTCTATTACAGCCACTATATCTCGAGTTTCAAAACACTTGAGACAAATTCAATTGTCCAAAATGTTGGCCCAGTATCTGTGAAGCTACTGTCCAAAAATAGGAACGATCCAACGGTTCAATCTCTAGTAATCGAGGCTTTTTTTGGCTGCTATAGGTGAAAAATGAAACCGATGGAACTTGATCTCTTTTTCTCTCTCTCTTCTCTTATTGTTACTAATGAAGCAGTGGTTGCACAAAACATATATTAACTGATGCCCTCGAATCACAAGTTAGCAAGAATCAATGGATTTGGATTTTGGGTCTTATTTGATGGGCTTTCCTCATCGGCGAAGGAAAACAAACCCAACAAATCTCCCCCTTTTTCCGAGTATGAGAAAGAGTTCGCCATCCCGGCGATCGAGCAACAAACCTTGAGCTTCTCCCTTGCTAATGACTTGGTTAACATATCAGAACCATTATCATGAGTATGAACTTTATTAGGTTTAACAAACCATCTTCAAGACAATCTAGAATCCAATGATATCTCACATCAATATATTTTGTTCGCACATGATACATATTTTTAAGTTTCGGGTTGCGGTTTCATGATTGAAATTTTGTAAATACATAAGAAATTTATGTGAAATTATTTAATTGCCTATAATAAAATGCATGGATGCGATCTATACTAACATCAATCTTACTTAGATAGACTTATAGTTATACATATTAGTAATCATAAATAATTATAGTTCTTATTTTAAGTCTAGTGACGTAATCAACATCTTTTGTGGATTTGGGATAGAGATTTACCATATTAATATAAAATACTTAGTGGTGGTATCACAAATTTTCTCAAGATTCTTAGCTTTTTAAAGTGATGATCTTCAATCTTTATCACCAATTAATTAGGTTTCACCAAGAAGCTTATGCAAAGGAAGAATAATATAATTCAACAATATCTTTAAAGTGCTTAAACACCAATAAAGTGTCAATCCTTGGACAAAGAAAGTAAATTGGGATGTTCAAACTTTTACCTTAAAAAGTATCATTTGATTATGATTGAGTATATATTAAATGTAAAATCGTAACTGCATATAGATTCGAATAATTTTGATCATGTTTCGTGGAGAGTGCCTAGTGGCCTACAAATGAAAAGGATTCTTAGAGCATTTACTAACATCATTTTTAACCGATAATTTTTTTCATGATAGAGCATTATTTAAATCACTTTTAGTCCTTGAGTTTTAGCTCAATGGTTAAAAGGTCATCCACCCTTGCAAGAGGTCTTGTGTTCAAGCCTTGGGGAAGACATATGAATTAAGTCCCTTTACGAGGGCTTGGATTGGGTATACCCAGGTTCAAGTCTGAGGGGGCAGGGTTTACCCCTATTAATCGTCGTGCCTTCGGGCGGATTAGTAGGGGGTTTTCCCCCCATCGGGTATTTGAAATAGACATTTCTACTTCGAGGAAGCATTATTTAAAGCACTTTTAGTCCTTGAGTTTTAGCTCAATGGTTAAAAGGTCATCCACCCTTGCAAGAGGTCTTGTGTTCAAGCCTTGGGGAAGACATATGAATTAAGTCCCTTTACGAGGGCTTGGATTGGGTATACCCAGGTTCAAGTCTGAGGGGGCAGGGTTTACCCCTATTAATCGTCGTGCCTTCGGGCGGATTAGTAGGGGGTTTTCCCCCCATCGGGTATTTGAAATAGGCATTTCTACTTCGAGGAAGCATTATTTAAATCACTTTTAGTCCTTGAGTTTTAGCTCAATGGTTAAAAGGTCATCCACCCTTGCAAGAGGTCTTGTGTTCAAGCCTTGGGGAAGACATATGAATTAAGTCCCTTTACGAGGGCTTGGATTGGGTATACCCAGGTTCAAGTCTGAGGGGGCAGGGTTTACCCCTATTAATCGTCGTGCCTTCGGGCGGATTAGTAGGGGGTTTTCCCCCCATCGGGTATTTGAAATAGGCATTTCTACTTCGAGGAAGCATTATTTAAATCACTTTTAGTCCTTGAGTTTTAGCTCAATGGTTAAAAGGTCATCCACCCTTGCAAGAGGTCTTGTGTTCAAGCCTTGGGGAAGACATATGAATTAAGTCCCTTTACGAGGGCTTGGATTGGGTATACCCAGGTTCAAGTCTGAGGGGGCAGGGTTTACCCCTATTAATCGTCGTGCCTTCGGGCGGATTAGTAGGGGGTTTTCCCCCCATCGGGTATTTGAAATAGGCATTTCTACTTCGAGGGAGCTTTTTAAAGTGATGATCTTCAATCTTTATCACCAATTAATTAGGTTTCACCAAGAAGCTTATGCAAAGGAAGAATAATATAATTCAACAATATCTTTAAAGTGCTTAAACACCAATAAAGTGTCAATCCTTGGACAAAGAAAGTAAATTGGGATGTTCAAACTTTTACCTTAAAAAGTATCATTTGATTATGATTGAGTATATATTAAATGTAAAATCGTAACTGCATATAGATTCGAATAATTTTGATCATGTTTCGTGGAGAGTGCCTAGTGGCCTACAAATGAAAAGGATTCTTAGAGCATTTACTAACATCATTTTTAACCGATAATTTTTTTCATGATAGAGCATTATTTAAATCACTTTTAGTCGTTAATCTAGTTCACCTACATTTTTTCTTGTTAGGTTAACATCACATCGTGTTAGTACGTATATAGATCAACAAATTCAAAAACAAAATCAATGAGATGTCAAAATACACAACTAGAATCATTCAAAAACACTTCTTTTTTTTTTAACAGCAAACATCAGTTTTATATCTCAAAAGATTGCAAGCAAGCAAACTAAACAATCTTAGAGTACACCACCAATAGTTAGCTTCAAAACATACTCAATATTCAATAGCTATAAACTTTAGATTGGCTTGGAAATCCTCTTTTTCTTGCTTAAGAAGTTGATACAGCAAGGATTGTGGCTAGGATACAAGAGAGCATTGGTTTGAGTTGTTGTATTTCTAGATTATGTATCTGTGTTCGTACTTGTAGCATTTAGCAACTTGCTAGTGGTTCATGTTATATATCAATAAAAAAAAATTACCGTTCAACGTTAGATCTAAAAACAGTACAAAAGAAAAATACGTGAGTGTTAGCAAAGCCAACTCTATGTAAGCAACTTATGATTTGTCAAGGTAATTCTAATAATTTTCAAGATTTAAAGGGATTTTATAACAAAAAACAAGAGATATTTCTCCCTAATAAATTTGAAGATAAAGCAATAAATAGACTTGAATATAAGTTTTCTATTTAATGCAATTCTATGTAATTGGGGCTAGTTCTAGAGCTAAAGTGAAGTTAAGGTTCGAGTCTCACTTCCTACATTTGTAGTTTCCATCCCAGATATATTGGTATAATTTAGGATTATGAGTAAGATAATTTGATGTTTTAAACAAAAATATAAAAAAGGATTTTTCTTATTTAAGTACGCTCATCACTTACTCGTCGGACTAATGACCCTCAAAACCGACATTGGCCACCTACGAGACCGTACAATGGCGTCGCACGTCGTATCATACAGAGTTGGAGCGGTCTAAGTGAATAATATCGGAAATGATATATCCACGTATCAAAGTATCAATTTTCTTAAAAATTCTTCTAATTACAAAATCATGACATTTGACAAAATCAAGGTGGAATCTACATGTTATGTTTGGTAGTTTGAGGAGGATTTTTTAAAGGATTTTTGAGAGGTTTAATCATTTTCTAAATAATATTACTACCAAGTGAAAAAAAGAAACCACATACTCCCACTATTGGCATAAACAATTAGATGGTGCCTTCCAAATAACAGAAGCAACAAAATATTAGTGATCTAAAGTACATATTTGAAAGCCTTGAACACACGCTTGAAACCCTTGCAAGAGGTCTTGTGTTCAAGCCTTGGGGAAGACATATGAATTAAGTCCCTTTACGAGGGCTTGGATTGGGTATACCCAGGTTCAAGTCTGAGGGGGCAGGGTTTACCCCTATTAATCGTCGTGCCTTCGGGCGGATTAGTAGGGGGTTTTCCCCCCATCGGGTATTTGAAATAGACATTTCTACTTCGAGGAAGCATTATTTAAAGCACTTTTAGTCGTTAATCTAGTTCACCTACATTTTTTCTTGTTAGGTTAACATCACATCGTGTTAGTACGTATATAGATCAACAAATTCAAAAACAAAATCAATGAGATGTCAAAATACACAACTAGAATCATTCAAAAACACTTCTTTTTTTTTTAACAGCAAACATCAGTTTTATATCTCAAAAGATTGCAAGCAAGCAAACTAAACAATCTTAGAGTACACCACCAATAGTTAGCTTCAAAACATACTCAATATTCAATAGCTATAAACTTTAGATTGGCTTGGAAATCCTCTTTTTCTTGCTTAAGAAGTTGATACAGCAAGGATTGTGGCTAGGATACAAGAGAGCATTGGTTTGAGTTGTTGTATTTCTAGATTATGTATCTGTGTTCGTACTTGTAGCATTTAGCAACTTGCTAGTGGTTCATGTTATATATCAATAAAAAAAAATTACCGTTCAACGTTAGATCTAAAAACAGTACAAAAGAAAAATACGTGAGTGTTAGCAAAGCCAACTCTATGTAAGCAACTTATGATTTGTCAAGGTAATTCTAATAATTTTCAAGATTTAAAGGGATTTTATAACAAAAAACAAGAGATATTTCTCCCTAATAAATTTGAAGATAAAGCAATAAATAGACTTGAATATAAGTTTTCTATTTAATGCAATTCTATGTAATTGGGGCTAGTTCTAGAGCTAAAGTGAAGTTAAGGTTCGAGTCTCACTTCCTACATTTGTAGTTTCCATCCCAGATATATTGGTATAATTTAGGATTATGAGTAAGATAATTTGATGTTTTAAACAAAAATATAAAAAAGGATTTTTCTTATTTAAGTACGCTCATCACTTACTCGTCGGACTAATGACCCTCAAAACCGACATTGGCCACCTACGAGACCGTACAATGGCGTCGCACGTCGTATCATACAGAGTTGGAGCGGTCTAAGTGAATAATATCGGAAATGATATATCCACGTATCAAAGTATCAATTTTCTTAAAAATTCTTCTAATTACAAAATCATGACATTTGACAAAATCAAGGTGGAATCTACATGTTATGTTTGGTAGTTTGAGGAGGATTTTTTAAAGGATTTTTGAGAGGTTTAATCATTTTCTAAATAATATTACTACCAAGTGAAAAAAAGAAACCACATACTCCCACTATTGGCATAAACAATTAGATGGTGCCTTCCAAATAACAGAAGCAACAAAATATTAGTGATCTAAAGTACATATTTGAAAGCCTTGAACACACGCCTAAAAAGTTTTATATACATATATAAAAATGCTACTTGGTGTTATAAATCATATCACTGATTATATAGTACTCGTATCTGTTTTATGTTGTAAAGATGAATGTCTAGCCTGCTCCCCTGCAAATCGATATCACCACACACAGACAAGAAGCCAACGACATGAACATTCAATGTTCACCAGTTCAAATGACAAGAAGGACATCAACACTAAGACGAATCTTCAAGAGAATCTCCATATTTTCGACAGGAAAAAACCAATCACCTTGCAGAAGAAGTTTAAGTAACACGGTCAATCAAGAAGAATTCCGTTGCTATAGCGTTTGTGTAGCCCGTCTTGCCATCATGGTAATCACAAACAAACGTCAAAAATCAAGAAGACTAAGCTTATTTAGCAATGCTAAACTGCTGTTCCAATTAAAACGACCGTTTTTGTTTGTAAGCTTGAAAGCAAAATGCAGCTCCCTTTCAACTTAATAATAAATCTTTATAAATGTTTTTACGTATGCAGGTAATGCTGGCAATTCTTCTAGGTTTACTAACAATACTCTCATGGCATTTCACCAAAGTCTACACAAAATCATCATTAAACACTTTGGCATATGGCCTTCGGTTTGAACTATTGCAGCGTCCCATATTGCGTATGTGGAAAATATTGAACTCAACAGTTGAAATAACAACATCCCAAGTTAGGCTTTCAGAGTATGTGATCAGGAAATATAGCAAAGCCGAAAACCAAGCACAGCAAGTAGAGGTTTGTCACTTCATATCACTAAACTTTCTTCCTTTTTTTTTGTTGACTGATCTTCAAGTAAAATGGAAGCTAATTATAATTCCTAAATGTATGTCAGTTGTATGAAGCTATGAGAGACATCACATGGGCACTTTTCTCAAGCCGCAAAGCTCTAAATTCAATGTCGATAAAATACAGGAACGGATTTGTTCAAGCCTTCCATCGAGACATTCGAAACAAAAATACGTATTATATATACTCCGATTTAGACAATTACACAATGGTTGAACCTTATGGAATGAACAGATCTTTACCTCATGAAGAGTGGAACGATCAGACGATACATGGTAACTTGTCAGCAATCTGGTACCGAGAACTACTGGATCCGGATACTGGAATAAGAAAGGAAAAAAATGAGAAAATCCCACCAGATGAATTACTTAATATTGCAGGTATTTCTCAGGTACCTAATGGTGCAGCTACCTGGCATGTGGCTGTGAGCAAATTTACCAACTCACCCTTGCTGTCAGCTGCTTTGCCGGTATGGGATAAGGATCGTGTTAGTATAGTTGCAGTAGTGGGAGTTACTACTGCTTTGTACAGTGTCGGGCAACTTATGAAAGAACTGGTGGAGCTCCATGGTGGACACATTTACTTGACATCTCAAGAGGGGTGGTTGCTTGCAACTTCTTCTAGCACACCATTGTTAAAGAATTCATCAAATGGGCCTACACTTATGATGGCAGTAGATTCTCAAGATGAGATAATACAGTCTGGAGCCAAGTGGTTGCACAAAGCCTATGGTGACAAGCAGCCCCTGTACCATGAGGTTCACTCCGCTACTGCCACGCTTGGCGGCCAGCGATATTACATAGATTCGTTTTTCTTGAACTTAACAAGACTCCCTATGGTAAGTTTCACCGGGAAATGACACCGTACAGAACTAAAAAATTCAACCCATTTACTTATGTGTGGGTATCTGTCTCTTTCTAGCAGGTCAAAGTCAAACGGTTAAAAAGTAGATCAAAAGGAAACGTGTCAAATGATTTAATGGCTCAAAGGGGTCAAAATTGACAAAGTCAGTGTTTAAGCATAAAACCTCCTGGATCACTGGAGACAAAATATTAGATCATTAATGAAATCAAATACGAGTAACTTTCTTAATCATATTTACTCGAGCCAACTTAGCCTGACATTTGACCCCACCCAAATTGCCCGACCCACCTGTTTTGCCACCTCTATATGCTTACCTAAAAAGAGATTATACAGGTGGGAGTTCTTTGTATTCCAAGGAAGTACATAATGGGGAAGGTAGATGAAAGGGCATTCAAGACATTGGTAATATTGATATCTGCATCTGTATGTATACTAGTTGTGGGCTGTATTTGTATTTTCCTTTTGACTAATGGAGTATCGAAGGAAATGAAACTACGGGCAGAACTAATTAGTCAATTAGACGCCCGAAGGAAGGCTGAGGCATCAAGCAATTTTAAAAGCCAGTTTTTAGCCAACATGAGGTTTGTATTACTTACAACTTTTGTCTTTCATTCTCTAACTAACAACTCAAAGATCAAAGGACAAAAATGTAGATATGAAAACTTGTATGTGAAAACAGTCATGAACTACGAACGCCAATGGCTGCCGTCATAGGATTGTTGGACATTCTTCTATGTGATGATTGTCTTACAAACGAACAATATTCAACAATCACTCAAATTCGTAGATGTTCAACAGCTCTCCTCAGGCTTCTTAATAACATTTTGGATATTAGTAAGGTGAAATTACAAAAACTATTGCATATTGTTTAGCTTAAAAAAGGTAACCAGATATATACATCAAAACTCATTCAATCATTCTTAAAAATTTATCCTACGGAGAACACTTGGTTAATATTTTATGTATTACAGGTCGAATCTGGTAAACTGGTGCTGGAGGAAGCTGAGTTTCATTTGGGGCGAGAACTTGAAGGACTCATAGATATGTTTTCTGTGCAATGCAAGAACCACAATGTGGAAACCATCATAGATCTCTCTGGTACAAATACAACACCATGACTATCATCTAAAGGTGGCAAATTCGACCCAGTTACTAATGGGTCAATTCGAGTTATCTTTTATCTCTACTGAGCCTAATAAAAATATTAGCTACATATGAAATGGGTCTTACAGGTCGAATCTGGTAAACTGGTGCTGGAGGAAGCTGAGTTTCATTTGGGGCGAGAACTTGAAGGACTCATAGATATGTTTTCTGTGCAATGCAAGAACCACAATGTGGAAACCATCATAGATCTCTCTGGTACAAATACAACACCATGACTATCATCTAAAGGTGGCAAATTCGACCCAGTTACTAATGGGTCAATTCGAGTTATCTTTTATCTCTACTGAGCCTAATAAAAATATTAGCTACATATGAAATGGGTCTTACAGGTCGAATCTGGTAAACTGGTGCTGGAGGAAGCTGAGTTTCATTTGGGGCGAGAACTTGAAGGACTCATAGATATGTTTTCTGTGCAATGCAAGAACCACAATGTGGAAACCATCATAGATCTCTCTGGTACAAATACAACACCATGACTATCATCTAAAGGTGGCAAATTCGACCCAGTTACTAATGGGTCAATTCGAGTTATCTTTTATCTCTACTGAGCCTAATAAAAATATTAGCTACATATGAAATGGGTCTTACAGGTCGAATGTTGCCAAAAGTGAACTTTGATGCATACAACCTCCTAAGTCACCTATTAAAAAAAAGAAGTTAAACTAGATTATCATTGTTTTTTAAACGGGGGCTAATTATTGTAATAATGTGGATTTTTAATAATATGTAACACAAAAAGAAAAGCTATGACAGTGGAAATTTTAGAGGTGTGTGGTCTTTCTCTGGATGAAGCCAGAATCTGTCACTTTTTTGTCGTAATTATCAAATGTCAGATAATACTTATGCCCTTATGACAAAATCCCAATTCAAGTAGTCATTTATTTTGTATTACAAACTTCAGCCCTAAGTATTTATTCACTCTTTTGAAAAATCTGGATGGAAAGTGTCTTGGGTCAGCTTAACATGTACCACTATATTTGTTTTTCTAAACCAAACTTCTTTTACCTGCTACCTGACCCACCCATTTTGCCACCCCTACTGTCATCGAATCTGATCCTAAAGGAATAAACAAAGATGGTTTTATGCTAAATACTTGGGTCCTTGGGACCTGCAGTCCCAACGAATAGGTCAAAACAATTGTTTTAATATGCTATATTTTGGTTGATGTTATCAGATGATATGCCAAGAGTAGTCCGTGGAGACTCAGGTAGAGTTGTTCAGATATTCGCAAATTTAATCAGTAACTCAATCAAGTTTACAACGTGTAAGTGCAATTTTCACAGTTATTATAGGGTTGAATAGAGAGTCACATGTACATCAATATGATCAAAGTAATGTTAATTTTGATTTACAAAATTTTTTTTCCACGAGGATTAACATTAGAAATTGACTTACAGCGGGATATATTATTCTGCGAGGCTGGTGCGAGAATCTAGATAAGTTCAGTAACAGTGAAAACTTCTTCATCGATCATAAAGCATTGTTGTCTGCATCCCAGAAAAAGATCAGACGGGAAGGACTCCATGAGAGAAGATCCTGCAAGAATGACAAAACAATGATTCTTTTTTTCGAAGTTGAAGATACTGGATGTGGTATGAAGCTCAAAGTATATCACAGTTTATGTTTTATATTATTCCTCTCATAAAACACATAATATGAAATCTTTCAACCGCTTTTACCATTCTTGTCACATAGGAATTGATCCAAGTAATTGGGGAACGGTATTTGAAAGCTTTAAACAAGCCGACCCGTCAACAACTAGACTGTAAGAAACTAAATACAATCTTATTGATATTTCCACATTTTCTGAAATTATAGTTCCATTATATATCCCCGAAACTACTTTATAATTTTCAGACATGGTGGGACTGGTCTTGGGTTATGCATTGTTCGAACCCTGGTAAGGAAGAAGGCTCCTTGAGCCAATTAATACATGGCACGGCCCGTCTTGTCTTGGGTCCAAATTTCAAATAATACTGCCTCACAAAGAGAATGCTATTAACAGGTTAACAAGATGGGCGGAGAAATTAGAGTTGTCAAGAAGAATGGACCAGGCACCTTAATGCAATTGTACCTCCTACTCAGCACACCTGCAGATATACCAAGAGAAAACTACCGACTAAAATTTGCAGACCATAACTTGAAGGTGAACACTACTAACTCAAACTTATTAAGAACCTGGACTACAAAAACTTTGAATTTTCTTTCATAGAAACTTTATACACAGGTAGTTCTGGCACTCGGTAGAAAAATGGGTACAGAAATTCTTTC